>CAMZMU010000101.1:34326642-34740934 GCA_947311845.1 Poa pratensis | reverse complement strand
CTAAGGTTGGAAATAGTACCTGAAGGTATTTGTAGCATCTCTAGAAGTGCAACCACTTTTGATGGACAAAATCAAGGAGGCCCAAAAAGGAGACAAAGTGATGGAAGAAATTAAGAAAAATTTAGGTGAAGGCAAGGCCAAAGGTTTTCGACTAGATGAAGAAGGCATATATGGTTCATGAAACGATTTGTGTTCCAGAAGACGTAGATCTCAGAAAGTTGATACTTCAAGAAGCCCATGATTCACCTTACTCCATACACCCGGTAACACCAAGATGTATATGGATGTAAGGAGAGGTTTTGGTGGAACAATTTGAAAAGAGATATTGCTGAATATATTGCCAAGTGTGATGTGTGTAGCCGTGTAAAAGCTGAGCATCAGAAGCCAGCAGGGTTACTTCAACCTCTGGACCAGTACCCGACTGGAAATGGGATCAGATTGGGATGGACTTCATCACAGGTCTACCCAAACAAGTCTGGTTACGATCTATTTGGGTATTGTTGATCGTTTTGACCAAGGTAGCTCATTCGTGCCTGTAAGACAACTTACACAAGTGCCAAGCTAGCAGATATTTACATGAAGAGAATAGTATGTTTGCATGGAGTTCCAAAGAAGATTGTGTCAGTAGAGGCACTCAATTCACTTCACATTTCTGGAAGCAGTTACATGAATCCTTGGAACTAGCTAGAGTTTAGCACAGCCTTTCACCCCCAACAGATGGACAGACTGAAAGGGTAAACCCAAATCCTGGAGGACATGCTGAAGCATGTCATTAGACTATAAGTCTAGTTGGGATGACAATCTCCCATATGCTGAGTTCTCTTTAAAAATAGTTATCAAGCCAGCATAGAGATGTCACCATTTGAATGCACTGTATGGAAGGAAATGCACCACCCCACTTTTGTGGAGTGGAGTAGGAAAAGAAGTCTGTTTGGTCCGATATAAACGAGGAAGCTGAAGAAAAGGTTAGGCTGATTAAGGACAGATGAAGGCAGCTCAAATCTAGGCAGAAAAGTTATGCTGATTCCAACGGAGAGAAGTCACTTATGACACTGAGATAGAGCCTATCTTAGAGTCTCACCCCTTCGGGAGTGAAGAGGTTTGGAATCAAAGGAAAACTGTCACCAAGGTTTATTGACCTTATAAAGTTTTGTCACGTAAAAGGAGAAGTGGCTTAGAATTGGAACTGCCGGAAGCACTTTCCGCAGTTCCCAATGTTTTCCCCATGTTAGTCAGCTGAAGAAGTGCACCCGAAATGGCAAAACTCCGCTGAGAGATACAGTGCCACTAGAAGAAGTTCAGCTGGAAAGTGATCTCACTTATGAGGAAAAACCCATAAAAATTTTGGAGACAGCAGAGAGAAATTACCAGAACCAAACCATCAATTCTGCAAGGTACAATGGAATCAATCATTCAGAGAAGAAGCCACCTGGGAAAGAGAAGATGACCTTAGAGAAGAACATCCTCACCTATTTGCTAGCCAAACCGAACTCGAGGCGAGATTCATCTTAAGGGGTTAGTTTGTAACATCCCAATTTCACAAAATTTAAAACCTTTTCAATTGCATCATGCATCATGTCATTGCATCATTGTTTGCATTGTGTTTGAATTCAAATTATGAAATTTAGAGAAAATTGTCTCAAAAACAATATATTTTTAATATCTGCAAATGTCTTTTCAAACCTATTTCAAACTTTAAATAAAGTTTTTGAATATTTTATCCCCAATACATGCTAAACATGTGGGGCATGTTTTTACAAAAGTATAGAAGTTGGTTTGAGTGATTTTGGTTTTATAAATCAAAAGTTGTTTGATTTTGGATAAAACCAGAAAAGAAAACAGTTTCTGAAAAAAAATAGGTGCGAGCTAGCTAAATGGGCCGAGCCCATTCCTTCCTTCCGCGCGCGCGCCCAGCAGGCGGTCCACGAAGCCCACCTCCCTCTCCCTCTCCTGCCACCCCGGCCCCACTGTCATCCCCTTCTACTCGACGTGAAGAACACGGAGAGCTTCTCCGAAACCCTAACCAAATCCCAACCGATTACGGCTTGATTCGCAACGCAATCGTACGCGTTGTTGACCCCCTATATAATCTCCACAACACCGCCGTCTTTTTGCCCAATCCAAACGAAACCCACCCAAACCAATCGAGACGAGAGCCCCCAGGCTGCCCGCACGAGTCGCCGCCGTGCCGCCACTGCCGTCGACGACCTCGCCGTATTCCGGTGAGCCCCCGCGCGCATTGCCCCTCGCCACCCTTCCTTTCGCTTCGCCGCGATCGTGCGCATCTCCCTGACCCTTCGCGATGTTACTTTGCTCGCCAGATCGACGAGTCCGTCCGCGACCGAAGCAAGCCGGCCGTCTACGTCAACTTCGGCGAGCGATCTGGGAAGGAGAAGGACGGCCGCGACCACTCCATCAACAACATCGACTCCGCCTCGTCGCCCTGAACACCGCGGTATGCCCCATGATCCGTAGTTAGGCCTAGATCGATTTCCGGCGAAACTCCGGCGATGGCGCCGCCGTAGGAACTAGGTTTCCGGCATGTTTCCGTTCAGCTGCGCCGCCCGCTTTGGTTCGTAGCTGTAAGCCGTTAGATCTAAGATCAACGCTCCAGATTAGATCGTCCACGCGAAGGGGTATCAGCCAGTCAGAGGAGGCCACGTAGCCACGTCGTCCGCGTCGCCGCATCTGCCCGCATCCGTCCGCACCGCTTCAGTCCGCGAAGATCTCCGCACCAACCAGAAGCCTCCACGTCGTCCAGCCGTCCGCGAAGCCGCGCCGCAACCCGTCCGCGTCCGCGACGCCCGCGATCTGCAGAAGACCAGTCAACGGGGAGCTCCGCACCAATCAGAGAAGGCCACGTCGACGGAGGACTCCAGCGCGAAGAATCTTTTCAGTTTTCTTTACGTTTTAGCCCTGCGCATCACAGATTAGTCCCTGGATTTTAGATTCATTATTAATTTTTATTCCTTTAGCCAAAATTTATGAAATTTATATTTTTGGAAAGCTAATAATGTGTAGAAACTTTCTGTATGCCTAATTTGAGGTTTGGACGAAATTAAATTAGATAAATTTTAAAAATGGTTTAATTGATATTTTGGCTATAACTTAATTATAAAAATTGATAAATTATCAAAATATTTTGCTATATTTTTGTTTGCATAAGTAATGGCCGTAGTATTGCTCTAGTATTTTTGTATAAGTATTTTCCTATGTTTTTGCATGTATTTTGTTTTTATTGCTTTTAGGTGTTATTTTAATAAGTAAAATTATATTAAAATTTGTTCTCCACATTAATTTTCGAATAGAAAATTTAGCTAAGTAATTATGACCATGTTATATGTAAAATAACTTAGAAATATTTCACCCCACCGAAATATTTCTTCCTTAGAAAATTTTGGGTAATAAAATGTTGAGAACACTTAGAATTTTTACTTAGAAAATTTCAACACATTAAAAATTGCTAAACTTGTCCTTAGAAATTTTAGTATCTTGAAATCTTAGTTATTCCCTTAGAATTTATTCTAAGTACTTGCCATAACAAATGTGGGTCCTTAGAAAAATTCATCAACTAGTGATATCATACCTTTTTCCTTAGAAAATTTTAGTACTTCTTATTTTGTTACTTTCCTTAGAAAGTATTTTGGACCTGATATGCTAGTTTAGTCCTTAGTTAAATTTCGACCCAAGTGATAGGATCTTGGTCCTTAGTCATTTTAGGACCTTATTGATTGTCTTGTTTTAACTTAGAATTATTTCATGACATGGCATGCATGCATCTCTAGTCCTTAGGAATTTTGCACATCATGCATGACATATTTTTCCTTAGAAGTTTTATGAAACTTGTTTGTTTATTATGTATTGTTTGTTGTGTTAGAATCTCCGGAGGGAAACGAAGACTGTTGCAATTGCTGTTGCTATTCTGCTTGTTGCCAAGGCAAGTGGCACACCCCCATGAAGTTCCTAAGTATTTTATATGCATTACTTAGTGTATTTCTTATATGCATGTGTTGGATAGAATATCGCTATATGCTAAACCCACCATACCTTTACTCTAGTTGTGTCTAGAATCCCTTTTGATAACTTAGTAGATTATTGGATGCTATGCAAATGTGTTTTCCTTAAAGCTAAATTCTACTAAGTAATTTATCACCTGGGTGGACTTGGTTATGAAAAGATGATGGAAAGGTTGAGTGTCATCTCTTAGGGGTGACCTCTAAGGGATGGTCACTTGTGGTTGCCACCCAGGGTATTAAGAGGCCAAGGTTTTCTCTAAGTGAAGTTGCTTACCGTGCAGCCATTAGTCATATGGGCTCTGGCTAGATGGATTAAGTTGCGTGGACTCGTCCCGACTTGACAGGTGGTGGTAGAATGGTTAGAATGGGAGCGCGTCAAGTCGGTATGGGATGGGAAAATGCTTCTGAAAAGTCTCGTCTCAACTCTCTCCTTTTCCTTAGCACAAATTGAGTGCTTGAGGATAGTTTGGGTTTGTTGGGTCTAATGGTGAAAGTGCACAACCTCTGCAGAGTTAAAACTAAGTACTTAGCCGTGTCCCCGGTTACGGACAATTTGAGCAGCTGATCAAGGATTCAAAGGAGGCTTCATCATTCAAATTTCGAAATTAAAACTTGGTGGTGAACAAGGGTAGTTATGACAATGGTTTTCAAGCCATCTTGTCTCAAAAGTTTGAAGGAAAAGTTTTACAAAGTGTTAGGCAAAATTGGCTTTTATGCAAATCAGCCTTCAAACTCCACCAGCCAAATATGCATATAGGCTATAGAGTTATTCCATTAAGTGTCCACATAGTGTCACTTGCCAGATCCATTTTTAATGGTATCTGACCCACTCTGTTGCAAATATTATTTTGTTGCAGACTTTTCTGACGATGAGTAAGGTCACGTTTGGGGTTTCGAGTCTGCAACCAACATGTTTTCGCCTGTGGCGCATCATGAAGAATGGAGGCTCATTGAAGTTTTATTCCGCTGCTTTATTTGTTTTGAGCTAGCTATAAGCTATGCAAAGTTGTATCGAACTATTTATTTTTCCCAAGTCTGGATCATTCGTGTAATAATTGATACAATGTTGTGATATTCATCTTAAACTGTGTGTGCAAATGAAACGATCCAGGGGTTTGCACTATACACAGGTACCTTGCCATTTTCTAAGTGCAGGTACATTACAAGATGCCCTCCAAACTCTTACTAACAGGCTAGATTATCCATGAATACCCCGATCCTTGGATAATACTGCCATCATTATACAACATATTCTACATAATGAAATAAAACCGCTCAAACAAACGAATCAAATGCAAGCTCGATGATGTAATGAGCTAAACACAACTGAGGTTATATACATGAATCATTTACATGGCAACAGATAAATAGCATACTGGCTTACCATAATATGAAGTAAACATGGTCACATGAATCTGATACTTCTGCGAACTGGAAGAGTCCCCTTCAAAAACCAAACATGGCCTCTGGTGGACGAGTTTGTAACCTTGCTGACAAACAAGCTCAAGGCGCCGCTGAAGATCATGCCGGGCTGACCTGCAACTCTTTCGATTGGGCTTCATCCTGGATGTCGGCGGGTACCAGCGCCAAGCACGGAGGGAGAGCGACCACGGCATACCTCGCTGCGCACCCCGAAGAGGTGGACAACATCCATGTGATCATTGGTTGATGCCCTCTCTGAAAGGACACGGATGTCGCCTAGAGGGGGGGGGGGTGAATAAGCGATTTAAAATTCTTTACGGTTTAGGCTTGAATAAATACGGAATAAGACTAGCGGTTAATTTATCAAGCGCAAAATCTAAACAAGCTAGGTTTACCTATGTGCACCAACAACTTATGCTAAACAAGATATACAACTAAGTGATAGCAAGATATATTACTTCAAGCTCGATGGCTATCACAAAGTAAATTGCATAAGTAAGAAGCTCGGGTATAGAAATACCGAGACACTTGGAGACGATGATTTATCCCGAAGTTCACTTCCCAATGGAAGCTAGTCTCCGTTGGAGCGGTGCGGGGTCACAAAGTGATCCCCGAATAGCCGTCAAATGGCACACCATAATCTCCTTCGTGCCTCCACCAATGCGGAGTGTCACGAACCACTATGGGACACTTGAGGGTGGTCACCGAACCCGTACAAGGATGAGGCACACTCCACAACTTAATTGGAAGCTCTCACCGAATTCTCGTGGCTCCCAAAACCGCAAGAATCACAAGGTTGGGGCGCGACTCCACAACTTAATTGGAGGCTCCCAACTATCCCGCGAGCCACCAAAACTCCGAGAACAATAAGGACAGTCTAGGGCACTCCAAGTACCCAAGAGGACAAGCTCTAGGGCACCCCAAGTACCCAAGAGAAACAAGCTTCTCAACTTCGATTTCCACGTATCACCGTGGAGAACTCAAACCGATGCAACCGATGCAATGGGCAAGAACACAAGAAGTGCTCAAAATCCTTCACTCCGAAATCCCACCAAAGCAACTAATGCTATTGGGGGGAGAAGAGAGGAAGAACAAAGAGGAACATCAAATCCCTCCAAGATCTAGATCCAAAAAGGTTCCCCTCACTTAGAGGAGAGATTGATTGGTGGAATAGTAGATCTAGATCCCCTCTCTCTTTTTCCACTAATTAGAAGCAAGAATCATGGAGGAATAGAGAGTTAGCAAAGCTCAAGAAGGTCAACAATGGAGGAAAACACGAGTTGCAAGAAGAAGTCTGGCTAGAGGTAGGTGGAGGGGGTATTTATACCCTCCCAGAAAAATAGCCGTTGCTGACAGGGGAGTCGGATATTCCGACATAAGTCAGCACCGATATTCCGATCGTGTCGGATAATCCGGTTCGACCTATATCGGATATTCCGAAAAACTCCAGTGTGCCACACAGCTGGTTGCTTTTAAAGTCCTTAGCCGAATTCGAGCAAACCTTGAGAATCGGATATTCCGACACAAGTGAGTACCGGATAATCCGACACTGTCGGATAGTCCGATTCAGACCGTTTCGGATATTCCGGAAAACTCCAGTGCGCCACAAAACTGGTTGCAAGAAGTCCTTAGCCGATTTCGAGCAAACTTGAGAATCGGATAATCCGAGTCAGCTGGGACCGGATAATCCGATCCCCTGCTTGAGCAAAACAGACAGAAACAGCAAAATCTGAAGTGCAATAACTTTCTCGTTCGAACTCCAAAACAGGTGAAACCAATTTTGTTGGAAAGGTAACGACAAGAGCTTTCCTCACGGATAAACCGTAAAAGAGTTAAGTTGACACACATGGGAAGGTGTGGAACTTTCCTCACGGATAAACCGATAATATTTCCAACCCGAAAACGCAACAAGTGTTCCATACAAAATCCGTTTTCGGAGAACTTGGGCTTGTCATGAAGATCACAACAAGCACCAAAAACCCACATAGAGAAAATCCAAATAAAAACCAAGAAAGATGATGAAGGCAAGTACGCAAAGGTTTGAGCTCTGTCCAACTGATACGCTTAAGCTCAATGAGAGCCCCTCTTGATAGTACGGTATCTATCCTATAACCCGGTCTCCCAACTAGCACCATGAGACCGATAAAATAGAAACCCTATCAAGATCATACCTTTGCCTTGCGCACTCCACTTGATCTAGATGATGTCGACCTTGATCTCTTCAAGTGGACCACCTTTATTGATTGCGCTTCGCTTGGTGAAGTCTCACATATTGCTCCCCCATGCTCCACTATGGGAGAGACACTCATAGGCACATATTCACTTGACCATTATCTCCAAGAGGGTGGCAAGCATCAAGCATATGATATCTTCGAGATACTTCTCTTGAATTTGCACATCTCAAACTTGATGACGATCACCACTTGACGTCATCCTTCATGGGCTATATGAAATCTTCATTTGATGCAAGCCCATAGAAAGATACTTGGTACATCCTATAGCTTTGTGTGTTGAACAATATCTTGATCAACCTTGTATCTTTTCTTCTCTTTTCAATAGATGATGTCTTGAAGATAACCATGAATGATCACATAATCCTTTTCTTCAAGACATACTAGCAATATCTTCAACTCGATGATCTTGATGCCAAATACTTCATTATATCAATATATTCATAGCATCAACCTTGAATCCAACACTATGGAGTTCAAGCATGGTCTATGGACAAACACTACAAGTACAACTCAATGCAACCATTAGTCCATAGAGATTGTCATTAATTACCAAAACCACACATGGGGCGCCATGCCCTTTCACTCTCCCCTGATGGTGCCTGGAGTGAAGATATGCTTTAGGGATCCTATGTCACTGCACACAGCTTTGTGTCTCTTTCGATAGCAGGAACTATAGTCGTTGGTTATCTAATATGTAGTGTTGCTTATTTTCTGAAAAACCATACTAGCCTGTGAGGTCTGCTGCATTATGACTCGTTGTTAGATGGGATCCTTTATTTTGTTGCTTTTAAATTCCTGTAAGGGACTCGATGGTTTTGTTTTCAATGAAAACCGGAGCCGGAGGTGCTCCCTGTTAGTCTAAAAAAAAGATGAAGAAAATAAATAAATATGTTCAATAAAAAAAGCATATAAATACAAGAGGTTGTAACCATGGCATTTACTTCGTCCCATGTCCAATATAGCATTGTGTAGACAAAAAAGCACCAAGAATAGAATCGAGGTGCATGGCCACAAACCTATAATGCATGCGGCCATTCGTTGCACTATGCCTTCTCTATTTCTCCACTATATATATAAACGCATCATGCCCACCAATGCCTCTAGTTCTCCCATTCTACCAAACGGTTTATCACAAACTGAAAGGTAACCTGCCACAAACAATGGCTCGAGGTCTCGCAATTGCAGTGCTCCTGGTGGTCGCCCTTGCGGCGACAACGCAATTCATTTGTGCGGTGGAACTTCAGGCGGACGACGTCCCTGCTATGGCCGAGGGGCCAACCGACACTTCTTCCATGGCCGCGGGACCTGACGGCCCTGCTTTCGTTGACATGGTTATCAAGAATCCATACCCCGCTTCCAGTCTTGGCTCCGGCCATGCTGATGGGCTCCTAGTTGACCCGACACCAGATGGTCTCCCCGTTGACCCGACACCTGATGGTCTCCCTGTTGATCCGACACCGGATGGCCTTCCAGTTGATCCTACACCGGATGGGCAATCTGCCTAAGAATGACACGTTCCTTTTATTTTGGTGCATGCAAGAGGATAATGCAAGGAATTTTGCCGGTAGATTTATTATTAGACGTATGTTTCTATAGGATATGTACTAAGTTTTGGAGCCATACATGTCATCTCTCTTCTAGTGAAGTTATACTTCTATGCTGCATTTCACATTGGTTAGGTAAAAACTGTAAACATGGAAGAATGTTAACAATTGTATTCACTAGTTTCGGTTATTTTCCTACGGATTAGGGGTTCATAATCCTCAAACCAACTTCACTCGCATGCATTACTCTGTAACACTATTTCTTTTGCAAAATAGAATGAATGGCTGGTAGAATGCAAGTGTAAATAGATAACTGAAAGCAAAAAAATTGTCAGTATATTGTTCGATATAATCGATAAAAAACACGAAAACTGTTGAGACAAAAGATTTCTCATTTTTATGAAGAAAGTTTGCCCGGTTAATTAGGAGAATACCGGGCGAAAACCATAATTACAACACGCCCACACGACCATAATGGAACACGACAACCATCCACAGGCACCCACAGTGGACCTAACCATGGTTGGGGTGTCAGAACCTTCCGGATGTTCCATTGTCATCACCCATCCCGTCTAATCTGGTGACTTTAACTTCATCTTTGACAAACACATACAACATTTTTTGAAACTAGTGGGGCAAAAGATTTGCCCCATTATTATTAATTAAGAGGGAAAGTTTAGACTTGGAAAGTCCAAAGTTACAACAACAACGCCACGACGAAACAAGGGCCACTACTCTCCCGGAATTAAAACACCCAAACGCCTCGCACCCGCGAGCACCCAAAGGTTGGCTTCGAACTTGATCTTGGCAAAGATGGAAGGCGGCGACGCATGCTTGTTGCGGAAGACGCGAGCGTTGCGCTCATTCCAAATCTCCCACGAGGTGAGTAGCGTGATAGAAGCCAAGGCCTTGCGATTGGGCACTCCTCCCATAGTCATTTGCCGCCACCACTCCAAAGTTGATAGGCCCGTCCATCCGGTAGTGTCAAGAGCGTGGAGGCCAAGCCAACTTTTGATCATCCCTCATAGCCTAGTAGTAAACCGACAAAGCACAAGGAGGTGCCCAATTGTCTCGGGGCTCTCTTACAAAGGGGGCACAAGCCACAATTTGGCCTACCCCTCCGAGCTAGACGATCCGCCGTCCAAACCCTATTTTGAAGCGCAAGCCAAGCGAAGAACTTGATCTTAGGAGGAGCCCAAACTTTCCAAATAAGACTATTCATGTCGGTGTGGTTGATGCCTTGAAATTGGGCACGGTAGGCCGACTTGGCCGAGTACTCTCCATTGGCCGAAATTGTCCAAGTGATGGTGTCTTCTAAGTCGTTGTCGAGATGGAAATCATGAATTTGCACCCAAAGATTGACAAATTGTTAGAGATGTTGCATTGAGAACTCTTCATCCATTTTAATTTTTTGAAACCAAGCATTGTTGATCAAGGCGTCATGAATACTCCAATTTTTCCTTGAAGAGATCTTGTAGATTAGGGGGGCAATGTCCCTCGGTTTGAGCCCATGCACCCAAGGGGCATCCCAAAATGACGTCTTCATACCGTTGCCGATGGTGATCAAGGTGGATGCATAGAAGAGGTCCATGTCCTCACGAGTGCAAGGGCTTCCCAAACCGGCCCAAATCTTGTTGGAATCCATCCATTGAAGCCAAGGCCACCGCAAACGAAGAGCCCTCGCGAATTTGTCCAAATGAAGAATGCCAAGCCCTCCAAGATGAGTAGGCCGACATACCGCCTCCCAATTAACCTTGCATTTCCCACCCGAAACCTTGTCGGTGGCCGCCCAAAGAAAAGCACGCTCAAGTTTGTTGATGTTTTGTAGAACCCCCGGATGCACAATGAGAGGTGTCAAGGAGTATATAGTTTGAGAGGAGATGACCGATTTAACAAGGGTCCCCCTTCCTATTGTGGTGATGTATCTCCCTTGCCAAGGTGGAATCTTGGCGGCGCATTTATCTTCAAGATATTGGAAATCCCCTCGCCTAAGCCGCCACACCGAGAGTGGTAGCCCAAGGTAGCGCATTGGAAAAGTTGTTTGCACGACCGGGAGGCCTTGTAGGACGGTCTCCAAGTCAACATTGGCACAACGGATGGGCACCACGGAACTCTTTTGGAAGTTTGTGCAAAGGCCCGTCACCTCCCCAAAGCCGTGAAGAATCGCCGTAAGCTTTTGGATGTCTTCTTTTAGGATGCGTTCGGTTCTGGAATTAGGAGGAACGGAACGGGTCGGTTCCGTCCCTAGGACCCGTTCCTGTGTTCGGTTGGGCGAAAGGAATGGAACCGAGTGGTTCCTCGGAACGGAATATTCCTAGGATATGCGGGATCGACTCGTTGGCCGGATCGCGCGGAACGGCTCGGCATCTCTCTCGCTAATCTTGATTAATTATCGCTAAACTTGATTAATTATTCCTAATCTTGATTAATTATCGCTAAACTTGATTAATCATTCCTAATCTTGATTAATTATTGCTAATCTTGATTAATTATTTCTAATCTTGATTAATTATTCCTAATCTTGATTAATTATTGCTAATAATTATTATTGTTCACTCAGATTAGGAAAAAAATAATTATTATTACTAAACTTTTAGCAATGTGGAACGGTTCCGTTCCTCGAATTTCTCCTAACCAAACGCGGGGTCGGAACCATTCCGTTCCTCGAATTTTTCCGAACCGAACACGGGGTCGGAACCGTTCCATGCCCTCGGAATGGAATGGTTCCGTTCCGTCCCCCGCGGTTCCAGAACCGAACACATCCTTATTGGAGCAACAAAGATGGCCGCATCATCCGCATATAAAGAGGTTCTCAACACGGTGCCTCTCCCACGGATTTTGTGAAGCAACCCAAGATTGGTGGCCAACTCGAGGATTTGTTGGAGGGGGTCAATAGCGATGACAAAGAGGAGTGGCGACAAAGGATCCCCTTGCCGAAGGCCACGACCATGGGGAATAGGAAGGCCGGCCACCCCATTCAAAAGGACCCGGGAAGTAGATGTGGAGAGGAGAGCGGTTATCCAATTTCGAAACCTAGGAGGGAAGCCGCGCCGTTGAAGGAGGTCCAAAATATATTCCCAACGAATGGAGTCAAAGGCCTTGCGGATATCAAGCTTGAAGAGGAGTGATGGAGTTTTGCTCTTGTGAAGCCGGCGAGCCAAGTTTTTCACATAGAGGAAGTTGTCATGGATGCTTCTCTTTTTAATGAACGCGCTTTGCGCATTTGAGACAAGGGTGTTCATGAGGGGCCCTAGGCGGAGGGCAAGCATTTTGGCGATGATCTTGGCAATCCCATGGATGAGACTAATGGGCCTATATTCGGTAACTTCTTCCGCCCCCTCCTTCTTTGGCAAGAGAACAATATTGGCGGAGTTCAACCAATGAAGATTGGTGACATGGAGGTTGTCGAAGCGATCAATGACCTTCATGACATCGAACTTGATAGTGTCCCAACACCTCTTGAAGAACACTCCCGTGAACCCGTCCGGACCGGGAGCTTTGTCTCCCGGTAATTGGTTGATGGCATCTTTTACTTCGGCTTCGGTAAAATGAGAAGCCAAGGAGTCTAAGTCCGGGTTCTCAAAATGAAGCTCATCCCAATTGAAATCTTGGGACCTAGGCGTCCCTTTACCTATAGCCGACCGGAAGTGGTTGTGGATGATGTCTTCTTTTTCTTTGTGCTCCGTGACCCACCCGTTGTTGTGCTTGAGTCTATGGATGTGGTTCTTGCGTCTTCTCCAATTAACTTTGAGGTGGAAATACTTTGTGTTAGCGTCGCCCTCTTTTATGTTGGAAACCCGCGAGCATTGTTTCTTTCTTGCCCTCTCAAGAATGGAGAGGCTAAGCACTTTTCTCTTAAGCCGCAACCGGAGGTCATGCTCCGCCGTGGAGAGGGGTCTAGAGTCTTGGGCAATATCAAGTTGGAGGATGACCAAGAGGGCGGCATGAAGAAGCCGCTTCGGTTTGGAGAAGAAACATCTTCCCCAATTGGAGAGGCATTTCCCTAGTCTTTTAAGCTTGTGGAAAAGGACATGATATGGCTCGGTGTGGGGAGTGGGCGCATCCCAAGAGCCCTTGACGACCTCATCGAAGCCCGGTAGACGCAACCAAAAGTTCTCGAACTTGAAAGTCCTCGGTCTTCTAGGTCCACTATCATCCGCGAGGAGTAGAGGGCAATGGTCGGACAACGAGGAGGATAGCGCATGAAGCACATGAGAACCAAATGCAAGGTCCCATTCGGGATTGCAAAAGACGGCGTCAAGTTTGCAAAGAGTTGGGTTCCGCCTCTCATTACTCCACGTGAACCGCCGGTTTTGGAGGTGAACTTCATTTAGCTCACAAGCATGAAGGGTGTTGCGGAAACGAGTGATGCGGCTCCGGTTGACATTCCGCTTGTTTTTATCTCTAGCCCGATGAATTTGGTTGAAATCACCAAGCGCAAGCCACCGGATACCCGAAGCCGGCTTTTGGGTGAGCAACTCCGCGAAAAAGTCGTCCTTCCGGTTGGAAGCCATTGGCCCGTACACTGTTGTGATGCGAAAATCACAAGCCTCGTTGATCACATGGATGGTTGCGGAGAGGCAAAACTCGGTGATCACGACGTCCGTTACTTGGATGGTGGAATCATCCCAAAGGAGCAAAATTCCTCCTCTAGTTCCCTGTGCAGGTCTTTCCGCAAACCCTCGTAGGCGATTGCCGCCGATGTAGAACGCATCATAGGAGTTGACAGTAGCAAGTTTTGTTTCTTGGAGGCACACAACTTGGCAGGTAGATGATGCAATAGTCTCGTGAACAGCAAATTTTCTATCATCGTCATTAAGCCCTCTTACATTCCAGCAAAGCAAGTTCATAAGGAATCCTAACATTGATTAAACTAAAGAAGCTCGATAGCAGCAAACAACAAGCAGGCATCAAACATCTGATGCGTTGGTCAGGTCGACCTCGGCATCCAGTGCCCGTGCCCCTCCATGGTGGATCATCGCCTCATCAACTGCAGCATCAGTGGTGGAGTCGAGGTTGAACATCGTGCGCAGCTTGGTGTTGACAGCAGGTTCCACTTGATCCTTGAACATGTCGGCGAACTCAACGAGCGCCGCGGCCGTGACGATTTGCCCGTTGTTGATGATGCCCAGGCCACGGCACACGAAGGTCTCCGCCTCCTTGGCGATCGGCGCCGCCTTGCGCCTTGCACGGACACGGTCGCTGGAGCGACGTAGCGAGAACCCCTCCTTGCCCGAGCGTGTAATGTCCACGCCCGCAAGCGTCTTCCTCCTCGCTGCCGGGCGCCGCGGTGGTGGAGACTGCAGCAAAGGTTGAGAACAGCGGACAAACAGAGGGTCAACAAGCACAGGCTCCCGAGAGCGGGACGGCGTCGGCGACGAGGCGGCGATGAAAGGCGGCGTGTTCTGTGAAGCTTCAAAGCCCGGCGGGCGGGCGGCGTGAGTGGCGTGACGAGGTGGTCCGGTGAGCAGAGCAGCAGCGCGGCCTTGGCATGCGGCGTTAGCTGGGAGACGGAGATTGGTCGATTCTTGCTCGAGCTTGACGAGGATGGCAGGACGGAGCTGGGCGTCGTTGGAGGTGTCCTGGCATCCCTCGATGCGCGCCTGGATGAATGCGGCGAGACCTGGCGTGCTGGGCTGCGGCCACGAGGCCCAGAGGCGACTGGAGAAGAGGATCCCGAGTCCGGGGCTGGCACAGCACCGACGAGCTCATCGACAAGCGCACGCGTGGGCTCCGCGGCGCCGTCGAGCTCATCAGCAAGTGCACGCGGGGGCGCCATGATGATAGTAGTCGGAGACGAGCCCGCTGCAGAGGAGGTGGCCTTGTCGATGCGGCGCCACACGAGCCGGCCGGCCGCGTCACGCCTAAGAATCGCCAGAGGCGTTCCCACGCCATGGCCATGGCGGCGAGCATCTAGCACAGTAGCGGAGGGTGGGGGTCCCACTGGAGGCGGCGGAAGGTTGGTGCGCGTCGGGCCGGTGGATGAGTTCTCCGTCGAGCGGTGATGAGGCCCGAGGCTTGCGTGACGCCGGTTGCCGCCCCTGTTGTCCCTGCCGCTGTCGCGGTGCCTATCTTCACGGCCAGCGTCCTTGTGCCCGCGGTTCTGGTCATGGCGGGAGCGGCTGCGGAACAGCCGCTGAGCCCAGGAGCGATCGCCATCGCGCCCGCGCCTGTCCTCCCCGTCACGGCGCCTGTGGTCGTCGTCGCGGTCCCCGTCTCGGCGCCTGTTGTCGTCGTCGCGGCGTCTGTCGCGGTCGTCGTCGCCGTCTCTGCGCCTTGTCTCCCTTGGAGGGCCACGCTCCCGACGGTCACGCGCCTCCCGCTCCCCGTCGACAATGCTCAGGCGCCATGGGAGTGGCCCAAAGACGGTCGGGTGCGCCGGGACGGAGCCGTCAGATGCCGGCTTGAACTCTTCGATGATGTCCAGATGAATCAGCACCCGGCCTTCGATCCCAGCCTTCCCGTGGCCGGGCGGCACCGCGCAGACCTCGTACGTCGCGGTTGGGCCGTCGATCACCGTGAGCCAGCAGATGCGCGGGATGTGCGCCGGCTTCTTGGTCCACGCCTAAAGGTTGAGCGTGGTTGCATCTTCTTGCCGCACCGTCGCGATGTCGAAGTAGTCGATGACGGCGTCGTCGCCGATGATGCGCGCCACCAGGTCCTCGTCCCAGCCATTGAGAGGCACCCCTTCCAAGCAAAGGTGGACATGTTGCTGCATCTTGGTGATGTCACGGTGGGCGCTGAGCCTCCAACCCGCGATGTGCACGTCGAGGCCTTTGTGCTCGAACCTTCCCGGCGCAGCGACGGCCTTTTCTTGGTTGTGCTTGAACTGGAACATGACAAGGAAGTCTTCTGGGCTGTGGGGGACGACGCGGAAGAACTCACGCGGCACCTGCGTGACGGCGTGGATGGCGTCCGCGATGTCGGCCGCATTGGCCGTGGACGGACGCCGGCCGCCGAGCCAGACGACCGCAGCGTGGGCCTTCAGATGCGCCGTGCGCCCGTCTATCGCGGGCGTGGAGACGAAGACGACGTTGCTCTCGAGCGGCCTGGCCAGGGGGTCCCAGCCGTTCGCCATGGCGGCAGCAGCAGCGGGCTTCGGCGCTGTTCGTGTCGGTGGAGGGCGCGTGTTGGTGGCGGCAGCAGGAGCAGCTGCAGGCACGGGCGCTGCACGAGTCGATGGAGGCCGCAGGTTGTCGGTGAAGGCGGCGAGGCGGGAGGCGCAGTGTCGAGCACGGTGGCCAGGGGAGCGGCAGAAGGAACACTTCTCCTGGTTTCTGCACTCGTAGGAGAAATGGCCAGTGTCGAAGCACTTGTAGCAGATGAGGCACTGGCGAGACTTGAAGCTGAGGTTGGCAGAGGAAATCCTTCGGCGATTGGGTGGACTTGAATGCTGTAGAGAAGGAGGCCTGCGCATGTCTTCATGGCGCCACCAGTGCCTCCGTTTGACCGTTTGCCACGGCGCGGGTACGGCCTCCCTTTCCTCAGCAACAGAGATCACATCGAATGAACCGACCGTGTCAAATGCGAGCAAGGCAACTCCAATTTGTCTGGGAACCTTGCATGAGAAGTTGCAAACCCTCACGTCTGCCTAATCCAATTTAGCAACTCTGCGTCGAGTTTCAAATTAAAAAAAAAAAAGAGGATACTGAAAGTAAGCATTTTTGCCGTTTTTGACCCGCCCATTTGTGGATATCGCTGTGGTATGGGTTGGTCTGCACTTTCCCGTTGAAGTATAAATGTATCTTCATTAACTTGATTCTAGGGAATCAGTTTAGTGAACGCATTTCTATACGGTATCGAAGCGAAAAAGATGTACTCTATTCTACACATTGAATCAACGATTATTACTGTGCCAACTGATGGCTCGACAAATTCTGGGAGTACAATTCTTCATGTCTTTGACGGTCTAGTGCTCTTGAAAGCGGAATTAGTGCATTGATGGAAGGTCTTGTCTTCGTGTGTGTTCATCCAATCTGACTGTTTTTTTTTACGTTAAAAGGTAAAGGTTTCTCTACGTTATATTATGGTTTTGCCTTGCGGCAATTTACAAGTACAAAATGTTAACAACAAAAGAAGAGAGCAGAGAAAAGGAAAACAAGAGTAAAGAAAAAGCAAGAAGACCTGAAAAAGAAGAACTAGACTAGTAGCTTCGTGGCCCATTGCTCGATTCCAGTCTCGTGTTTGATTGATCTGAATGCCCATATCCCCAACTCTGTACTTATACATTTGCACAAGATACTGTGAGTCGTGTGTGACCGGTTGAATACTCTGTCGCTCCTTGCTTTCCAGAGCCATCATAGACAAGCTGCGAAACACACGGACCCTGACCCTGACCGCACCCAATCTGATCGTGAGGAAGGAATCCGGTTAATTGAGAAGTTTTTATTTAGAAAATTAATTTTCATTGTGATATTATATAGCTCATGATGGAAAATTTTCTAGAGAAATCCTCGATATGGGTTGCTTATTGCACCAGCCACTTGTGTGTGTGTTTTTCTTTTAAAAACTGGGAACGGCCTAGAAGGGTCTGGATACTGCTTTAATTATCAGCTGTTAGGGTACTTGTTACCAACGTGTTTATTAGTAGTATTTCATGCACATGTTTAGGTTCTGTTTAGAACGCAGGATAGAAAAAACAGAGGAATAAGAAAAACACAGGATCAGGAAAGGAATGCAGGTGGAAAACATAGGAATACAAAACACAAGAAACACAAACTTGTTTGGAACGCAGGAAAAGAAACCACAGGAAACCCCATTACCTTTAAGCCACCTAGCTTACTGAAAAGAATTTAATAACGCAGCTTTTGAGTTAAATGGAATCTTTACAAGCTGTGGCGTGCTTGATTTGCCTCGTTCCTGGCATAGGAAAGGAAAAAAGAGGTCAAAGCCAATGTTTCGTTTCCTGTGGTTTTTCCGTGAATGCTACATCGAAGGAAATATCCCTTCACTTTTTCTACGACCTAATCCTGCGTTCCAAACGACGCTACAGTATCCATTCCTACGGGAACCAGAATTCTGTACTTTTCCTGTAAAATTCCTTCAAACCAAACGGGCCCTTAGATTTTTACATTAGGCCCTCATAGTTTAGTTTCGCTTTGGCCATAGAAATCTCACGTCTGGCCCTGCCTCCACAACGCTCGTCTCTCAGTCACGTGCTTCACCATCCACGACGGCTAACTCCCTCCAGGCCTCCAGCCCGGAAGCCTTGTCATCGCCATCCCTTGCTTTCTCGCCAAGATGTGATGCCTCAAAATCATAGTCCCAACTACTGAGTTATTTCAGAGTTATCTGAGTTCGGTTAAGTGAAAGACCAACCTGCACACTAGCTACTTCTCCTAATTTGCCGTTTGTAGCAGGGACTCAAAGCTGCGAATTTGTACTCAACAAATCTTTTTTTTCCAGCTTGGTCGTAATCTGCCTTTTATATATGCTCGATAATAGACTTCTCTGAATTTGCACATTTGCACTTAATGCTGAAATATGCACTGCCATTATTCACCATGGAGTGCTATTATGTTGCAGGTACATTTGCACATGATGGGTGGCTTGCTAAAAATTGAGATAATTTATATCTTGTTTTTGTAACTCCTCTTCTCCTGCCATAACACAAAGAAAGCTTTATGGAACTTTCTTCAAAGAGGTACCACACATTGTGGTCTGGACCAAAACTCGGTTGAACTCCATCCTAATTCGTGGAGGCTGGAGCATTTGGGGAATGTATTTGAAAGGATGGTGGATTAGGCCGGGCAGGAGAAAAGATAGCAGGTCTTTCTTGCAAAAAATAACAAGATGGGATGGCGGGGATGGATGAGGTCAATCTGGGGCCAACATTTCGGATCCAACGGCAGTTTCCATGTTCCAATTGAAGAATGGTTTTCACAGGACACCTTCTCCAAATATATATCTCCGCTCCACTTGTCAGTCTCCTCCAGTTTCCCGATTCAAAAATTTGGCCTCCGCCGCGCCTCCATGAACACCAAGCCCTAGCTCCGGTCACCTCCACCGTTCTTCCGCGATGGAGGCGATGTTCCTGCAGGTCTTCGAGCACCGGGACTGGGTGGATGCGCAGATGCGGCAGCAGGTCGCGTCCTTCTCCGAGTCTGTAACAGCCCGAAATTTGAAAACCTAAAAACCCGAGTAAAATTTCCACTTTTTGTGTTCAGTTGCATCATGGCATCCATATTAGATTGCTAAACAAATAAAACAATTGGTTTGGCACTAATTAAAAAACAAAACGCCAAACTTGCTTTAACAACTTTCAAAACAATGGAGGCAATTAAACTTGCAAAACAAAAATACTTGACATCTTATAATTGTCAAGGAAGTTTCAAGAGTTCAGAATTAATCCTTTGAGTTGCTTCAAATTTCCAAATGACTATGAATTTGTATTTTAGCAAAATGCTCTATTTTCTAACCTATGAACAAAGTGGGACCAAAATATTTTATTTTGAGATACCAATTTTGTGGAGCTTCTACATGTTAGGGAGAGGCTACACGAATTATTTCATATTTTCCTAAAAGGTCTAAGTGCCTCTTTTAAATCCCCAAAGTGCTGCTGTGTTAAAAGGTTTTCAAAAGAAAACTGGGCAGGGATCTATCCGTGATGGCAACCAGTTTTCCAGGGGGTTTTCTGAAATTTGCCGTCGTCTCTCTCCTCTCTCCTTGCTGCACGGGCGCCATGCCTCCGTGGCGCTCCCGCACGTCGCACGCCCGGGGCCCCTCCTCCTCACTGCCTTCATTGCAAGGAGAGCAAGCACCACGCTGCTCACCTGCTCCTCTGCTCCCTTCCTCAACCCTGCTCCCCACCTCTCTCTCTTTTCGTTTCCCCACGAAGCCGAAGCGAAGCTCGCCGTCACCGCCACATCGCCGTCGTTCGGGAGCTCCCCGAGCCAAACGGAGACCACCAATCGCTCTGCCTCCTTGTCCTCTACCTCCCTGCCAAAGGAATCGGGCCGGGCAGGCCGGAATCGACGTTGCCGTCAGCTACTCCGCCGCGCCATGGCCGTCTTCGCCGCCGTCGACTGAAGCAGCCCCAGGCCAAGCCAGGACCGCCACGAGCTCTGCCGCGCCGTCTTCTCCTTCCTCGCCACCGGAATCGAGCTAGGACGCCGTGTAGCTCCGGGAATCAACCGCGCCTTCCGCACCTTCTTCGACCACGGCCGCCGCCCCGCCGTGCGATTTGCCGCCGTCCGTCCACCTCCGGTTCCCCGAGCACAACCACGAGCCGAGGGTGAGCACCACGTCCTTCTGGACCTCTTCTCCCTCCCCATTCCGCCGTAGCCTCGCCGGGGTTGCGTCGAGCTCGCCGTCGCCGTGTTCCTGTCGCCGTGCCCGCGCGCGCGTCGGATTTTCTGAGTTCAAAACAAACCGGATAATCCGGTTATTTCCAGTACCAACTTATTTTAGGTCCTTAGCCGTTTTTGCAGAGCACCATCCGATCGGATTTTCCGATGTAAAACAAATTCGGATTTTCCGACATTGCACAGTACCAAAATATTCCTGACCAAAGTATTCCTTCCTCTATTCTGGTTGTAAAATAGTTGTTTTGTGTTGGATTTAAATAATAACCAGGCATAATTTAAAAGAGGAAATAAAATGTATTAACTTGTAATTCTCTCGGTCTACCATAAAAGGTTGTGATATACCCAAATGTCCGGAATTCGTAAACCAACCGTCTAAATGGTTATCGTGTTTATTAAATCTCCGATACCCCGCATTGCATCATCTGATCATGACATCTTTTATCCAAGTGCAACATAGGGTTCCATCCTCCTTAATCAACAAGTAACGATGATCCATGACCTAATTTCACGGGATATCCGGGATGCGCCCCTCTAAGCACCCGAACTCCGTTTAATCTGAATAGTTGCATCATCCCCCTCCCGGGGATTTAAAAGGTCATGTCATCATATGTTCGCGCATTGCATTTTGTTAATCATATGTGTGATGATTGATTGTTCTCTCCCGATGTTTGTTCCTCGTTAGATCAAGCAGCCGGGGTTACGCCACAATACCCCGAAGAGCCGTACTACCCGCACGTTGATCAAGGCAAGCGTAATCCCCCCTCTGAGCATATCTTATCCTATTTTCCGCAAATATTTTCTCCACTATAATAATGCATGTGGTTCTAAATGTCTTTTGCTTGGATTAGAGTATCCTATAGAATGCATTAAGATTCCGATGCCAATACCTGTTTTCCCCTCCTATTACCCTAGGTTTGCATTGTTGGCCTGATATAATTACTATGCTATGCAAGTGCTTAGCCATGCTTAGTGAATTGCCTAGTGGTACTATGGTGGTACATGCTGGAAACAGGTGCTGACTTGTGACAGTGCTGTTGATGGTGGAGAAATTGTGGTGATGGATAAGAAAATGCTAAAAGGTGGGGATGAGAGGCCACATGGGATGTGGTGGGTTGTCTCGTTCTCACCGCCTAGGTGCGAGTTCTGGACCTCTTGAACCAAGTTGAGCGTGCAACCATGCGTGGGCTATATGGAACCCCCATCGACCGACTAACTTGTGGCGGACTAGCCGAGGGTCCTCTAGTTTGGCTTTCCATTTGCGCGTGCGTTGAGATGGTGGCCAAGACTGGGATGAGGATGGTGGTGTTAGGAAAATAAGTGGCCGCGGGACAGGGTGACTGGAGGAGACACCAAACCCGTCTTACCGCCACTGATGATCCTTGGATAGTCTTAAGCAAGGTAAAGGTTGTAGCCGTTTCACACTCAGCCGGCTTTCCCCGGAAGAGAGCTAATGTCTGGCAATGAGTCTGGCGGTACGCGTGGTGAAGGAACTGGGGCCCCTCGGGACTCCGGGGACTTCCACTTTGTACACCCCTGCAGGGTTAAATCTTTTCGAAAAGCCGTGTCCGCGGTTATGGACGACTTGGGAATGGACGCTGATCATAGAATAACTTTAACGGAATGATTAAAAACTGAGTACTAGAGGTACTACTTCACGAATGCAAGGTTGACTTCCTCGAGGGTGATTCGGGGAGGTGCCTTTGATGAACAGGTACAGTGGTGATGATGGTTGATGATGAGAAAGGTGATACGAGAAAAGAGTTACTTCTTACCCCTCCTCAAAAATATTCTGATTAGGCGATGCCATGGAGTTATGTCTTTTTAAAATAAAATCAGCTTTATGCAAAACAGCCATAAAACCTTTGAAAGCCAATCATGGAGCATATATTAGCTCTTAATCTTGCGAGTTCGTCGAACTCAACGTCGTTTACTTATTTTCAGGAGAGGACTTCACCGCCTCGAAGGTGGGTTCTTTGTGGACGTCGATGAGTAGTCCGGGGTTCCCAGGTGGCAGCTTGGGACATCCCGGAACAGCTGGCGCTGTGATGTTTATCTGCAGGCCTCTTAGGCCATAATTTGGTTCTTGTTGTTTAGAACAACACACTTCGCTTCCGCATGTTGTAATGTTGGGTCTGTGACCTCTGGTTGTCTTTTGCTATCTTTCTCTATTATAAGAGTTGAACTATATGATTTTGTGTCGTAGAGTCTGTGATGTGCCAGTTGTTCCACAAGTCTTGATCTCTCTATTATGCTTTGATAGTGTGTCTGGTGGTATCGGATAACCGGAGACACAGTATCACTGTATAACAGTCGGGTCGGGGGCCACAAGTTGGTATCAGAGCAGGACTGCCTGTAGGAAACCCTTTCTACTGGTCGATGTTGAGTCTAGTGTTTGTGAAAATATTTTTAACCTAAAAATGAGTTGTGAAAACCATCTTAGGACTCCTTATCTGGTTACCCTCTAATCTCGGAGCAATCTTACCTCGATTTGAGTTAAAAAGTTTTTCTTCTCACCTGTTACTTCAAAATTATTAGGATCTCGCGGTGGGGTTCTACCTTGCGTGTTATGTGCTCACTTGCTCCCGCCGCGCTACAATCCGAAGCTTCATGTGCCGAGAAACCATCTGGAGTACGACGAAAATTCCCATCAACTCAGTTGGTTACGAACCCTTGTATTCCTATCCAGTTTAATCTCTTAATCCGTTCTTTTGGGTTTTAACCCAAGGACTTGAACAGAAGGTCCCAGATTGTGCCAACTAGCTTGTGTTTAGTCACGTGGTTTCTTAACCATTTGCATCTCTCGCTAGTAGCGCATGAAGCTGACCTTTAACCCAAGTCCTTTATGTGGTCTGTGTGGTAAATGGTTGAACCTTAATTTCCCCCACCTCGGATGGGTATGTAACTTTAACTCTGCCATAGCTGGAGATTCTGTCTTGGAATCATCTGGGTTATGACCAGAATTTTCTGAACGAATCTCCCAACTATGTTCGTGACTCTGCTGCATCTCTCCTTTTGGGCATGGTTATCACAATTGAGTAATAACCGGTGCATCTTCAACATCTTAGGATTTCTCCTGAGCATGTTTCTTACTCTGATCCGCTCTCCGACCTTTGTCTGTCGGTTGGCAGTAAAGTATCATCGTGCGTTGGTATGTTCCGATGCAAGTTACTCTTGTGTTTTGTCAAGACTTTCCACTTCGTCTGGTTAGGAGAAACAAACCCCGTACCTTGTCCATCTCCCAGACCTGGTCAAAGAATTGTAATCTCCAGAATGAGGGCCTCGTTTAGCTTTTGTTCTGCTCCACCTTAGAGTGTCACACTCTTCTATATCAAGGGGTCGTGCTGAGTGTCATGATCCTCTTGATGAAGTGATGCTCTTACCCCTTGTTACTCTCCGTGTGCTGAGTGACTTATTACTCCAGAGTGTTGAGACGTGAGTAATAATGTAGCTATCGGATATTCTTAGCAGTTCCTACTGTGCGGAAATCCAGGGATATCCATTGCCCTCCTTAGCAAGATTGGTTAGCAAATCAATAAGCTGAGTTTGACAGTGCTACCAAGTCAGTTGGCTCTAATGCACTCCCTCGGTCAAAGAGCTAGGTTCGTGCCGAAGCTCCCAAGACCACCTCGTTGTGCCTTGAAAGGCATGATCCTCTCTTGAACTCAAGATCCATCGGTATGTCGTGATATCCTATATGTGGATCGTGATATTCTAAAGGTCTTTCCAGAAGTATCGCCAGGTTGTCACCTGATCGTGATGTTGAGCTTGTGAGTAAGCTGGTTCTCTGAACAACTCCTTTCTCCAAGAAAATCGTGCTGGATGTCCAGAATTATTCGGTTGAGCTTAAACAAATTGGAGAGTTGAAAGACAAGAGCTCTATCCCGACATAGTTCCTTTTCAAGGGGATGTCTAGTCTGTCCGTGTTGAAGCAAGGAAGTATCTCCTTTGTGGGTATGCTATCCTACAAATCTTTGATTTGAATTGGGCTATCGTCAAATCAAACTCAGACCGACCGACCTGAATGTGTTAGTCTGACCAATACTCATGCCCCGTTCCGGTGAAATATGAGTCTACCGTCTTGGAGTATCTGGATAAGTTTGTGGTTGAGCCCATCAACTACCTTCTTATCTTCTCCATGTTTGAGGAGATTTATATTGGATGTTGGGCGTTAGCATTGGAAAATTGTCGGGACTAACTTTGTGTCTTCACAAGGTATGTGTTCTGGAAGTTAGAAGTGACTTTCTCTGGTTCACGTGCAATTGCTGAAAGATGTCGCCGTGGATTCGAGTGAATTGTCTGGTTCCCTCCGAATCGTTTCAACTCGATCATGCATGTGTGGAATATTCTCAGAATGGTATGTTGTTACCTCCATTCCTTCAGAATTTAGTCTATGCATCCAAGCCACTGGTTGAATTGTTCCAGGAAGAGAGGAAGTCTGAGAACTTCCTTGTCTTCAATGGTGCTTCCCATCAAGAACTAAATCGTGTCTCGTTGTAAGTAAATCAAGTAGGGCAGCTGTCCCCAGACAAGTTGCTAATCCGTGGGTTCCGCAATCTCGTTCCTCCTTTGGAGTTAAACCTTGTAGTCCAACTCTTGGGGTCCTAGCAAATGTAATCCGTTGGTATGCATTGTAAAGCTTCCTATTCCTACCGGTGCTGAGTCTGAAGTATCTCTACACTCCCCAGGTTTGACTCTCAATCAGAAAACGATAGTTGGTGATCCTCAAGAAGTTTGTCCCGATGTCTGGAAAAATTAAGAAGTTTCTCCCGATACTACCGTTCCCGGAGTTTCTAGAGTTCTTTTGGACCATCTTCTCGATCCTTCCCCCGTGATCTGAAATGCTCCTCCGTGAGGAAAGTTCTACTCAAGCTGTTTGGTGGAAGTTGCCTCCTCATCTGTTGAAATCTGGTGTAACATTCTTCCTCAGGAATTCAAGGCCTTGTGCAAAGTTCATATTCTGAATCTTTGAGAAACAGTTGTCCGCCAACTGGAAACTTCTTGTCACTCTCCCGTCACCTGCCTGTGCCTCCTAACTGTCAATTCAAGAGTTGATTGAGGTCTCATCCTAAGTTCTACTAGGAGGTACTCGGTGGTTGTATATTCTCAAAGATCCATCTTTCCGATGAGGTTTCCTTTTTCCCTACGGTGTACTTTGATAGTGACCTCGAAGAGAAGCCGATGAAGATCTGCATGATGCCTTTGATCAACCTCTTCAAGAAAGAAGCCTCCTGAAGTGACAAGATCGTGTAGTACCTCGTGACCCTTCTCCCGCTTTCCTACTCTAAGAATCTCGGGGCGAGATTCCTGTAAGGAGGGTAGAGTTGTAACAGCCCGAAATTTGAAAACCTAAAAACCCGAGTAAAATTTCCACTTTTTGTGTTCAGTTGCATCATGGCATCCATATTAGATTGCTAAACAAATAAAACAATTGGTTTGGCACTAATTAAAAAACAAAACGCCAAACTTGCTTTAACAACTTTCAAAACAATGGAGGCAATTAAACTTGCAAAACAAAAATACTTGACATCTTATAATTGTCAAGGAAGTTTCAAGAGTTCAGAATTAATCCTTTGAGTTGCTTCAAATTTCCAAATGACTATGAATTTGTATTTTAGCAAAATGCTCTATTTTCTAACCTATGAACAAAGTGGGACCAAAATATTTTATTTTGAGATACCAATTTTTGTGGAGCTTCTACATGTTAGGGAGAGGCTACACGAATTATTTCATATTTTCCTAAAAGGTCTAAGTGCCTCTTTTAAATCCCCAAAGTGCTGCTGTGTTAAAAGGTTTTCAAAAGAAAACTGGGCAGGGATCTATCCGTGATGGCAACCAGTTTTCCAGGGGGTTTTCTGAAATTTGCCGTCGTCTCTCTCCTCTCTCCTTGCTGCACGGGCGCCATGCCTCCGTGGCGCTCCCGCACGTCGCACGCCCGGGGCCCCTCCTCCTCACTGCCTTCATTGCAAGGAGAGCAAGCACCACGCTGCTCACCTGCTCCTCTGCTCCCTTCCTCAACCCTGCTCCCCACCTCTCTCTCTTTTCGTTTCCCCACGAAGCCAAAGCGAAGCTCGCCGTCACCGCCACATCACCGTCGTTCGGGAGCTCCCCGAGCCAAACGGAGACCACCAATCGCTCTGCCTCCTTGTCCTCTACCTCCCTGCCAAAGGAATCGGGCCGGGCTGGCCGGAATCGACGTTGCCGTCAGCTACTCCGCCGCGCCATGGCCGTCTTCGCCGCCGTCGACTGAAGCAGCCCCAGGCCAAGCCAGGACCGCCACGAGCTCTGCCGCGCCGTCTTCTCCTTCCTCGCCACCGGAATCGAGCTAGGACGCCGTGTAGCTCCGGGAATCAACCGCGCCTTCCGCACCTTCTTCGACCACGGCCGCCGCCCCGCCGTGCGATTTGCCGCCGTCCGTCCACCTCCGGTTCCCCGAGCACAACCACGAGCCGAGGGTGAGCACCACGTCCTTCTGGACCTCTTCTCCCTCCCCATTCCGCCGTAGCCTCGCCGGGGTTGCGTCGAGCTCGCCGTCGCCGTGTTCCTGTCGCCGTGCCCGCGCGCGCGTCGGATTTTCTGAGTTCAAAACAAACCGGATAATCCGGTTATTTCCAGTACCAACTTATTTTAGGTCCTTAGCCGTTTTTGCAGAGCACCATCCGATCGGATTTTCCGATGTAAAACAAATTCGGATTTTCCGACATTGCACAGTACCAAAATATTCCTGACCAAAGTATTCCTTCCTCTATTCTGGTTGTAAAATAGTTGTTTTGTGTTGGATTTAAATAATAACCAGGCATAATTTAAAAGAGGAAATAAAATGTATTAACTTGTAATTCTCTCGGTCTACCATAAAAGGTTGTGATATACCCAAATGTCCGGAATTCGTAAACCAACCGTCTAAATGGTTATCGTGTTTATTAAATCTCCGATACCCCGCATTGCATCATCTGATCATGACATCTTTTATCCAAGTGCAACATAGGGTTCCATCCTCCTTAATCAACAAGTAACGATGATCCATGACCTAATTTCACGGGATATCCGGGATGCGCCCCTCTAAGCACCCGAACTCCGTTTAATCTGAATAGTTGCATCATCCCCCTCCCGGGGATTTAAAAGGTCATGTCATCATATGTTCGCGCATTGCATTTTGTTAATCATATGTGTGATGATTGATTGTTCTCTCCCGATGTTTGTTCCTCGTTAGATCAAGCAGCCGGGGTTACGCCACAATACCCCGAAGAGCCGTACTACCCGCACGTTGATCAAGGCAAGCGTAATCCCCCCTCTGAGCATATCTTATCCTATTTTCCGCAAATATTTTCTCCACTATAATAATGCATGTGGTTCTAAATGTCTTTTGCTTGGATTAGAGTATCCTATAGAATGCATTAAGATTCCGATGCCAATACCTGTTTTCCCCTCCTATTACCCTAGGTTTGCATTGTTGGCCTGATATAATTACTATGCTATGCAAGTGCTTAGCCATGCTTAGTGAATTGCCTAGTGGTACTATGGTGGTACATGCTGGAAACAGGTGCTGACTTGTGACAGTGCTGTTGATGGTGGAGAAATTGTGGTGATGGATAAGAAAATGCTAAAAGGTGGGGATGAGAGGCCACATGGGATGTGGTGGGTTGTCTCGTTCTCACCGCCTAGGTGCGAGTTCTGGACCTCTTGAACCAAGTTGAGCGTGCAACCATGCGTGGGCTATATGGAACCCCCATCGACCGACTAACTTGTGGCGGACTAGCCGAGGGTCCTCTAGTTTGGCTTTCCATTTGCGCGTGCGTTGAGATGGTGGCCAAGACTGGGATGAGGATGGTGGTGTTAGGAAAATAAGTGGCCGCGGGACAGGGTGACTGGAGGAGACACCAAACCCGTCCTACCGCCACTGATGATCCTTGGATAGTCTTAAGCAAGGTAAAGGTTGTAGCCGTTTCACACTCAGCCGGCTTTCCCCGGAAGAGAGCTAATGTCTGGCAATGAGTCTGGCGGTACGCGTGGTGAAGGAACTGGGGCCCCTCGGGACTCCGGGGACTTCCACTTTGTACACCCCTGCAGGGTTAAATCTTTTCGAAAAGCCGTGTCCGCGGTTATGGACGACTTGGGAATGGACGCTGATCATAGAATAACTTTAACGGAATGATTAAAAACTGAGTACTAGAGGTACTACTTCACGAATGCAAGGTTGACTTCCTCGAGGGTGATTCGGGGAGGTGCCTTTGATGAACAGGTACAGTGGTGATGATGGTTGATGATGAGAAAGGTGATACGAGAAAAGAGTTACTTCTTACCCCTCCTCAAAAATATTCTGATTAGGCGATGCCATGGAGTTATGTCTTTTTAAAATAAAATCAGCTTTATGCAAAACAGCCATAAAACCTTTGAAAGCCAATCATGGAGCATATATTAGCTCTTAATCTTGCGAGTTCGTCGAACTCAACGTCGTTTGCTTATTTTCAGGAGAGGACTTCACCGCCCTCGAAGGTGGGTTCTTTGTGGACGTCGACGAGTAGTCCGGGGTTCCCAGGTGGCAGCTTGGGACATCCCGGAACAGTTGGCGCTGTGATGTTTATCTGCAGGCCTCTTAGGCCATAATTTGGTTCTTGTTGTTTAGAACAACACACTTCGCTTCCGCATGTTGTAATGTTGGGTCTGTGACCTCTGGTTGTCTTTTGCTATCTTTCTCTATTATAAGAGTTGAACTATATGATTTTGTGTCGTAGAGTCTGTGATGTGCCAGTTGTTCCACAAGTCTTGATCTCTCTATTATGCTTTGATAGTGTGTCTGGTGGTATCGGATAACCGGAGACACAGTATCACTGTATAACAGTCGGGTCGGGGCGCCACAGAGTCCCTCGCCTGCACCCTGCTCGCCGCCGGCAACCGACCCTCGCCGTGGCTCTTCCCGCACTCCGCCCCCGCCACAGGGACGCAAGGTACGTATCTCCCCCGACCCCTGTGGTTGCCGTCTAGGTGCCGGTTTTGTGTACTAGTTCGTGCACTGATGTTGGATTCGGTCCCGCCGCAGTACAAATTCATTTGAATTTTGAGCAATAGCCAACATACTCTTCTCCCCTACTTCAGAAGCAATGCACACCCGTGGACGCGGAACATCTATATTCCCATTTCGATTTAGGTTTCTATGTGTAGCGTTGTAATTGATCAGACTCGCCTTAAAAAAAATCTCTGAAAGTAGTGTCCCAAATTATGGTTCTGTAGTGATGTAATCAAATTTCAGAGGATGGGGTGGTTCCTAGTTTCCAAATTATGGTTCTGTAGTGATGTAATCAACTTTCAGAGGATGGGGTGGTGCCTAGACAGCCTAGTTTCCATAAAAGAAATTCACCCGGTTTAGTTCGATGACAAAGTCATTATGTGAATTTATTAGACGTGTAGTGTGCGGACACTGCAATGCTATTGTTGGTATCTTTGGATTTTGGACTTGGAGATGAAGTTCATATACCATGGGCCATTCCCAAACAATTAATAAAGTCAGTAGACAATGGAAATTGCAACGAACAAACATGGTGATTTACTTTCCTCTTAATTCATAGGATAAGATAGGATAACCAGCCAGCTGGGTGGTGCTTTACCTGAACATGATGATGTAAGTTATGAGAAAAAGATGCTGTTTGTTTTGCATCTGCTGTACTGATTTGAAGGTTTGAAATTTGGGAATATGGGAAGTAGAAAATATCTCATGTGTTACTACTTACATATTTTCTTCTCTGTTTTACGCATCATCAATCTTAGGATTCAGAGAACAAGAATATGGCGAAAAGAAAGCCACCCCCCGTGTCGCACCCCTGGGCGGCACCGGGGCGCCCCCTAGCGCCGCCAGAGACCCAGCTCCGACGGCCACCACGCCGCCGCTGCCGCTGGCCCTCGCCGCCGGCCAGCGGCGGCGGCGGGCCCAACTGCCAAAGGTGGTCTGGGGCGTTCTCGGGCGACGGCGGCATGCTCGCGTTGCTGGGGCGGCGTTCGCGTGCTCGTCGGAGCAAGACGGTCGGCGGGCGGTGGCTGGCGTCGGACGGCGGAGGTGCGACCGGTGCTTGGCGGTGCGGCGAGGTCCCATGGCGCCGACGACTTGGAGGCGGAGGTGCGGGCCGGTTCTGGGCCCGATCTGGGCCCAGAGGATCGTCTCGCTGAGGGGACCTGGCCCGGGCTAGCTCGTGGTGCTCCTCGCCGTCGCACCGCTCTGCTGCATCTCTAGCTGAGTTGGTGCGGGACGGGAGCAGGCTTCTTCGTCCTGGATGATGCCGTCGCCAGTGCGCTCCGTCCGGCCGTTCTCCCCCAAATATCCAAATCTCCGGTTCAGGTATGGCACGGTGGCGTCTTGATGCCAGCTCCTGGGGAAACCCACGCTCATGCTATGTGCCTGAGCAGACCACGGCGGCGCCTCCGGGTGTTGCTAACCTTGTTGAAGGCGTGGTGTAGGAGTTGTTGCATTGCTCGCAACACCGATGTGCAGGTGAGGTCCGAGTGAAAGCTCTGCGACGACCACTCCCGTGGGCGTGGCTCCCTTCTTGAAGGCGTTGCAAGGACCCCCTGCTCTTCGCCATTGAGCCTGATTGGCGTGTTGAGCTTGCTGTGTTGAGCTTGCTGTTCTTGGGGGTGTATCCGGCGGCGAGGCTTTTGGCCTCGCAGTGCTGCCATATGGTGCTCTTGGCATGCTTGTTGGCTGTGCAAGCTTGGCAATTGTCCGATGGGGCTGGTAGCGGCATTGTCGCGAGCTTCGTGTTGTTGGTGCGGTCTCGGTTGATCGGCCCCCTTCGGCGGCGAGGTCGCCTCCCCACGTGGCGCTGGTGCTAGGCCAGGGTGCTTGGGGCTGCCCCTTTGGCTGAGGTCGGGGTCAAGGTTCGTGGAGCCGGTGCTAGGCCAGTCTCACTCGTTGGTCCCTGTTCGCTCCTGGTTCGCCATCTTGTGGGGTAGTCGCCTTGCAAGCAAGTGGTGGTGCTGCAATCTGCAATGTCTCGGGACCGTGATGCCCTTCGACGGCGTCGGACGCACTCCTCAAAGCACTGTCCTACCCGTCTTCCTGGTGGTGGTCGTCTTGCGAGCACGCCTGTTAGTGCTTCTCAAGTGCGCCTGTTTCCCACCCCCACCCCCCTGTGTGTGTTGGTGTGCGTTGTTTTTGTTTTATCTCCTCTCCGGTCCCTCCCCGTGTACTCTGGTTCATTTGAACCCATCTTCTAGAGGTTGCAAAACCTCATAGGCAACTTTGATATAAAAAAAATCAGGTGGGGACGTTGCCCCCCCAGTGACCATCAAAAAAAAAAGAGAACAAGAATATTGACTCGAATGTTTTCTGCAGGAAATTCTCTGAGAAAGCCATCTCTAGATCTTGCTAATCTAAAATGGGAAGATGTTGTTCATCTTGCACAACCTACTGTCCATCAGGTGTCCGAGCCAGAACCACTTGAATTTGGTGGCGTCAAGCCGGATAGCTGTAATATCACTGGTTCTTTTGAAACAATTTATCAGAGCAAGAGTTGCATGTCTGAAACTATCCTTGCCAAATTTACTCCTGTGCACCCCTTGAATGAAGACATATCTTCTACTATTTCTCTTGAAGCTAGTTTGGAGGTACTTCATTCTGTAAGCAGTCTACTGCCCGAGAAGGAAACAACACATGCTGCTGAAAATTATTCTCTTGAAGCACCAAGTTCTATGGCCAGCCCATTGCTTGAGAACGGATCATTACAGTCTTTTAAACCTAATTTTCTTGAAGGAATTGACTCTGCCACCGGTCCAGTGCCTGAGAAGGAGACATTCCACACTGATGAAAGCGATTTTCTTGAAGGACCTACTTCTGGGGCTCCAGAAGTATTGGGATCGCCGCAAAAAAAAAATTAGATGATTCGCATGTATGTGGTGCATTCAACACATGCTCCTTGCAGTCTGCTGCCAATCTTGAGAAGCTGCTGCCCAAGTCTGCCAACGAAGAGCATTTACATCAGAACATCATTCTTTTTCCAGGAAAGATTAATCATAGTGATTCCTGTACTGCCAGTGCTTGTGCTTCAGATGCCTTCATATCTGCACGTATTGAACTATTTCAGATGCAAACTTCATTGCCTAAAGTATCTCCAGATTTTGAAAGGACTGCTACAACTGTGGATACACGCATTGAATCTTCTTCTTTGTCCACATCAAATAAGAACCTCCAAATAGAACCAGTATTAGATTCAGTCAGCTGCCATCTTAAACAGTCTGGTCATCCTGAGTCAAAACTTTTGGTTCGGAGTGAAGCATGTGGTGTTTCTGTAAGGAATAACATGGACGAATGTGTGACACCAGCAGTTATGGGTGGTGTTTCATCTGAGGGTGCACAGATATTGCAAATTGCAGAAAGGAATAGTACAACATCGGCGAAGGAATGCTTAGGAAGCCTATGGCATGAAGGTAGTGTTTACATCTGCTTTTGGTAAATCCATTCATCCTTATTTAATGGCACGTTACTGGCTTTCTTACCAAACTCCTACTCCTCTAGAGACTTATCAAAATATATGTTGTTTCGATGTTGCCACAGGGTTAAATATCAGTTCATCAAGATAACAAGATTTGAGTGTGCTTACAGAGCTTGCCGCTCTGTAAATATCAGTTCATCAACAACAGTTTATGATAAGCAAATTCAGTCTTCCCAAACATCAGCTCAGCACCTTCCACGTAGTTCTAAATCTGGCAGGATGGTTCCTCTACTCAAGTTAGATGTCCAAAGCACTGTTAGTCCCTGGAATAGATCGGTTGCAGATGGAGTCCACACACAAGTGAATTCATCTTGTGAAAGAGTAGTCATGAACTGTCAATCAAGCTCTAATGCATCATTAGTCCCTCAATATTCTCAATCACATTATCTGGAAAACAATCTCGACAAAGTGAGCAATTCTTCACCAAACTACTCCAATACTTTATCTGATGGTGATGCATGCTGCATAAGTAAGGTACATTTTTTTTTCAAACATGTACAATATTTTCCTTCAGAATCTTCTTGTAATTATTATTGCATTTGGAAATATGTCAATTTTAGATAAATCAGTTCTACATGTACATTCACAGTTTAATTTGAAAAGGTAAAATTGTATTTCGTACATTTGATGTATCTAGTTCATATGCTATTAGCCTATTACACTATGGCATCTAGTAAATTACGTGTATTTTTGTTATTGTTGTTCTGGTAATATTGTTTTGGGTTGTGAAGTGTTATTTATAGGAAAACTTGTGACTCTAACAAGGTGTGTTCTTTGTTTACAGAAAATTTCTTGCTTTGCATATCCTGACAAAGATATAAAAGTTGCGACCGTAGAAGACAAAATAATTGCTGGATAGATTGTGTGGCACGTGGAAGTGGAGTGTTGAATACAGAAAATTATCCCATCACCACTTCTCCAACTACTTTTCCGCGGTATGCTTTATGTCAGAAGGATCAACTTGCCAGTTTAGAATTTGATGAGAAAGGTACTGATGGTGGACAGCAAGTGTCTAATGGTGCTATTCCATGGCAAAATGTTGATATTTATGCTGACTCTAATGAAACTGTGCAACAGTGTCAGAGCTTTAGCATTCCTGTTCCATCTAAGACTAAGAGTTCAACTATCAAAGAAAGGGTATTTGTGGGACTTTGTGAATCTACAAAGTTGTTTGAATTGAGCTGCAATCTCTCTAGAAAGTATAAGATGGACAGTAAAATGAAACCATTGTGTGGTGTATATGAGTCATTAGCAGCTAGGTTTGAGAAAATCGCGAACAGGCGATCAATCAATTCTGTTGACACTAATTGGCATGATCCAAGTTATGATATCAACAAACTAGGAGTTACTGGCAGATATAGTTTGGATCTCGGTGATCCTCTTATAATGTCCAATGTCCTAACTGATGATTCAGCAAATGCTAACATTGATCATGAGGATATTGGCATTCCATTGACCCCATCAGTTGAAAAGTATAGCCTGGAAAAGCTGTCAGGAAGAACCGGATTTAATTCGGAGTGTATGGGTTCTATACCAGAACTTGCATGCTTTCAAATTCATGAAGATGGCAACATTGCTGAAGAAAATGAGAATGACGATGCTACCTGGATTTCCTGGTAAAAATTATTCAACCCAAGACGTGACTGGTAGAACCCCAGTTGATCGTGTTACTAGCTTTTATCAAAGAAAAGAAATATCCCCCTCTTTGTCCCGAAGATATGTGGATGTAGGCAGGCTTGGCTTGACACCCTCAAAAGCTTACAGTATGGATTCCGATCATCATTTGCATATCAGAACTGATCAAGCAATGAAGAACCCAAAGGAGAACCGTACTCCTTCAATTAGGAAAGGGAAAGTGTCACAACCACTCCTCGACAGAGAAAGCAGGGCAGAAAAAGTGCACTGCACAGAAGCGATGCAAATCCTGAGAAAGGATGGAAACCAAGCAATATTGTGACATCATTTGTACCACATGTAAAACAGAATCAACATTTCAAAACAGTATGTGGTAAGTCATATCTCTTTGCAGTCAGTCTTGGTTCAAATGTTTGTCTATACATTGTACTAACGCGATCTTTCAATTACTGCACTTCTCAGGGAAAGTTTACCACACTTTCATTTTTCACATATTTTGGACGTTTCTCATCAGTTTTCTTAGCAAAACAGAACTTCTGACTTGCAGTGAAAGAAGATGTTAGAGTGAAGGCACTTGAGGCAGCTGAAGCTGCAAAGCGTCATCAAGAGAAGAAGCGAAATGAGAGAAACATGCAGAAAGCAGCGGCAGAACTAGAGCATGAAAGACTAAAGCAAGCCAGGGAACAAAAACAAGTCGCACAGAAGAATAAAATAGACAGAGATGTTGTTTCTAGGAAGAGGCAGAGGGACGATGACAAATGTAAGGATAAGGGAAGAAAAAAGAAATGCACCGAAGGGGCACATATATCAGAGCAGCAGGTGGATCGAATGCATGCTGAAAATCGTAAGAAAGACGGTTGTCGGAAGAATTGTGTGAGTACACATTATAACTTGTACTGGCTTTTCAGATTGCACAAATTCTATGTATTTGATCATCAATCTACTAACTATGACAGGATGTCAAAGAGCCAAGAAAGGATTTAGTTGGAGTGCTGAAACATGACATAGTACCTGGCCAAACGACAGAATCTGTTCGTACATTTATAGCATCTGAAATCACCGGCCTGAAGGTTGTGGTTGCAGATGGGAGGTCTGAAAGTTCTACACTTCTGGTGCAGGAAAGCTTCTCAGATTCTGCTGATAAGGTAATACTATCAAAATCTTCTTTTGGGCCTGACTGCCTGTGTATAGTAATGGTGATCACTTACAATGAAGTGATTGATGTGGTTGCAGATGGGAGGTCTGAAATGTATGTAATTGAATGCAGTGTGAAATTGTACTGTATGTTGTGAATGTACATAAAAAATGCAGTGTGAACTTTAGGTGATATTTATCACTAGAGCCATATATGCTTTGGTTACTTGGAGAAATGATCACCTAAGACCGTCAGTTACTTGCTTACAGCTGGGACAAAACTACAAGCAACTGCGATATGGGTTGCTTTGATTGGTTTCATTTGCCAGCATATTTTAGACATCATAATGGTTTGAAAATACCGATTAGCATTCGTTGTGTGAATCTGTTGCAGTCCTACCAAATGTCTCCATGTAAAGGTTCTGATGAAGAGGAGGACGACGACTTGGAGCATCAAAAGGAACTAAGGCGCAGAAGGAGGTTGATTCCATTATGGTCTCGGTGAGTGTTCTAGTTCTACACATAGTTTTCTATGTTGTGGGTCATGTGTGCATAACTGCAATGGCCACATGGCAAACTAGTAGCAACAACAGCTTGGGATCAGCCTATCCATGCCATAGCAGCCTCATGTTTGAACATCCATGTAGGTATACGATGAACCATCATTAGAGATAGAAATAGTCTTACGAGAAGTACTTCGGTTGGATATGGTTATGGGTCTTCCAAACCAGGAAGAGTCCAATCAAATTAGCAGTATGGAGTTATGGTTCCGTCAACAGTTCGCTTGCGAGATCAAGTTAATCACACATATAAGAACTACCATGTAACTCCAATCCACCAACGATCAATTAAGCCTCAGAGCCTCACTAAGAAGAGATGGATTAGGTCCTGCAGCGGCTAGACGAGGGTGAGTGTCATATCTCTGCTCTCTGGACCCATACCCAGCCGGAACCACAACAATAGTACATACTAATCCTCTTCCCAAATTGGTGTCAGTAGCTTTTGGACATGGTACATTGTATCAAACTTGTCATGGTCAGCAGTGTCCTGGTTCAAGTTAGCCACATCGGTTTTGCCTTTTGAATTTAAACATGACGCAAATTTGCATAGGAATTTAAATATTCTATTTGGCATTGCGCTTCTTCGATCAAGCTGCAATTATACTTTGCTGACTGAATACTGAGGATATTAAATCTTGCTAATATAACAAATAAGAGGTCCGGACCTGTTGCAGTGTTGCTACTCTATGTTTCTTGTTTTCGGTGCTGGACGACAGTTTGTTGTTTGGTTTAGGAAGTTAATAGCAAGATAGTTTACGTTGATTACAATATTTATCAGATAATTGACAACAGAGGATCTTGACTACTGTTTCAAATTCGAAAGAATTGCGTAGAGGGACCATTGGGCAACTCAGAAAAGCTCGGATTCCATTACAGACAATCGAATTAGATGCGGATGAGTATTAAATGAATGGATACTCTTAAGATAGAATGAGAAAACGTACGTTTAATATATGCTACTTTTATTTCTTTGGAGAAATTTGAGAAGTCTAAAAATGAAACAATTATTATTTGGTAATTAATCATGTCTGTCAACAGGTACTAATTGCATAGTGCCCCATGCTTATTTCAGAGAAGAAAACTTGGATAAAATCTTGTTATCCAATCAATATTTGGACCCATCAAAATTTTCACACGCAATGGCTGTTTCAGTTTATCTGATGGTACACTTTTTTAGTTATTATTGACTTAGTTATTTCCTACGTTTTATGCAGTTCTTGCACTCCCTGTTCCTCAACGGCTATTCAATTAGCTGGCTGTTTTGCAAGTAAGCCTACTGAAGATAACCTATTTACCTGGGTCTATATTACGCAAGAGGAGCAATTCAAAGAGCCAAGTTTCTGCAATGTGCAACATTTTGCCCAATTGTTAGGATCCGAATGGATATGGGACTACTGGCCTCAGACTTTAGCTTGTCCTGTGAAAAGGTCTTCCTAAATTGTTCTTTTTTCTTTTCTTCCGGTAATCAACAAGTCAAGCTGCTGTGCTTTCCGATTGCTAAAGGCTAAAGGTAGGAAGACCATCTTTCAGAACAAATCTGAGTTGCAAGTTAGCAACCCTTTCCGCCACTCAGCACCATGTGATGTGTATGAGAAAAAATTCAAGAAATCACCATGTTTGGGGCAGCTCGTTCCAAGTAGCACTGATTCTCTGGTGATTTTTGTTGGCTCGACTTACTAGGAAATTGACTGCTAGGGCTCACATGCTAGGGATGGTGGTGCTCTATGTGACCCTATGTGACAGTTCTCTGTTCTTTCTCATCTCATTTTTACTCATGTGACCCTATGCTCCCGGTGCGTCAGATTGCATTTCCGCTCCCATGCAGCCCAACGGCAGCCAGCAGCACGGGTGCCTCCAGCCATCCACCGCGAGGCGAGGCACCGCACGGTCCGCACCTCACTTCACCTGTCTCGGCTTAAAACGATGCGGGGGCATTCGTACCTTGTTTAACCAAAGAGATAAGACATGATCAAGTATCTCATGGTCGCTGCCCCTGAGTTTTGTGTTTAACCATGCTTTGCTGTTCGATACAGTATCATATTCATACTAAACTCTGATGAAATCCCCCATCTCGTGCGCCCAGTACTTTGACTATGCCAGTCCTCTTCCTCGAGCGCGCGAAACCAGCAGCGAAGTACGCACCACTTGCCGGGTTGCCATGCCAGCTGCATGAATCTTTTCTCCATTTGTTTTGTCAGTCAGCGAGTGCTCTGCAGGCTCACTCACTGCTGTAATAAACCTTAAACATCTCCTCTTCATCCAATACCATGAACGAACACCGGACGCGATTAACTAGAGCTCAGTCAGTCCCTGACAGGCACGCGTGTAGTAGTAGTTGGCATTGGTAGGCGCGGACAGTTTGAAACGACCCGCGTCACTTGTCTTTCTCTAATGACAAGTGGACTGATCACTTGCAGATCGAAGAGAGTTTAGCGTCACTTGTCTTTCTCTAAGACAAGTGGACTGATCACTTGCAGAAGAGAGTTTGAAACGACTCGCGTCACTCGTCGAACAACACTTGGACAGGCAGTGTATATTAGCCTGAATACTGGCTGGCTCTTGCAACCGGCAAGATCTGATCAGCTCGACCCGAAGTTACTGTTCTTCAATTCAATTCAAGGCCGCCCTCGGAGTTACTCTTCTTCCAGTACCTTGTTTGCAGTTACTGTGCCTTCAAGGCTGATCCAGAGATCATGTGACTTCGCCGTATTGCCATCCATGTCGAGAACCAACCTTTTCACAAGTCCAGATCTTGGCCAGCCACCGAGCAGAGAATGTAGAGCTAGATGCAGTCGGCAAACGAGCTATACTTGTTGTCCTTGATATGCCTGTTCCGTTCGATATATGTATCTTTAGTGAGTCCATCTTGAAGTTTCACTTAAGTTCTGCATTGGCATCCTAGTCTGTCCATCCATGGTACCTAGCTTGCCTCTCAGTGTTCTGCAGCGAAAAGATCTGCAAATCAAAATCGCGCGCATCTATCCACTTCAGTTCAGAGTAGCCAAATACATATGACATTGCACATGGCATGTGGTCCTCTAGTTACTGTTCCTCGATTGTTGAATACTGATACTTAGAGCAACTGACCACCAGCCCTACTTGGCTACTGGCTAATGGCTACATAACTTAGATCCTTTTATGATTCAGTGCCCTGTATGTACATTTGGCTCAGACTCTTAACCGGACAGTGTCCTGGATGCTCAAACTGTGGCTCTCGCTATACATACTGCTGCTATATGTGAGGTTGGTCCATCAAGGACCACCTGGAAAAAAGGGCCATGACGGAAGGTTCTTTAATATCTTTTCAGCTTACCTTTTTGCAAATCTGTTCCAAATTCTTCCCACCGGATGTTAACCACCACACCAGGGCACACTAAGTAATCTCCTACCATCTCTGATGGGAGCATGAAGCGCGCACAGTAATTATCAATTAATTCTGAATCATGGAGACAGGAAAAGAATTTTTTTAGAAATGGGGAACCAGCCCGAGCCTCTGCATCAAAGCGACGCACACAACATTTTATTGCATAGTTTTAAAAAGTATCAAGTAGCAAGTAATAAGTAATAAGATTCTCTATGGCACCAGGGAAAAATCAGTGAACGATCTGACCAATGAGTAACGCAAATCGTGTTAATACATTTTGGGAGGGCGTGAGCAAATGATGAATTATCAAATATCTAGTGACAATCGTTCTCGTACAAAATTCGGTGCTGTGTGGGTATTTTCGATAAGGTTATCGCCTCCTGGTTATTTAGTGGCAGAAATGATGCACTCTTTGGTTGGGTCAGTACGAAAGCATACGTACACTACTGGCACCCTATTAATTTTTCGGCAGTATGGAGCTGAGAGCAATCATGATCAGGGTTTATACTGAAAACAGGTGATGGTTCATAGATAATATAATCAATTCAATCAAATGTTGATAGACCTGGATGTTTAGCGACAAGCATTTACTTATATATACGATAATTTTACAGTTTATTGAGTAAAATCTTGCCAATATAGATTAACCTTCTTTTTCATCATACATAGTGGAGCTAGCTCTCTATCGAAAGAAAAAACATACCCCAGTTGAGCTAGCTAGTACATAAGTACAAACATGCTGTGACAGGAGACCAAAGAACTGAAGCTGAAGCTTTGTTAGGTGAGCACCCTCTTGTGTGCCATCCACATTTACTTGCGCAACATAAGACGACGAAAACAACAGGTTAACCTTTTCTAGTTGTTGTCATTGGGCAGGAACTACTAGCTACCAACACAGCCTCTAATCCACACAAGGCTTATAAAAGAACCTAATCTTGGTGGGAGCTTGGCAAGGAGAGCGCTGCAATGGAGGAGCCACCACAACTCGAGCTCAGCAACATGGAGATTCAGAATGCAGGGCCGGGCACCAGCAATGGAAAAACAGGTGAGTTTTACTTCGTAGCTAAATCTTGGCAACAATCTGCCCAATTCTTAGTGCATTGATGCAAAACAAGCGGATTGATTTTTGTCAGTCCTAAGCCTCCCAGTGTGAATTGATTTTCTTTTTGTCACCGTGAATGAGCTTGTGCAGAAGAGGTGGACGACTGTCCAATCGAGGAGGTTCGGCTCACCGTGCCGATCACCGACGACCCGACATTGCCGGCGCTGACCTTCAGGACATGGTTTCTGGGGCTCATCTCGTGTGCGCTCCTGGCCTTCTGCAACCAGTTCTTCGGCTACCGTCAGAACCCGCTCTACGTATCCTCCCTCTCGGTGCAGATCGTGGTCCTGCCGCTCGGCAGTCTGATGGCCGCCTGCCTCCCTACCAAGGTCGTCAGGATCAAGGGCACCGGGTGGTCCTTCTCGCTGAACCCAGGGCCCTTCAACCTCAAGGAGCATGTCCTCATCACCATCTTTGCCAACACCGGCTCCAACTCTGTCTATGCCGTTGGCATTATCACCATCGTCAAGGCCTTCTACCACCGGGAGATCCACCCGCTCGCCGCCATGCTGCTCACTCAAACCACCCAGGTGACTGACTGATTATCAAGCATCTGAATATTATTTTTCTTGGTAATTTCAATTCAGGTTTGATCTGGCACTGACTTGTGGTGATGTGTCCGTGCCCGGGCAGCTGATGGGGTATGGCTGGGCTGGCATCTTCAGAAAGTTCCTCGTCGACTCTCCCTACATGTGGTGGCCGTCGAACCTGGTGCAGGTCTCGCTCTTCAGGGCGCTGCACGAGAAGGAGAAGAGACCCAAGGGAGGGAGCACGAGGCTTCAGTTCTTCCTCATCGTCCTGACAACCAGCTTCGCCTACTACATCGTGCCCAACTACCTCTTCCCGACCATCTCCAGCATTTCCGTGGTCTGCCTGGTGTGGAGGAATTCCGTGACGGCGCAGCAGATCGGTTCCGGCGCCCACGGCCTCGGGGTCGGGTCGTTCGGCCTCGACTGGGCCACCGTGGCGGGCTTCCTGGGCACGCCGCTGTCCACGCCGGCGTTCGCCATCGTGAACGTCATGGCGGGGTTCTTTCTGGTGGTGTATGTGATCTTGCCCGTGGCGTACTGGAGCAACGCGTACGACGCGAGGCGCTTCCCCATCATCTCCTCCCACGTGTTCATGGCCAACGGCAGCCGGTACGACGTGAGCCGGGTGCTCGACCCGGCAACGTTCAAGTTCAGCCAGTCCGGATACGACGACGCCGGCCAGATCAACCTGAGCATCTTCTTCGCCATCGCCTACGGCCTCAGCTTCGCCACACTGGCCGCCACTCTGTCCCACGTCGCCCTCTTCCACGGCAGGTGTGCATTTGTTTCTGTAATGAAGCAGCGACGATTTCTTTTCCGATTAAATCAGTGATCCGAAACGACAGATCGATATGGCGGCAGACGAAGGCGACGGTGAGCGGGCAGACCGGCGACATACACACGAGGCTGATGAAGAAGAACTACGCGGCAGTGCCGCAGTGGTGGTTCCATGTGATTCTACTGCTGGTGCTGGGCCTCTCTGTATTCACCTGCGAGGGGTTCGGGCAGGAGCTGCAGCTCCCTTACTGGGGCGTGCTCCTCGCGGCCGGGCTGGCATTCTTCTTCACGCTCCCCATCGGCATCATCACCGCCACGACCAATCAGCAGCCTGGGCTGAACGTGATGACGGAGCTCATCATCGGGTACCTGTACCCGGGGAGGCCGCTGGCGAACGTGGCGTTCAAGACGTACGGCTACATCAGCATGTCCCAGGCCATCATGTTCCTCCAGGACTTCAAGCTGGGCCATTACATGAAGATCCCGCCGCGGTCCATGTTCGCCGTCCAGCTCGTGGGCACCGTGCTGGCGTCGTCGGTCTACTTCGGCACCTCGTGGTGGCTGCTAGAGAGCGTGGGCCACATCTGCGACCCGGCGAAGCTGCCGGCCGGGAGCCCGTGGACGTGCCCCCACGACGACGTCTTCTACAACGCGTCCGTCATCTGGGGCGTGGTCGGCCCGCTGCGCATGTTCGGCCGCCTCGGCCGCTACGCCAAGATGAACTACTTCTTCCTCGCCGGCGCGCTGGCGCCGGTGCCCGTGTGGGCGCTGTCCCGTGCCTTCCCGGAGAAGGGGTGGATCCGGCTCGTCAACATGCCCGTGCTGCTGAGCGCCACGGGGATGATGCCGCCGGCGCGGTCCGTGAACTATCTCATGTGGGGCGCCGTCGGGCTCGCGTTCAACCATGTTGTCTACCGGCGATACAAAGCATGGTGGGCGCGGCACAACTACGTTCTGTCGGCCGCGCTAGACGCCGGAGTGGCGTTCATGGGCATCGCGTCCTACGCCATGCTGCAGTCGGGAGGCGTCGACGGTGTCAACTGGTGGGGGTTGCAGGTTGATGACCACTGTGACTTGGCCCGTTGCCCGACTGCGCCGGGAGTCAGTGTCCCCGGTTGCCCCGGGCAGTAGTTAGCAGCTGCCGGGGCATCATCTTTCCATCTACGATATTTTTTATTTTTTAAGATGTGTCTAGGTTAGTTAATTAGCGATGTAGCTCTTCCAGATTGTAGGCGGACGTGTAAGTGTAAACATAACAAAGGCATGCTCTTGTGGAGGAAACAGAGGAGTGTAAGCTGATTGCCTGATTCTATCTAAATTAGGATTTCCTCATCCAGAACGTGTCGATAATCCGACAGCTTTTATTTATTATTATTTTTTGAACAAGGTAGTCCACAAAGGGTACAGAAACTGCATTACTCCCTCGGTTCCCAAATATAAGATGTTTTAGATTTTGTCCACATTCACATGCACACAAGTATGTCTAGACATAGTTCATGTGTAGGTTATACATGTATACAACATGTTTAACAACTAAACATCTTACATTTAGGAACGGAGAAAGTACTTCAGAGCATTGGGCTTACAAATTACAAAGAGGGCCCCAAAAGTAATGTAAGCATAAAAGAGCATGCCTTTGTTACCGGAAACTACAAATGCAATAAATGTAATTTGTAATGCATGGGCTGACATTACTTACAAATTACAAAGTGTGCTTAGTAAATTACTCACTCTGTTTCTTAATATAATACTCCCTCGGTGGCTAGATGTATGATGTATAGTTTTCTGCAAGAAAATTAAAATACACTCAAGGAGAGAAAATTACACCAACTTTGGATGGAATTACCCCTGACTAATTAGCATGGGAAGAAAGAGGAGTACAAACGAGATAAGGAAACCTATTCAAGTTCCTAGAAAATTTATCTAAATGAGTGGTGGAACGGCAATACACCCTATATTCTGAACTTTTTCTGAATAACAAATACACCGTGTATATAGGAATGGAGGGAGTATGTTTTAGCCTTTTCTAGATTCACATGTCTACATACATTCTATTGTATATGTTCACTCATTTTAGTTCGCACCTAGTCAACATCTTAAATATCTAAAATATCTTATATTTGGGAAGAGAGGGAGTACAAATTACAGCACAGTTCTTGACTTCTACAGAAAAGACCCTAAATCGATACTTGAAAACGCCATCGGGAGCTCTACACCACGAACGTCGGACCCTCCCCTTTGGCACTCTGGCAGGGAGGGAGCAGACGAGATGGCACCAGCCCAAGGCTGAGACCCAAAAATCCCTAGAGATGTAGCCGAAACTGGTTGAGGAACAGATCTAGAAGAACTCAATGTCGTGGCCTCCTCCGCCTTATACCCACCTCATAGATGCAGGAACAAAGGCACGATAAGAACCCTCAGATGCCCCGCCGAGCTTATTAAGAGACGTCATGTGAAGCTCACCCTCCACCTTCGGCTCCGTCCTTGGGAGCTCCATGGAGAGGCAGAGCAGCGCCAGCCGCCACAAGGAGTGACTCGAGAACTCCGGCAACCTTCTCCCCATCGGCATAGGGCCATACTACACGTGGGTAAACTACTATGAACATGAGGGGGCGGCCTCCTCTCCCCTTCCCACTCCGGCCAACAAGGAGAGGGGGTAGCGCGGCAACTCTCAAGTGAAGCAGAGGAGAGAGAGAGAGAGGGAAACGAGAGCACGAGATCCACATTGTAGTGGAAGTATCGAACAACTTTTATTTTGTGGCATGTCACGGCGAAGACTCAGACAAATGCCACCCACACATGATAAGTACTCTCTCTTGGAAATATAAGACAATTTTCAAGAAAACATCAGGACTAAAAGAAGTGTATGTACAAAGGTGACATGTTTTTGAAGGGAACATGTCGAAACCCTGAATCCTAACCAAAACTAAAAACTTGCTAACCAATGCCCACAGCACAAGAGCCCACAATCAGCTGAGCACCACCCACCATAGGCCGCATCTCTTTTTCCCTGATGCCTTCTTGCAGAGGTGTTCTGGACCTTAAGGCAATAGCAACCATATTGGTTGTACCGATTCCCCCGTGGAACACCAAACAAAGAGAAAAGCTTACTTCAGTTTGGCAAAATACGCCAGCCAGATCTTTGACGTTGTAGACTTGGGGTCAGAGATTCAACAAGAGTCATTCATATACTACTTCAATAATAGGTTTATGTGATAAAAAAATCACAATCACAGGCAAACATTTTTAAGTATGGATCTAATGATATCAAATTGCACACATAAATCAAATATTGAAAAAACAGTAAAGCTACTCAGATGGCAATGAGCAATGACAAACAGAATTGCCACACAGGGCTGAGAAGGCACGACAATACCGAAGGATCAGGCAAAAGACCAAAACCATCTAACAGATCCCAAGACCTAATGCACGATTGCTAGACATAATGCACACACGATTACACAGTGACTTAAAGATATGATCCGAGGTGCACATCTAAGATACACAAATACCATGTTCTATAACATCCCAAACAAAAGCGTGAATACAATGTCTGCTAGTCTGGACACTGGATCACTACAACACATATATCTAACAAAAAGCTAAAGTCCAGACGAACTAGCAAAGCAATTACAGAACATTAAGGTGTGTTCATCCATCACAGGGTTCTAACATGCTTATAGTACTAAATCCCGATATAAAACAGCAATTTGTAGATGATATTATCCTGGGCCCAATTCTGAAGGACACACTTCCCATCATCCATATGGGTGATATCGGCCTGGGCCAAAACCTCCCCTACTCATGTCAGGAGGGCCACCAGGTCCATAAGCACCTAGTGCAGGATCATATGCCCCAGCATACATAGCGCCGCCGTAGCTAGAACTACCAGGGCCACCAAAGCTCTCATCACCACCTCGCCTGTAGGCACTTAAGTTCCCTCCAGCATAAGGTCCATCAAAACCTCCTCCATATGCCCCAAAGCGGCTAGGATAACCAAACGAAGACATGCCTTCATAGCTTCCTATTCCTGGATAATAACGACCGTATCGACCATGGTAGTCACCTACCCCTCCGTTACTGAGACTACCAACATAACTTCCATGGTTTCTATAAGGACCAAAGCCACCACTGCCGTAGCTGTTGCTATAGACACCAACCGGTCCACCAAAATCATCCCTGGAAGGACGGTCCCTAGAATCCCTAGCATATGCTGATCTAGAATCACTACCAGCTGATCGTGGTGGATTTGTGGATTTCTTTGGTTCTGCTTTCTTCATCTCCACCTACAAACAAAGCAAATAACCTAAGTACTGAAAAATATAAACCTATTGGTCCTTGCTACCAACGATCCGTAAAGCATTATGGTCCATGAACCTAGCTAAGTTGTTGACATGAACAAAAGAACAGTATTCTTTTGGCAGACCTTAATTCGATATTAATTTTCTTTACACGTTTTGTGTCGTAAGTATACAGAGGAGGCCACAATCAGTGACATTTCTGTTATGAAATGCACGAGACTCACCTTTGAACCTGCAAGATCAATCATATTCCCTTTTGCTAACAACTCGTCTACAACTTGCTCAGAATCGAAAACTACAAATCCAAAGCCCCGGGAGCGTCTTGTTTGATGATCACACATAATCTGGTGCTCAACAACAGCTCCAAAGTTTTCAAAAAACTCCTTGAAATCATCTGAGCGATAAAAGGACCATCACATAAAAATCAATGTGTAAAGAAGCAGCCTTGATTACAAAAAGAAAGGAAGCAGACAATAACATTCCATAACATACAATACCTTCAGTGAGTGTTGGGGGAAGGCCACCAACAAATATCTTCTTAGTTTTGAAATCCTTAGGGTTGGACTGCATAGCATCTTTTGGAATGGTTCTCTTGATCTCAACCTGGAAACAAAAACAGGCGTTGCCTCTGAGTAATTTTCAAGTCATAAACATCTAGGAACTGGTAAATTGTACAGAAGGCATGGTAGATAGAACTTCAATTAGAACATATCTGCAGACTACACAAAAAAATCAAATAGATTGCCCAATGTGGTATTATAAAGAACAAGACAGACCATTAAGTAAAGAAAGCGAGGAAACAGACTGAACAAAGTGATAATGGGAACAAGAATCACATCCTGCTGTTTACAAATCCAGCTGTTACAAAATACAGAAGCATTCCGCTCCCCTGAATCCTTGAAGCAGTCAAGTAATAACAAGATTTATAGAATCCAAGGATTCATGACCAGTTAAAATAATTTTCAACTAATCATGTTATATGAAACATAGAGCATCTGAGCAAAATTGCAAATGGGAACAAAACTATGAGTTCAACATGTTATTAATCCGTAGGCTAACATACAACAACAATGATGTATCAGACAATCGAGATATTATATATTTAGTAACAGACATAGATACTAAAGCAGCTCATCTTCAATGGGTATATCAAAGATACATGCATGGAGAGTTTCAGCGTATGCATGAACAGTAAAGCTATAAGAGCAAGAGAAAAACAGCTTGGCAATAGTGAAGCTGCAATCCTAAGTAGTGTAGTGAGAACAAAACTTACTTGCTTTCCATTGATGACATGGTTGTCCTCCATCACTTTATCAACAACAGCAGGGTCAGAATATGTGATGAAGCCAAAACCCCTAGGCTGAGATGTGTGCTTATTTTTCATTATCACCGAATCAACTATCTCTCCATAGGTGCCAAAATGCTTCTGAAACGTGTCTGTCATCAAAAGTTGCAGCAACGAAATTAGTTCTACCAATATACAACTTAGAGAATCTGTTATAACCAGGCAAACAGGTAGTGTGCTCAGTATAGCAGCTACATATATCACACTGGCGAAGGACCAAACATAATTGACTCAACATTAATGCGATAGATGGATGGGCTAGATCATCATGCTCGATTCTAGGATTTAATCCCCATGGATCAATTGTAACCGATATTATGTCAAACAACATCTCCTTGGTTTTGGGAATAACTGAGAAGTGTAAATCCATAGATGTCACGTAATCTCATGAATGAGAAGTTGCTCTGCTTGGATACTACAGACACACGTTATCATGCAATGCATATCATAGAACGACAAGGGTTCATAATAGAACCAAATCTATGTCGTTGCCTCGTTGGGTTCAAAGTACAGGTACTAACAAGTGTCAAGCAATCACAGTCAAGCATCAACAAAAAATTCACATGGCAACGCAGTCCTCCGCATATAGCGGTCTCTCGCTCAGATTAATCTTATGCAACGCGAAGTAAAAATATATCGGGATAATTTTTCAAGATACCGGCAAAGGGTTGTTAACAAAATAACAACGCATAGAACTGTAGAAAAAAAAATCAGTTATAACACCGGAATGACTAAATATCGTTCGCAACACGGTACGACTGAATCTAGAACGGAATCACCAGATCCAACACAACGACGCCATAAGCATAGCAAAAAAAACATAGAAGTAAGAAATTTGGCTAGTTACCTAGCGTTGTGTCGCGTGGGAGCCCTCCGACGAAGATCTTCCTGCAGACCAAAAGCGAATTCCAAATAATCAGGCAACAAGATCGAGATAGCTCGACAACTCGCGAAGAGAGGGGTCGCGGTGTTCTCTTACCCGGGGCTTCCGCTGCCGCCGCCGCCTCCGCCTCCGCCTCCGCCTCCGCTGCCGCCGTAATCAGACTTCCCCATGGCCGCGCTGCTAGGGTTCCGGTGCGTCCTGCGGTTTCGCTCGTGCGCTCGCTCGATATCGGATCGGCTGGTTGGGTTGCGATGCCGCGTGACGTGGGTGTTTTATCTGGGTTTTTTTTTTTTTTTTGATAATGCACATACTTGTATTCATATGCAGATGATTACATCAACCCTACAAGCAAATACACGGAGGAACAGAGAGATCCGAGGGCAGCATACCTCGGCACCACCTTCCTCAACCTCAGGAACGACCCGCAGACGAGCTCGACGACGCCGGAGACGACGAAGACCACCGCCGCGAGGATCGCCCAACCGTGGAGCAACAGAGCCCCTAGCCACGAGGCGTTGAAGAGCCGCATCAATCGCCGCCTCCGAGGAGCCGGGCTTGGGAAACGCCAAGGAAACATCGGCCGGGGGAGGCCCCCGAGCTCGCGCTGCTCCAGATCCGGGGGCCATGCCCCAGACCACCACCGCCTCGCCACGCGCCAGCAGAGGCGCCGCCCTGGATCCTCCTCTCCTGCCGCCAGATCCGCCGTCCCAGATCTGACGGGAGAAGACGGGCTCGAGCGCCACGCCGGGCCTCGAGCCGCTACCCGTCGCGCGCGACGACGGCCGGCCCCGCAGAGCCCCGCCGCCGGAGAAGATCGCCGCGACACCCAAAACACCACCGCCCGCACCCCTTCCTCCACGGCGCCGTCGACGGGGCCTCAACCCTAACCTCCCGTATGTACAGGCCCGGGACGGGGATCCCCCACCCTCCCGCCGCCGAAGCGGCCGACGGAGGGGAGGAATCCCGCGTCCCCGCGGCGCGGACGCGGTGGTTCGGCAAGGAGCGCCCAAAAATCGCCTTTTTCGCCTCTGAGACGGGAGAGGGAAGGGAAAGGCTCGCTATATGGCTGGCTACCGTTGTTTTATCTGGGTTGCCTTGCTTTATAACGTCCAGCCTTGCCTAAGCTATGTCCTAGTCGGTGAGCAGAGTAGTGGGCTGGCCCATATGTTGCGTTCACTTATTTTCAGCCCAACGACTTAATTAAACTGTCCCGTGGGCTTACTATCATATTCTTCTTTTTATACTTTTCTTTTCTGCCATTAAGATGCTTCCGAGAGGAAGTACAATAACATATGAGCTGCTGGCTCTATAGTCATGCCATATCTCTATCTCTATCTCTATCTCTACTATCTAAAAGAATAATTTGGTTCCACATTCTGCCACTCCGTCGCTTCGTCGTTTCGTCGCGCTCCTCCGCGTTCAGCTTCTGCCCGTCACGCTCTGGCCCCGCCTCTGAACGAAGCCGTGTCCGTCGTCAAGCATCTCTGTCATGATTAGCGGTAATAACGCACGTCTCCCTCGGATCCACAATGAATCGTCTCCCCAATCTTCGCCCCACAAATCACGATTTGCTCCTGTTAACAATACGGAGCCACAGTCCTCACGAGCGGCGGCGACTTCTAAATCGAGCTGGCATCCATCGCACAGACGCTGTCGCCGACATATCGCCCGCCCGCTCAGCGTCCCGAGAGCTCGACCCGCGCACCTACCACCGCCTTCGACTCCTCTCGTGCCCTCATCGCAGCTGTCGTCGAAGTTGCGCTCCTCGGATCGCCGAGGAGGACCTCGACGAATGCCGCACGGCAGTGCAGGCGTGCAGCTTGACGGCGGCCTCGAGCAACCATCCTCCCAGCTCTCACCTCCCAGTTGCCTACCTCAGGTGAGAGATTCTCAACTCCCAAATCCAATTCTCTAGCTTTGTCAGTTATTAGACATTTTGATACCCACAGTATGATTTTCAGAATAGATCTTGCAAGTTAACCACGTATTGTTATTTTACTAGATGGAATCATATAGATAAATCACTGTAATATGTCACGAACCTGGGATGAACGCCATTGTTTCCTGCAGGACAACGATTGGAGAAGCGCAAAGATGCCACAAACTGTCCGGGGAAATACAGAGAGATGCTCGAGGAGATACACCCGATTCGAACAGAGAGAATGGTTGTGCCAATGGTCCTGCCTGGAGCAACGTACAAACCTAGAGGCATGGGTGAGATCTTTTCACTAGGGGAGCAGGTCGACGAGCTGCGGAAGTATCTGATCGGGAAAGAGGAGACGATGAGGTTTGCCAAGAGTACTGTGAGCGAGATGAACATGTTATGTTCGAACATTGATTAGCTGAGACACCAGGTTGCTGAGAAATAGGCTTTGATCAAGTATACGAATTCCCAGTTGTACAACATAAAGGTGAGTATAAATTGGTTCAAATTCGGCTGCAATAGTTTACTAATAAAATCTTTGCTATGTGCTTCTGTTGATCAATTCTTTGTCATGTTTTCTGAATGATCCTTGTTGTTCAAGAATTTTTTTGATGCATGCAAAACTGCAGGCATGCGATAAGGGATATTATATCAAAATCACACAGCTTGAACCTCCTGGAGCGCACTTATTCTTCAGAACAAATGCACTCCAAACCTGACACTTTCATATGCATATCTGGAAGGCAGTAAAACCGTCACCTAAGGTAAAACGATTCTTGTCGGAGGTCAAAGATTGTACTGCTTACTGAACAATGGAGACAATGAAGGCTTAGTAGAAAACTCTTGGCACCAATGACTCCAGCTATTCTTCCGTAATGTGCATATGTTTAATACAACTAGCTGTGAAGGAGGACAATAACAATTGTTTATGCTCTGTGTTATGAGGCGTGAGTTTCTGATTCCGGTTGCCTGATTTTTTTTGAAAATCTCAATCACATAAATTCCAAACTACTGATCCTAGAATTTTTTGGAAAATGTTGGTGCAGTTTTTATTCTTAGAGTAATATTCGCAGTGAGGTTCAAATGATGATAGTTGATGATAGTTGTATGTTGATCAAAAGCTTAAAAAAGTACTCCCTCCGTCCAAAACTAAGTGTATTAGAATTCAGGAGGTCGTGCAAGCAAAGTTACAAAAATGTCAAGTACTCCCTCCGTCCCAAAATAAGTGTCTCAAGTTTGCACAAAAGTGGATGTATCTATTTGCTTGCACGGCCTCCCGATTGTCTGTAACTTTGCATGTACACTCTCTTGGTTGCAGCGGGCCTGACCAATGGCACTTGGACAGGTTAGTAGTTTTGGAGCTTTACCTAATGTTTACTTTCTTTCTGTTTCTGCTTGGTTTTAACTTAAGTATTAAGCTTCTAGGCGATCGGCTCTAGCAATATACTCTGTAAACCCTTAATTTGTTAAGTGGAAGATCATGCTTCTGGTTGCTTTATCTAAAGTTTTTGTACATGGTTATGGTAATTAGATGATTATTTCTTGGTTTTTAACTGGTATCTGTATTCATTATTTTAGGATCATGAACAAACTCCACTTCTGAATGTACTGCACTGAAATTTCATGGTATTTAATATGTCTATTTTCTTGTCTGATTAGTCTACAGTAACATAATGTTGCAAGTTTGGGACCCCGACCATTTAGAGGTTGATTTCGTCAAAACAATATTAAAATCATTGGAAGTAAAACAAGCTGCATAGTAATGGTAACCATTCATTTACTAAAATGTATGCGTTCATATCTTAAGTTGTATCTCTCTTTTTCATGATAAAATAGCCTCAAATTTCAATCAGTTGTAAATTGTCATCGTAGGAGAACCTTTTGAAAAATAGGTGGCACGCCAATGCCTAGGACCAAACAAGATATTGTCAAATGTTATTTCTGAAGTGAAAAAGATTCACGCCTATTTTGTGTAATTTATGTCCTTTATTTCTTCCTTTGTTACCATCCTGAGTCCTTTGTTTGTATAAACTTGTAGCAGATGTTCTTTAGTTCCTATGTATACACATGTTTCGGACATTTAGTTATGACTTAAATATACAAATTTAAAGTTGTAGTGTTAGATTGATTAACATACAACTGCAAGAATTCGAGAGAATGTGGTTGAATGACTTGTCCTAATTGCATATATTGGCTTACCTGCTGCTGTCAGCGGCTTCATCAACGCTTTCTCGGAATTATTTGTGGGTGTCTAAATTTCACATGGATCAGTTCACGAGACTTATCAATTCTTCAGCCTCAGTGTCATTCTTGGATTACATTGCTCTTGGTCTCTTAAAACTTTTGACATGCATAAATTGATGTCAATATTATGCCAATCTTTGTCGACTGTGGATTAATGCCACTCTTATTCTCTGCAACTCATGTTATTGGTTGCAGTATGTTGAACTCAAGACAGTCTTTTTGAACACCGGGGATATACCAAGTATACAATCTGGTCATTATTAGTGTGCACAATAATAACTTGGGGACATAAGATTGTGATAAAAATGCAAATACATATGAAAGATCAAAAGGCATATTGGGTGGCTATTGGGTACAAAAGATATGTTCCAGTATGTGGTGAAACAGAACCATGTGAATATATTTAAGTAAGATGCCGCTCAGGTTGTCTTTTTTCCCGAAATGTGGGTGCATAGCCCTGGCCGAAGGATACAATTGTAATACAGAAGGGATTTATAATGAAGCACTGTCATTTGGAATGTCCAGGTTAAGTGTTGAAATATCCTTTTGCCTGGTGAAAGAGGTATATTATACTGCAACACGATCGTTTTTTCGAGCAACCAGTAAGAGCACTACCTTTCATTAAGAAAAGAGAGTTCCCCAGTTTATTTGGGAAACCTGGGCGAAAACCAGATACAAAGGCGCCGACGAAGCGCCGAGAACCACAGGGAAATGCACCACATAAGCACACCGACAAACAAAACGAAGCCGACGAAGAAAAACCTCGTCGTGGCGTGCCCACACCACACCCTCGGTCGAGCAAGCCAGATCCGGCATGGCATGCCAAAGATAGGTGAACAGGCCCGACAGACTCCAGAAGGAGCACGGGAGACGCCTCACGAAGCACCGCACTATCGAACGCCGTCTTCACCATCGTCGCATGGGAGGGAAGCCAATCAGCTATGGGGAGCTAGGAAATGCCACCCGACGAAGGAGGATAAAGCGCACCACTGGAAACCCCTGTCCTCTAGCTCTAACAACAAAATAGAATGTCATTCCACAAAATCAATGTCTTTATGTATCTTTGTGATGCTCCGTAACAACACAGGAGTACCCAATTTGCTAGAGTTGGAAAAGCACCTCGGTGCACATTGGATAAGGTGTGACTAAGAAGTTCAATGCTCGTGTTTTTGGAGTGTGGTGACAACAAAGCACAATCACCGTGCAATGTCGAAATAGGTTGAAGGCGACGGAGCGGGAGAAGGGGTGGAGAGGGGGGGTATAGTCACATCATTGTTGGAGTGAGGTGACTATTAAGCACACTGGTAAAAAAAAGTGAAGTTGAGAGGTTGCTGCCAAAGGAGAAAGGGTGACAAAAGCAATGATAAAAAATATCACGATTGTACCTTGAAATAGCCCGAATTTCATGCTCCTTCTCTCAGTTAGATGGTATTGTCATTTAAATTTTATGTGCGTTATGTTCACATATTCAAATCGAAAACAAATTTACATGTCCGTGGCAACGCACGGGCATTGAACTAGTCACTTACAAATATCACAAATAAGCATCCATGTATAATAGGTTGGCTTTTAGGTCGCCGGTTTTGATTTTTTATTTGTTTAATGCATTAATGTGCATATTATTTATTCTAATCCACTATGTCCGTGGCAAAAAAACATGTACTATGTATATATGACAGCCATGCCATCAGTACATAGCAAGACAAACTGATTGATATTCAATGAACTGATTATTAAGCAAGCAACAAACATATGTCACATAACACCATGACACACACCTTAAACATTACATAGTCTTCATGAATAAGAAAACATTAACTAAACATACGAATAAGAGACGTAGATAAGCAACAAACTGGTGCACATAGCAGACAGTACTATGACATCAACACTTAAACATTACATGAGTATTTGTAAAAAAACATTAACCAAACATAACACTAAATAAGATCTCCGTAAAACAAGCCTTTACTTTTTGATTTAGACGAGGACAAAAGTCACGAAGCGTAGTTGAAAATTCAATAAAAAGGAGAAACCACCAGCTTGCTGATTGCGTGGATCACACGTTCGCTGGGAAACCCCAAGAGGAAGGTATGAAGCAGTGTAGCAGCAGTTTCCCTCAGTATGAAACCAAGGTTTAATCGACCAGTAGGAGCAAGAAATCACTTCTGAAGGTTGTTGGTGGCGTCGTTACTCGATCGCCAACGTGGAATCTGCACACAACACAATCAAACTACTTTGCCCCAACGAAACAGTGAGGTTGTCAATCTCACCGGCTTGCTGAAAACAAAGGATTAAACGTATGGTGTGGAAAACAGTAGTAAATTGCAGAGAATGAAAAGGAACAGTGTTTGCAGTTGGTTGTATTATCAGTGTAAAAGAATGGACCGTGGTCCACAGTTCACTAGTGGTGTCTCTCCGTAAATGATAACTAACATGCTGGGTGAACAAATTACAGCTGGGCAATTGACAAAATATTAAGCGCATAACAATGCATATATATGACATGATGATTACTATGATATTCATGTGGGCATTACGACAAAATACATAGACCGTTATCCAACAGTGTCTATGACTAATAATCCACCGCCAGGTTGTCATACCGAGTTCCCCGTTGGTATTAAGTTGCAAGCAACGTATAATTGCATTAAGTAATGTTGATAGCCGATGACGTAGTTACCTGCGTCAAAAGAATATGGGTTAGGTTGAGACTCCAAGTGCAGAGTGTGTAGTAAGTGGAAGATGTGTTTTCCCCACGAGGGGTGACTCGAGGGTTTAATATCGAACTCTCGGGGAATCAGTAGTGAAGATTTATCTTTCCTATCCTTCTTTTGGTTACCTACAAAACAAAGTAAATGTTTTGGTCCTCAACCTCACCTAGTGGTTGTCAAGCACAAGGTGTGAGAATGATATCAAGATAATATGCAATGCAAACAAGAAATAAATATGCAATGGTGGTAAATAAATATGCAAGGATGGTGGTAGCAATGATAAATGATATTTTTGGGTTTTATATGATGAATGCAAGATATAAAAGTGTTTTTGTATTTTCGGATTTTTAAATGGCAGAAAATGGTAAAGTGGTAAAAGTTGTTGGAAAGGTGTTTCTTATGATTAAAAATGGACCAGGATTCATGGTTTCACAAATGCACTCGCTCTTTAATAAAGTGGTAGACAATGGAACACTAGAGTTGACATATGAGATTGCAACACAACAGTTTAATGACAAGTTATAATTATATGGGCATCACGTCCTAACATAGAGACCTTTTGGTTATTAGTCTCTCTTATACTCCACCAAGATGCGAACTAAATCATAACACCTCGGTAATTAAGATAACTCAGAGTATAGCAATAAGTATCATGACATGAAGTTAAAATAAGAACATGCTAGATCTAGTCATGGAGTAGTGGCAATGGTCACACCCACATCTCCGGTAGCATGGTATTTCTTTTTATCCCAAGTGAGGCAACAAAGTAAGGTAGAGATACCCAAGTGGATCGCAGAACTTTCTCTCACGTTCACTGCACTAGCCACCCCCCGTTACTCCAACTAATGCACACGTTCCCCCTCACACGCTCTCATAAACATGTTCAGCAGCTCATACGGTACTAATTAGTGAAGCTCGAGAGAGAGAGATACATAAGTTACTTCCACAAACCCATAGTCCAGAGGTGGACTACTCCCTCTTCATCATGGAGACGGTGGAGAAGTCGTTGGAGAAGATGGAGACCACGCCGGGAGCGCCCCGCCGGAGTTTTCCCCCTCCAATCTGCAGTTCCAGGTCTCTGTTTCGGTGTTTCTGTGTTTCTGCGGCGTTCCCTCCAGAGAACGTCGGGGGACTATTTTTATAGGCGGTTTTAGGTCAAAACGGAGTCGGTGGAGGAAAGATCGACGGCAACGGAGCTCCGAGGCCCAAAAGGAGGGGTCCCACGCGGCCAGGTACATGGGCCGCGTGGGCCCACCTATTTTGGCCCTCGGGCCTCCGCTTGTTTGCTTCCTTCGCTCCCACGCTTTGTTCCTTCTAAAAACCGATGCTCGTAAATTTCCAGGTCATTTGGACGTCGTTTGGGTCCCTGAAACATTAAAATATAGAAATTGGGTTTTCTGCCTGCGTAGGGTTAATTCCATAAAAAATAGGAAACATGTCAAATATTCCCAAAATCATTATAAAACAGTGATATAACCTTTATATGATGCAAATATGACTGGAATATAAGTAAAATAATGCAAAGTTCATGTATGCATTTTACATGCATCAACATCCCCAAGCTAACCTATACTCGTCCTCGAGTATGAAGGTGATAAAACTAACATGGACTTTGCAATTTAATACTATCAATGGATATCAAAGATGATTACTATTGCTACATAGAGTCAAATGGTTCATTCTTAAAAGGAGTAGCAATATGCAAGATAGTTTATGAAGTGATATCAAGTATTCAATGCAAGGATGTTCAATGATAATTCACAAAGTGTAACATAAGAGAAAAAGTACTATGGACCACAAGTATGCATAATGATAAGTAAGAACATCCTACAATGGTCATAGAGTATTGATGAAAATCTGAATATAAAAGGTGGACACTTTGGAAAGATATATATGAGTAGAGGTAAAGCATGAATAAGTTTCATCTAACTTCTGAACTTTATCTACTTAAGTCAATGATTGTAATATGGTAATCCTTGGTGTCAAGCTCTCATTCCCCTATCATAGCATCTTGAATGATTAAGTTTAAAGTGAAAGCAAATACAAGTAGTGTGCTTGACAAAGTACAGGTTGAAAGTCTCATGCCCCTTGAATACAAGTACCTACTCCATGTGTTACTCAACTTGGAAAACAAAGCAAGTTCAAGTTAAATATCATTGTAGGTAATAATAGTATCATTAAGAGCGTCAACTGGGGTACCTCTTGTCCCAGGATATGGAACAAGCCCATATCAAAATGACAAGACAAATAAACACAATGAACAGTCTCAACACCCTTTTTATTTACCATTAGATAGCTTTTTATTGTAAGGTGTATCACAGAAGGTTCACCATAGCATGTAAGTAAATTTCCACCATGAATGATGCGTGGCTTAGATTAGCGGCCCAGGCGTCTCTATAACCATTTATACAAACTCATTTGAACTCACTTCATTTCACAATCTTAGAAGTTATTGTCACTCTCCCAGATTACCGGAGGCATGAATCCACTATCTAGCATAAATACTCACTCTTGGAGTTACAAGCATCTACTTGGCCAAAGCATCTACTAGTAACGGAAAGCATGCAAGATCATAAATAATATATAAGATAGATTGATAATCAACTTGACATAGTATTCAATATTCATCGGATCCCAGCAAACACAACATGTAGCATTACAATAAGATGATCTTGATCATGATAGGCAGCTCACAAGATCTAAACATGATAGCATAAAGTGGAGAGACAACCATCTAGCTACTGCCAAGGACCCGTAGTCCAAGGATGAACTACTCACGCATCACTCCGGAGGCAGGCATGGTGATGTAGAGCCCTCCGGTGATGATTCCCCTCTCCGGCAGGGTGCCGGGAAGAGCTTCTGAATCCTTCCCGAGCTAGGGTTGACGGCGGCGGCGTCTCTGGAACTTTTCGTGGATAATGGCTCGGGTATTTAGGCTTTTCGCGTCGGGAAGAATAAATAGGCGAAAGGGCGGCGGCTGCGGAGCCACGAGGGCCCCACACCACCCCACGGCGCGGCAGGGGGGCCCGCGCGGCCCCATGGTGTGGGTGCCACGTGGCTCCCCTGACTCCCTCGAGTAGGTAAAACGATAAAAACAAAATAATTTCTGAGGTGACATGCCACAATCATAATCTTAATCAAATAATATTGTAAAGCACATGTTATGTAGCGCCCCGACCCGACTGCAATACAGTGATGCTGTGTGTCACTGGTTAGGCGATACAACCGGAGGTTACGGGTTTACCACTCCCCGGCCAAAACCTTTGGCAGGCGTTGCTCGGAATTGATCATCGGCAACGCAACACCCCGATTGACGCCCTAACACAGGCACAACTATCAATGCATAATAGAGAGATCAAGACTTGTGGAACAACTGACACATCACAGACTCTACGACTCAAAGCATTATAGTTCAACTCTTATAATAGAGAAAGATAGCGAATTACAACCAGAGGTCACAGACCCAACAGTACAACATGCGGAAGCGAATTAAGTTGTTCTAAACAACAAGATCCAAATTATGGCCTAAGAGGCCTACAGATAAACATTCCAGCGCCAGCTGTTCCGGGATGTCCCAAGCTGCCACCTGGGAACCCCAGACTACTCGTCGACGTCCACAAAGAACCCACCTTCGAGGTCGGTGAAGTCCTCCTCTGAAACAAAGCAAACGACGTTGAGTTCGACGAACTCGCAAGATTATATATAGAGCTTTAGCTCGATGAGGCTTTCAATGTTTTATGCCTGTTTTGCATAAAGCTGATTTATTTGTGAAAACATAACTCCATGGCATCGACTAATCAGAATATTTTTAAAAGGGGGTAAGAAGTAACTCTTCTCTTTTGATCCTTTCTCGTCATCAACCACCATCATCACTGTACCTGTTCTACAAAGGCACCTCCCCGAATCACCCTCGAGGAAGCTAACCTTGCAATCTTAGTAGTACCTTTAGTACTCAAGTTTTAATCATTCGGTTCAAGTTATCTATGATCTTATCGTCCTTTGCTAAGTCGTCCATAACCGTGGACACGGCTTTTCGAAAAGATTTAACCCTACAGGGTTGCACTGTGTTTAACCTTCGGTACCGCCCGGCTCATTGCCTACGCTTAGCTCTCTTCCGGGGAAAGCCGGCTGAGTGGGAGCGGTTACAACCTTTACCTTGCTTGAGACTAACCCTGGATCATCAGTGAGGACGGGACAGGTTCAGTGCCTCCAACACCCTGCCCCGTGGCCACTCATTTTCCTAAACACCACCATCCTCATCTCAGTCTTGGCCACCATCTCAACGCACGTGCAAATGGAAGCTCAAACTAGAGGACCCTGGCTAGTCCCGCCCAAGTTAGTTGGTCGACGGGGGCTCCATATACCCCACCGAATGGAAGCGCGCTCATTCTTGGTTCAAGAGGTAAAGAACTCGCACCTAGGCGGCGAGAGTGAGACAAAACACCACCATACCAAAGTGGCCTCTCATCCCCACCTTTAAGCAGTTTATTACCTGTCACCACAATTCCTCCACCATCATCCGAACATTTCAACATCTGTTTCCAACATGAAATATCCATCGGACGACTAAGTATTTACTAAGCATGGCTAAGCAACAACATAGCATAGTTAAGTATCTCAGGCCAACAATACAAACCTATGGATAATAGGAGGGAAACAAGTAATGGCATCGGAAACTTAATGCAACTATAGGATACTCTAATCCAAGCAAATTGACATTTGGAACCGCATGCAATATTATAGTGGAGAAAATATTTGCGGAAATATAGGATAACACATGCTCAGAGGGGGGATTACGCTTGCCTTGTTCAGGGTGTTGGTAAAACTGGTCGTCGGGGTATTGCGGCGTAACCCCGGCTGCTTGATCTATCGAAGCATAACACATCGGAAGAAACAATCAATCACCACACATGCGTTAACAAATGCAATGCGCAAACACAAGATGGCATGACATTTTAAATCCCTGAGATGAGGATGATTCAAGCTATTCAACTTAAACGGAGTTCGGATGCGTAAAGGGCACATCTCGAATATACCGTGGAGTTAGGTAATGTAGCATCTTTGCTTGTTGATTTGAATAGATGGAACCCTAATGTTAACTTGCATATGAATGACATGATCATGTGAAGATGCAGTGTTTAGGTGATTAACACATCCTTGCAACAAGTACAAAGAGTGAGCTAAAAAGGGGTTCGTAAAATAAAGCTGAAACAAGATAACCGGGTTATCCGGTGAAACAGGACTCGGAATATCCGGGGTAGTCGGATTATCCGATGAAGTTGGAATCGGATTATCCGGTCCATCTGGCTCCAAAAAACGGCTAAGGACCTTAAGTTGAACAGTGGTCTGGAGTACTGATGAATTTCGGATTATCCGAATTGGGCTAACTCGGATTATCCGATTCGTCGGAGATGGACTGAAATTCCGTTAAGGACTGAAACGAAATCGTACTGGAGTGTTCCAGATTATCCGGTCGAAGCGACTCAGAATATCCGACGCACGGCAAAAATCGCGGCGACGGCGAACTACGGCGAGAGAGGGAGGGAGACGAGGTCGAGGCGGACGTAGTGCTCACCCTCAACTCGTGGTGGTGCTCAGCAGGGGCGAAGATGGACGGGAACGACCGGAATCGCTCGTGGAAGCTCCGGCCGTGGTCGAAGAAGAACGGGCGGCGACGGCGATTGCGGGCTCTTCGACTCGATTCCTTCGGCGGAGAGGTAGCAGGCGACGCGGCGGAGCTTCCTGCGGTCTTCGATTTGCTCGAGGACGCTTCAATCGATGGCGGTGAGCTCGGTGGCCATGGCTAGGTTTCGGGTCTCGTGGGGAGAAAGAAATGGAGAGAGAGGGCAGGTGAGCGAGTGGATAGGGAGAGCAGAGTGGCCTCGTGGTGCTCCTCTCTCCTCGCAGGGGAAGGGCAGAGAAGGGGGCCCTGGCGAGGGCGTCGCGCGGCATGGCCACGGCGCACTGTGGCGCCAGTGCGGGAGGAGAGAGACGACGGCAGTTTTGCAGATAACCCCCTGGCAGTTTTTTTCCATCACCAATAGGTCCTTTTCAGTTTCCTTTTTAAAAACCTGGGACTTTAGGGATTTAATTAGGGCACTAAATCATCTTCAAAAATTATGAAAAAATTCAGGCAGCCTCCCTATATCAATATGAAGCTCCCCTAATTTCTCCAGATTATTTGAAACTCATTTGGTAGGAGAATAAAAAAGGAATGGCTCACATGCAATTTTGAGTTTTTCTCCAGTTATCTTATTTTACAATTCAAGATAGTTTGCAAAAGTATATTTGGAACTTCTGGAACTTCCTTGACAAATATACGATGTCAAAGTATTTTTGTTTTGCAAGTTTGAATACTCTCATTGGTTTGAATTTGTAATTGAAGCAATTCATATTTGAGGTTTTTCAATGTTATATTTTCTTGAGCATTTTTAATTAAGGATACCATGATGCACAAGAAATGAAAAGCGAAAATTTTACTCAGGTTTTTAGGTTCTCAAACTTTGGGCTGTTACAATTCTACCCCCCTTACAGGAATCTCGTCCCGAGATTCTAAGATTGTGGAAAGAAGTCGGGATACTCCTCACGAAGGCTAGACTCTCTTTCCCAAGTTGCTTCTTCCTCGGAATGGTGAGACCACTGAACTTTGAGGAATTTGGTAGTCTTGTTACGGGTCTTTCTTTCGGCTTCATCCAGGACACGGATAGGATGCTCGCGATAAGTGAGATCTTCCTGGATATCCAGCTCCTCATGATTGACTCCATGGATAGGATCTTTGAAACAACGGCGAAGTTGGGATACATGAAACACATCATGCACATCTGGGAAGTTGGCCGGTAATTCCAATTTATAAGAAAGATCTCCTCACTTGGCCAGAATGGTGAAAGGGCCAACGTAACGAGGGGCCAATTTCCCTTTGATACCGAAGCGGCGAACGCCACGAAGGGGAGAGACGCGGAGATAAGCTTTATCACCAATTTCATAGTGAATTTCCTGATGGTGCTTATCATAGTAGCTCTTCTGCCTAGACTGAGTAATCTTCAGATTCTCTCGTATGATTCTAACCTTCTCCTCGCTTCATTGATAACATCTGGACCAAAGAGTGCTCTTTCTCCGGTCTCGGACCAATTCAGCGGAGTACGGCATTTTCTTCCATACAGAACCTCGAATGGAGCCATGCCCAGACTAGCTTGATAGCTATTGTTATAGGAGAACTCCGCGAAGGGAAGATACTTCTCCCAACCTTTGCCAAAAGAGATTACACATGCCCTGAGCATGTCTTCCAGAACTTGGTTCACTCTTTCGGTCTGACCATCAGTTTGAGGATGGTATGCGGTACTGAAATTGAGACGGGTTCCCATAGCAGTTTGGAAACTTTGCCAGAATTTGGATACGAAGATACTTCCACGGTCCGATATGATCCTGAGAGGGACCCCATGCAATGGAACAATACGAGCCATATATAAGTCAGCCAGTTGACTCGCACGTATCTCATCACGGACTGGTAGGAAGTGGGCAACCTTGGATAGGCGATCAATGATTACCCAGATAGCATTGTTGCCCTTAGGAGATCGGGAAACCCGGTGATGAAGTCCATACCGATTTCATCCCATTTCCACTCGGGGACTGCAATAGGGTGGAGAGTGCCGGCAGGCCTTTGATGTTCTGCTTTTACCCGACGACAGGTGTCGCATTCAGCAACATACTTGGCGATTTCCCGTTTCATCCGGGTCCACCAGAATTGTGGTCGAAGGTCTTGGTACATTTTGGTACTCCCGGGATGAATGAGAGGTGATTCATGAGCTTCTTGTAGGATCAGCTCCCTCAAATTCCGGTTCTTTGGCACTACCAAGCGGTCACCAAAATAAACAACTCTGGATTCATCTTCCGAGAAACATTTGGCCTTTCCGCTAGCAATGTTCTTCTTGATATTCAGGATACCCTCATCTAGCTTCTGAGCATCCTTAATCTGGTCTACAAGAGTAGCTTTGATCTCCAGATTTGCAAGGTAGCCAGAGGGAACAATTTCCAGGTTCAAACGAGAGAACTCTTCATGAAGGGCAGGTTGAGCCTTCTCAACCATCAGGTTGTTACAATAGGACTTCCGACTCAGCGCGTCAGCCACAACGTTTGCTTTGCCGGGTTGATAGTTCAGGCTCACATCATAGTCCTTGATTAACTCCAACCAACACCTTTGCCTGAGATTTAAATCCGGCTGGGTGAAGAGATACTTCAGACTCTTGTGATCCGAAAAGATCTCGCAACGGTTACCAAACAGGTATGGTCTCCATTGCTTCAGAGCATAAACCACAGCGGCAAGCTCTAGATCATGAGTAGGGTAATTGTGCTCATGCGGCTTCAATTGGTGGGAAGCATACGCCACCACATGGCCCTCTTGCATTAGTACACAACCCAAGCCTTGCAGGGAGGCGTCACAGAAGACGATGAAATCCTTGCTGGTGTCCGGCAGGACGAGCACAGGAGCAGACGTCAGTTTGGCTTTCAGTGTTTTGAAGCTCTCCTCAACTTCGTCCGTCCGTGCGAACTTTCTATCCTTCTTGAGAAGGTCAGTCAGAGCCTTGGCTATCATGGAGAAACCTTCGATGAATCGGCGGTAGTAACCTGCCAATCCGAGAAAGCTACGAATGTCCTTGACTGACATTGGAGTTTTCCAATCCAAAATGGATAGAATCTTGTCGGGAATGACAGCCACACCATTAGCGGATATCACATGACCAAGGAAGACAAGATTATCCAACCAGAACTCACACTTGGAGAACTTGGCATAGAGGCGGTGTTCTCGAAGTCGTGTCAGAACCAACCGAAGATGTTCGGCATGCTCTTCATCGGTTTTGGAATAAATGAGGATGTCATCGATGTAAATGACGACAAACTTGTCGAGATAATCCATGAAGATTGAGTTCATGAGCCTCATGAAAGTAGCTGGAGCATTGGTGAGACCAAAGGACATGACAGTATACTCATATGATCCATAGCGAGTAACAAATGCCGTCTTTGGGATATCCTCCTTTCTGATCTTGATCTGATGGTATCCTGACCTCGGATCCATCTTGGAGAATACCGTTGCACCAGCTAACTGATCTAACAGATCATTGATCCGGGGAATAGGATACTTGTTCTTGATTGTCACCGCATTCAACGGCCTATAATCAGAGACCAAACGAGGAACGGTAGAATCCCTCTTCTTGACAAAGAGTACCGGACAACCCCAGGGTGAACTGCTAGGCTGAATGAAATCCTTCGCTAACAGCTCATCAATTTGTTCCTTCAACAGAGCCAACTCTTCCACCGGCATACGGTAGGGTTTCTTGGAAATCGGAGCGGTACCCGGTGTCGTGGGTTTGTCACGTCAGGTGTCATAGATGACTTCGTAGGTGTGGGATTATGCGAGTCAAGCATCTCCGAGCTTGGGATCGCAGGAACAAAGATCAACACAGATTTACCCAGGTTCGGCCCCCTCAATGTGAGGTAAAAGACCTACTTCCTGCCTACCCTAGATTGGTATTGATATGATAATCGAGGTGTTACAATGGAGGCGATCCGATCTGGTACTCGCCGTATGAGCTAGGGTTTGGGCTTGATAGCTTGACCCGCTCTAAGTCCTGCGAGTCCTCTTTATATACACAGAGGCTCGCTAGGTTACAAAAGGAAACTTCCCCCATAAGGAATACATCCACAGAGGCCTACTCGGAGACTACTTGGTCTTCACGTCCTCCGGGATATGTCTTCTAGATCTTTCCCCTTATGGCGGTTCAATATTGGGCTTGCTCCCAAGTGGGCCTTTGTCCGTGCGAGTAAGTTAAGTCGCACTGGGCCGCGGGTTAATCCAGAAAGTATTCCCCCGACATTAGCCCCCAAGTTTAGCTTGGATTTCGAGTGAAGGCTCCTTCGTCTTAACAAACCCCTGAGCCGCGCACGTGAATTATCCCAGCTGAACTCCAATTTTCTTATTTCCAATCTGCGGCTTATAACTCTTCTTGGCGGCTCAAGAACGCGACTTATCCTGCCTTGACGGTTGATTTTCAGATCTAAACGTCTTCCGCGTCTGGGTTATTTATCTTGGCTCATCGTTTTCCCCAGCGTTCTGCATCAAGTCCTGCATTACGCATCCGCTACTCCTTTCCGCCGCCTCCAATCTCGCTTCTCGTACTCACAATCCTTCGGTGGATATCTCCATCGATCTGAGAAAAATGTCTCGCCGCAAGTGCAACTGGGAAGGCTCGTGGGTCGACGAAGATTTCCTGGAATCCCTATCTGCACGGGGCCTTCTTCCGCCAAAAGATCAATGCGAATGGCGGGCGGCCGGTGAGGAGGTAATCCCCAATCCTCAACCAGGAGAAGTAGTGATTTTTGCGGAGCATGTTGAGCGCGGGTTCAAGCCCCCGGGCTCTCTCTTCTTCCGCTCCTTGATGCAGCGGTTAGGTCTCCGCTTCCATGATATTGGCCCTAATTCGATGTTGCAAGTGAGCAACTTCCACGTCCTCTGCGAAGATTATCTGGGTATCCCGCCTTCAATAGATTTCTGGCTTGCTCTTTTCAATTGCAATAGTCAAAGGGAAACCACAGATGGTCCTTTTCTCCAATGCGGCGCCATTTCCTTCCAACGCCGTAGGGGTAGTATCTTCCCAAAACTAACTCTTGCCAAGAAAATCAAGGAGTGGCAAAGGACATTCTTCTATTGTAAAAACACTTCTCCTGAGGGTGAAATTCCTCTCCTCTTTGGTCTCCTCTTCCCTTCGAGGCTACCGATGCTCTGTCTTCCAAACCTGATCCTTCTTCGTTGCCCTTTATCGAATCCCTTTAGACAAGGTGAGAGCGCTGACACTCCATGGTCTCACTGGATTAGATCTCATATCTTGCTGGACTAAGTGGCGAGTTCAGCCTGTGAGTCGCCGCTCGCGGCTTATGGTGGATTTCACTTGTCATGCAAACGACGTCGATCGTACTTGCCCTGAAGATTGGGACAAAGGGGAGTGGATAAATTTCATTCGCCGAGTGACGGACGAGGATATTGACTCGTATGACAACGTCGGACTTGCTCCCTTCTGGGCTGAGCACAAGCCTTTTGTGGTAATGTTTACTTGTCACCTGTTTCCTCGAAAATTCCTTCTCCAAAATTAATTATTTCTGACCTGAGCTCCTTTTCAGATCGATCCCTATTTCTGGGTTCTTCCTCAGAGGACGTCGACTTGAACCAAGGAACCCGGCTGAGTCGTCAAACAAGCCGCAGCCTTTGGCGAAGATACAGTTATGCACGAGGGTAGTGCTTCTGAAGAGGAACAACAAATGGCCGACGCTCTTCTGTCCTCGACTCCAAATACACCTTTCCTGGAACTTCCTGAGGTGCCTCGCAGGTCCTCGAAACGTATTTTATGCCAGAGCTCAGAAGACCCCGCGCAGCCTGAGAAACGTCGCAAAGCCTTGGCGTTACTAGCAGAAACAAGAGCTGCCAAATCTTTAAAACTCGCTGATCCCAACAAGGCTACTTTTTCTTCCGAGGCTGTTGCAAAGGATTGCTTCTCAATAAGCTCGGGTAATTGTTTGCGACTCTTCTCCTTTTCTTTTTGTGTTTACGTATTTCTGGCAAGGAATTGCTGATCACTACTTCTTTTCATACTCTGTAGGTTCAGATTTGCAAGGTTTATCTTCTCCTTCCTCTGGTTGCCTGATGAAGAGTATCCGTGTCGCCTCTGGGTATGGTTCGCCTTCTTTTCAATGTTGCGGCTCTGCTAGGTCAGCTTATTAACCCATCAATGTTTTGCAGGGCTATGTCTGAAGAGGCTACCAAGTCTAATTCCCATCCCACTTCTTCTCAGCAAGCTATGAGCGAGGATGATGCTGCTGATGAAAACGTGGGAAACAGTAATGGTGCGACTCAACCAAGGCCCTCCCTGGAGGAAGGTATTGCAGACGCGGCTCCTGCCGCGACTCCAGTCGCAGCTCCATCCACAACTCCTGCTGCTGGTAGGGTATCTACTGAAAATAGAATTCCAGCTCCAGGAAATAGTTCTAAGTCAATCGCAGATGCCATAATTTCTGCTGGAGACAAGCATGCTGCTCTGCTGCGCGGCTTAGTTGAGCAATTTTCTTCAAGTCGCCAGGTACATATACCGTAGCCCCCAAGGATCAAAACCTTGTGTCATCGCACGGGGTGTTGATTCTTTTCCTGGCTTCAAATCTCGAGCCCCCAAATTCCTGGATAATTTACCTATGCGTTTTGCTCTGTTTGTTTTCAGCGTGAACTGTCCTTGCTTGATGCTTCTGGCTCAATAAAGGGTAAAGGCATTTCCATAGACCATCCTGAAATGATGCAGTCTCGCCTGGAGCAGCATAATGAGGTCATTAGGGACCAAGATCAGGAAATAAAATCTCTCAAAGGTCAACTCGACTCCTGCGAAGAGCAATTTAAAGAACTTGAAGCTGATATGCAGCAGCGACTCATGGAGAAAGACGAGGTCATTAGATCTTTGCGAGAAGGGCTGACTCTTAAATCTGAATTGATTGATCGCCTGAAGGGAGACCACGCAAAGGAACTCGCCGCGCGAGATGAAAAATATAACTCGCTGCTCAAAGCCTTTGAGGGTTTTGGCTCCATGGTCAAATCAGCCGTCCTGCAGCTTGCTGGTTGGTCTTTTATTCCTTTAATCATACATATTTTGGGTAACCAACGTTAGTCTCTGACTTGTTTCTTGCCTTTTCTTTCTTTGACATAGGACCTGAGGCCCCAGTGTCCCGCTCCAACTTGAAGGATCAACTGGTATATCTGTCTGACTTCAGCCAGCGCTTCTTAAAGGTTACCAAGGAAGTTATGACGGTAATCTCTCCTGCGACTGATGGCCCAACATCTTGCGAGTATTGGATAAATAAACTGCTCAAGGCTCCACATTATGTCTCTGATTGGAAACGATCCTCTGCTCGCGCCGGAGCCGCGCATGTCTTGACATTGCTTCGAGCATATTATCCAGAGATAGATGTTGGCAAGGTTGCTCGCCACGGCCTGGCGATGAGCGCGGATGATACTGAACTGCCAATAAGCGAGTACTTCGATATCTGGAAAGGGATGCGCGGTATGCCACAAAATTTGTTGATAACTTAGACTTGGGCACTTATCTCGATAAATTCAATCTTGATGGGAGCAAGGTGTCAAAGGAAAAGTCCTCAGGAGCTGAGTCATCTCGGGCTGCCACTCCAGCAACAGTATCTGGTGGCCCTTCTGCCTCGTCTGGCGGCGCCCTGATTATTAGGACACCTGCGACTGCAACTGCGAGACAAGCCGCGCCAATTCCCACTCCTGTTGCTCGGAAGAGGAAAAATAAATAATGTGGGACATGCCCGTTAGTCTGTAAGATATTCATGTATTATAAACAGTATTTTTGTGACCTATAAGCAGGTTCTTTTCTTGATAATTCCATTAAGTAGACGCTCGCGCGGCTCAGTATTTCCTAGGAACATGTGTGTTCAGGGTCGAGAGCGGCCATGATAGGCAATCAAGCTCGATTGACGCCACACCCCAGTACTTTGGTCGCATAATGCAAGACGCTTCTAGCTTAAGGATTGCCACTAGTTTGGCAAAATTTGAGGTGCGATTGGTACTCGCGATGCTCGTAAGGAGCCCTCAAGGGTCAGTGATATATGAAATTCAAAAGACTCAGCGACTCAATGATAGTTGAGGCGAAACGACAAACCCTTGAATGTCAAGGGTGCCGGCTTTATTTCATAATCACTCGATGTTTTACAGGGTGTTACAGGATGATGCAGGCCCTTTAATGCGGGTTTTCTATTCCCCGCAGGCCATGCATACTTGATACTCATCGCACTTAGTTGCGAATTAATACTCCTAACGGAGTGGGTTGAACACCTGATTGGTTCAATTTTGAGTCGCTAAAAGCGACTCGGGTCGAGCATGATAGCTCCGATGTATGTCTCATGTTGAAGCAGAAGCAATTGTGTTGGGCGATCAGCCGCACTGAGCTGCGACTTATGTTGAGTTGAGTTTGCTTTGTAAGGTCTCACGATAACTGAACCCCTTTGGCTGGGGTTGTTGATCGAGGCTGGTTATGCACATGCGCCATTTCTTGTCTTCTTTTTGTATCAAGGCGACCTCTGGGGCATTATCTTGCTGATGCGCGACTTCTCGGTGGGTATTTACCATCCGGTGGCTGCATCCTGTTGGCCGCTTCCGCGGTACCTCCAACGCGACTCGTTTTGAGCTGCGATTACGATCTGCGACTGATACCATGTAAGGAGTTGGCGATGCAGGCTTCTTCTGCGAGTACTGAGCCTGCGTTCTCGCACTCTAACGCTCTCTGCCTGTCTCCATATATTGTAATAACACCGTTTGGTCCTGGTATCTTTAACTGTAGGTAGACGTAGCAGGGGCGAGCGGTAAATTTGACATAGGCTTCTCTTCCAAAGATCGCATGATATGAGCTTTTGACTGCTACAACCTCAAAGTCTAGGAGCTCTGTGCGGAAGTTCCGCTCTGTTCCAAAGCTAACTTCAAGTGTTATCTTTCCGATTGGTCGCGTAACAGCTCCTGGGATTATGCCTTGAATTTCTTTCCTGGATGGTCGCAGCCTCGTCTCGGGTATGTTCATTCTTCGGAGCGTGTCTTGATATAGGATGTTTACTCTTCCTCCTCCGTCCATTAAAACCTTACTTAACTTGTATCCCGCGACTTCTGGCGTGACCACTGGTGGCTCTAAGTTGACGAGGGAATATCTCCCGGCAACAGTGCCAGAAACAATGCTTGTACGTCACACGTCAGTTGGGAACCCCAAGAGGAAGGTATGATGAGTGCAGCAGTAAGTTTTCCCTCAGTATGAAACCAAGGTTTAATCGAACCAGTAGGAAAACGAGGTTTGCTTCGAAGGTGTTGGTGAAGGAGTGTAGTGCGGCGCAACACCAGGGATTCCGGTGCCAACGTGGAACCTGCACAACACAATCAAATTACTTTGCCCCAACTTAACAGTGAGGTTGTCAATCTCACCGGCTTGCTGAAAACAAAGGGTTAAACGTATCGAATGGAAATGATGTTTGTTTGCATAAAACAGTAGAGAACAATGATTGCAGTAGATTGTATTTCAGATGTAAAAGAATGGACCGGGGTCCACAGTTCACTAGTGGTGTCTCTCCAATAAGATAACTAACATGCTGGGTAAACAAATTACAGCTGGGCAATTGACAATTGATAAGTGCATATAACATGCATGTGTGAGCTGTGGTGTCTACTATGAGATTCATTTGGGCATTACGACAAAGTACATAGACCGCTATCCAGCATGCATCTATGCCTAAATAGTCCACTTTCCGGTTAACATCCGTACCCCTTCCAGTATTAAGTTGCAAGCAACAGACAATTGCATTAAGTAATGTGCGTAATGTAAACAATACATTCATCCTTGAATAAAGCATTGCTGTTTTACCCCTAGTGGCAACAACACATCTACAACCTTAGAACTTGCTGTCACTATCCCAGGTTAAATAGAGGTTGAACCCAACTATCATGCATAAATACCCCCTCTTGGAGTTACAAGTATTCACTGGCCAAGGCTTCAACAAGTAACGGAGAGCATGCAAGATCACAAATGACATAGACATGATAATATAATATTCAGCTCCACATAGGTATCAATATAAGTCAGATCCCAGCAAACACAACATGTAGCATTACAATAAGATGATCTTGATCATGATAGGCAGCTCACAAGATCTAAACATGATGGCACAAGTGGAGAAGACAACCATCTAGCTACTGCTATGGACCCATAGTCCAAGGATGAACTACTCACGCATCACTCCGGAGGCGGGCATGGCGATGTAGAGCCCTCCGGTGATGATTCCCCTCTCCGGCAGGGTGCCGGGAAGAGCTTCAGAACCCCCCGAGTTAGGGTTGACGACGGCGGCGGCAGCGAATATGTTCTGGATGAAAGGCTCGGTGTTTTAGGGTTTTCGCGTCTCGGGGAATAAATAGGCGAAGGGGCGATGTCGGCGGACCCCCGAGGGGCCCAAACCACAGGCGGCGCGGCTGGGCCCACTGCCGCGCCGCCAGGTGGTTTGGCCACCTCGTGGCTCTCCTTCGTCTCTCCTTCGGACTCCGTGTACGTGCTGGAAAAATAGGGACTGGCCTTTTGTTTCGTGCAATTCCGAGAATATTTCCAGAAGTAACTTTCTGAAACCAAAAACAGCAGAAAACAGGGAACTGGCACTGTGGCATCTTGTTAATAGGTTAGTCCCAGAAAATGCATAAAAGTGATACGAAGTGTATATAAAACATGTAGCAAATGGTATAATATAAGCATGGAACAGCAGAAATTATGGATACGTTGGAGACGTATCAAGCATCCCCAAGCTTAGTTCTACTCGTCCTCGAGTAGGTAAAACGATAACAACAAATAATTTCTGAGGAGACATGCTTTCACACAATCTTGATCAATATATTGCAAGGCTCATGTCATGAATGAAGTGACTCAAAGCAATGATCTATAGTTTGCTAACAAATAGATAAAGAGTAAACAATGAATCATATAAGCAAAAACTTTTCATGAATAGTACTTTCAAGACAAGCATCAAAAAGTTTTGCATAAGAGGTAACTCATAAAGCAATAGATTCAAAGTAAAAGGCATTGAAGCAACACAAAGGATGATTAAGTTTCAGCATTTGCTTTCAACTTGTAACATGTATATCTCATGGATAGTTGTCAACATAAAGCAATATAACAAGTGCAATAAGTAAATATGTAAGAATCAATGCACACAAAGTTGACACAAGTGTTTGCTTCTAAGATAGAAAGGAGTAGGTAAACTGACTCAACATAAAGTAAAAGATAGGCCCTTCGCAGAGGGAAGCAGGGATTAAATCATGTGCTAGAGCTTTTTAAGTTTTCGAAAGCATATAGAGAGCACAAAATAAGTATTTGAGAGGTGTTTGTTGTTGTCAACGAATGGTAGTGGGCACTCTAACCCCCTTGTCAACCAGACTTTCAAGAGCGGCTCCCATGAAGGACGTTATCTCTACCAGCAAGGTAGATCATCCCTCTTCTCTTTTGTTTACACATGTATTTTAGTTTCTTTATAGATGACACTCCTCCCAACCTTTTGCTTACACAAGCCATGGCTAACCGAATCCTCGGGTGCCTTCCAACATTCACATACCATGGAGGAGTGTCTATTGCAAAATTAAGTTGCTTACTGATAAATCAGGGCAAAACATGTGAAGAGAATTATTAATGAAAGTTGTAATTAATTGGGGCTGGGCACCCCGTTGCCAGCTCTTTTTGCAAATTATTGGATAAGCGGATGTATATGCCACTAGTCCAGGTGAAAGTCTGTCAGAAGTAAATGACAAGATTGAAAGATAAAACACCACATACTTCCTCATGAGCTATAAAACATTGACACAAATAAGGAGTAATAAAGTTTTGAATAGTTTAAAGGTAGCACATGAAATATTTACTTGGAATGGCAGGAAATACCACATAGTAGGTAGGTATGGTGGACACAAATGGCATGGGTTTTGGCTCAAGTTTTGGATGCACGAGAAGCATTCCCTCTCAGTACAGAGTTTAGGCTAGCAAGGTTGTTTGAAGCAAACACAAGTATAAACCGGTACAGCAAGAATCACATAAAAACATATTGCAAGTATTATAAGACTCTACACTGTCTTCCTTGTTGCTCAAACATTTTACCAGAAAATATCTAGACCTTAGAGAGAACAAATATGCATCCCAAGTCTCAACAAGCTCTACGGTAGTTCTCCACTACTAGGCTTTAACTACATGATGCAAGAGCTTAAACATGATCTACTTGAGAGCTCAAAACAATTGCAAAGCATCAAATCAAAACAAGACAATGATCTACAAGAATGCATATGTCTTTTCCAATACCAACTACTACATGTAGCATTTTCTTTCTTCCAAACAAACACCAATAATTTATTTAAACATAAACTCTCCAAATGATAATATAATGCAGCAAGAGAGTATTTATAAACAAGTGCTAACAGCTCGAAGAGATGCATGAAAAACAGGAGCTAAAAGCACTGCAGTAGCTAGTTAAGAATACTCAACAAATATAAGTGAAGAACATGAGTATTCACATGAAAAAGCGGAGCGTGTCTCTCTCCCACACAAGGATTGCTAGGATCCGAATTTATTCAAACAAAAACAAAAATAAAAACACACAGACGCTCCAAGTAAAGCGCATAAGATGTGAAAGAATTAAAATATAGTTTCACTAGAGATGACCTGATAAGTTTGTTGATGAAGAAGGGGATGCCTTGGGCATCCCCAAGCTTAGACGCTTGAGTCTCTCTGAATATGGTTGGGATGAACCACGGGGGCATCCCCAAGCTTAGGCTTTTCACTCTTCTTGATCACATAATATCACCCTTCTCGCTTGATCCTTGAAAACTTCCTTCACACCAAACTCAAGACAGTTCTCATTAGAGGGTTAGTGCATAATCAAAAATTCTCATATTCTGTAATGATACAATCAATCCCAAAGCTTCTGGACATTAGCTACAGCCACCAATGCTTTGTGGAGCAAAGAAATCCACACAAACACAGTAAAAGAGCGAATGCAAAACAAAAGGCAGAATCTGTCAAAAACAGAACAGTCTGGAATGACGAATTTTTTCGAGGCACTTAAGTTGCTCAGATGGATCTGGCCTAAAATAATGAAAGTTGCGTACATATCTCAGGAATATGCGTGATTTTTTCAGAATTTTTTGAATTTTCTACAGGGAGATAAGCTCAAATCCGTGACAGCTAAAAATCTGTCACTGCGCAGAAATCCAAATCTTGCATCAACTTTCAATATAGAACTTTACTTGGCACAACATTGCGATAAAATAAAGATACAAAGGAGTTGCTACAGAAGTAACAAAACTCCTTGAGAAAAACTAAAAATAAAAGATAAAGGGTTGCCTCCCTAAAGCGCTTTCTTTAATGCCTTTAGCTAGGCTAAAAGATTTTAATGATGCTCTCATAGGAATAGAACTTGAAAAACAAAAGAGAGCATCAAGAGGCAAATATCAAACGCATTTAAGTCTAACCCACTTTCTATGCAAGGGAACCTTGTAACAAAATAAATTATTGAAGCATAAAGCAACTAGCATAGAAAGATGAAACAAGTACAACTTCAAAACTTTCAACATAAAGAGAGGTGTTTTAGTGACTTGAAAACTTTTATAACCATATTTTCCTCTCTCATAATAACTTTCAGTAGCATCATGAACAAACTCAACTATATAACTATCACATAAAGCATGCTTTTCATGATCTACAAACACATAATTTTTATTAAGTTCAAAAACAGTGGGGTCATTAAACCCACTTTTGACAATAGTAGTATAATAAATATCATTAGGCAATATAGGACCATCATCAAGAGCATTATCATATATAGCATTAGGGAGCCATTGTTTTATTTCTGAAATTTCGTTTTCTTGAGTCAAGGAGCTTGTTACGTAAAATTTATCAAAAGGAGATATTTCAAAAGAATCATGGCATTCAACAATATAACACTCTTCCTCCTTAGGTAGGCATGGAGGGCAATTAAATAGTGTAAGAGTTGAAGAGTTACTGTCATTAGAAGGTAGATCCTCCTTTTGTTCTTCACTCTCCTCCTCTTTTTCATCCAATGAGATCACAGTTTCAGCAATTTCCTCTTCCTCAGGTTCCTGCAAGGCACAAGTTTCATCTTTTTGAGGAAACATCCTCTCAAGATGTTCAGTAATGTAAGAATTATTATCCTTGTAGGTATCACAACAATATTTAAGTATGGCAATACATTCAGATTTATAAGGGGCATCAGTTTTATGTTCAAGATAAGAACTAATTTCAAGGGCACCCTTAAAAACAATAAACTCTTCAATTTGTTCAAGATTACCAAAATCATAGTTTCCTTTAGCATAGGCAGCCAAGGTTTCATTATCAGTATACTCACATTGGAAAGGGAGATGTTTGTGCCTTCTATAGCAAAGAGATTCATTAAAGCAGTAGGATTCATCATATGTAGAACACAAGTTCTTAGCAAAACCATTCAATCTTCTTATTTGTTCCCATAGATGTTTTCCTTTTGGAGAGAAGCGGTAATTCTTATAACGAGACCCAGTTTCATAGAGATAAGACATTGAAAACAACTAGTCATAATAGTAATTCGAAATAAAAAGGAACTAATTTTTTTGTGTTTTTGATAAAGAGAGCAAACAAGACTAAATAAAAATAAACTAAGCAAGACAAATAACAAAGTAAAGAGATTGGGTGTGAGAGACTCCCCTTGCAGAAGCAATTCGGTTTTCCCCGGCAACGGCGCCAGAAAACGTGTTGGTGGCTCTAGTTGACGAGGGAATATCTCCCCGGCAACAGTGCCAGAAACAATGCTTGTACGTCACACGTCAGTTGGGAACCCCAAGAGGAAGGTATGATGAGTGCAGCAGTAAGTTTTCCCTCAGTATGAAACCAAGGTTTAATCGAACCAGTAGGAAAACGAGGTTTGCTTCGAAGGTGTTGGTGAAGGAGTGTAGTGCGGCGCAACACCAGGGATTCCGGTGCCAACGTGGAACCTGCACAACACAATCAAATTACTTTGCCCCAACTTAACAGTGAGGTTGTCAATCTCACCGGCTTGCTGAAAACAAAGGGTTAAACGTATCGAATGGAAATGATGTTTGTTTGCATAAAACAGTAGAGAACAATGATTGCAGTAGATTGTATTTCAGATGTAAAAGAATGGACCGGGGTCCACAGTTCACTAGTGGTGTCTCTCCAATAAGATAACTAACATGCTGGGTAAACAAATTACAGCTGGGCAATTGACAATTGATAAGTGCATATAACATGCATGTGTGAGCTGTGGTGTCTACTATGAGATTCATTTGGGCATTACGACAAAGTACATAGACCGCTATCCAGCATGCATCTATGCCTAAATAGTCCACTTTCCGGTTAACATCCGTACCCCTTCCAGTATTAAGTTGCAAGCAACAGACAATTGCATTAAGTAATGTGCGTAATGTAAACAATACATTCATCCTTGAATAAAGCATTGCTGTTTTACCCCTAGTGGCAACAACACATCTACAACCTTAGAACTTGCTGTCACTATCCCAGGTTAAATAGAGGTTGAACCCAACTATCATGCATAAATACCCCCTCTTGGAGTTACAAGTATTCACTTGGCCAAGGCTTCAACAAGTAACGGAGAGCATGCAAGATCACAAATGACATAGACATGATAATATAATATTCAGCTCCACATAGGTATCAATATAAGTCAGATCCCAGCAAACACAACATGTAGCATTACAATAAGATGATCTTGATCATGATAGGCAGCTCACAAGATCTAAACATGATGGCACAAGTGGAGAAGACAACCATCTAGCTACTGCTATGGACCCATAGTCCAAGGATGAACTACTCACGCATCACTCCGGAGGCGGGCATGGCGATGTAGAGCCCTCCGGTGATGATTCCCCTCTCCGGCAGGGTGCCGGGAAGAGCTTCAGAAACCCCCCGAGTTAGGGTTGACGACGGCGGCGGCAGCGAATATGTTCTGGATGAAAGGCTCGGTGTTTTAGGGTTTTCACGTCTCGGGGAATAAATAGGCGAAGGGGCGATGTCGGCGGACCCCCGAGGGGCCCAAACCACAGGCGGCGCGGCTGGGCCCACTGCCGCGCCGCCAGGTGGTTTGGCCACCTCGTGGCTCTCCTTCGTCTCTCCTTCGGACTCCGTGTACGTGCTGGAAAAATAGGGACTTGGCCTTTTGTTTCGTGCAATTCCGAGAATATTTCCAGAAGTAACTTTCTGAAACCAAAAACAGCAGAAAACAGGGAACTGGCACTGTGGCATCTTGTTAATAGGTTAGTCCCAGAAAATGCATAAAAGTGATATGAAGTGTATATAAAACATGTAGCAAATGGTATAATATAAGCATGGAACAGCAGAAATTATGGATACGTTGGAGACGTATCAACCACCAGAGCTGGCTGTCCTGGATCTCTTACTTCTGGGGGGTGATCGCGCGACTCCAAATAACCGATTGCTCTGTCCAGCGACAATACCGTTCTGGCATTGAAATCTGACCGCTCTTCCGGCTTCCATCCGTCGTTTGTACCTCCACTGTATGAAACTGTCCTATGTTTCTTCTAGGTAAAACATCAGGCTCTTGACGAGAGCTAGATTTATTCTTATGCTGCATCGATCTGCTGCGAGCTGTATCTGGCGTGTCGCCTTCTTTCCACCTCCGGTAATAATGACATTGCGCCTTTGTGTGACCCGCTAGCCTGCCATCTCTCCTGCGATGTAAGTCGCAAGGCACGTCGAAGATCCCCTTGCAGTTATTAGGGGGTAAGGTCTTATCACTCCCTTGCTCCTGCATCTGGTGTGCGCGACGTTCTGTCTTCGCGATTGGCAGTTCCCCGTTGGGTTCTGTGATAAGCCGCATGTCCCTTTATCTGTCTTTGCGTACTTGTCAGCCGTTGCCAAAAGCTGGTCGAAACTATCAATCTTGTGCTCAGCGCGACTTAATTTGTGCACCAACGGCTCAAATCTACAGTTCTTTCTCATGGCTTGTATTGCAGCTCGTACTGTTAAGTTTTTGGCGGAGCCAAGGATCTCCGCGACTCTCTTGATCCAGTCGCCGCTTGATTCGTCCTCTTTTTGAATGCATTGTCTAAGGTTTTTCATATCTTCTGTTTGGAATCTGCGAATGAACTTGTCCTTCAAGTCTTCCCATGTGCTTATTGATTTTGATGGCAGCCTTAACAGCCAATCCCTAGCTTCTCCCTGTATTGCCAAGTGGAAGTATTTCGCACGTATTTCTTGAGTCACATCAGCCCCTGTTATGCTTGCCTCGTAATCTTCTATCCATAAGGCAGGGTCTTGGTCACTGTGATAGGTGGTGACTCGCTGCGACTCATCGAAGTTCGGGGGGAAACGAGTGAGTCGTATTTTCTCTCCAAGACATGCTGGTCCTTTTAATAATGAATAGGAGTTACTGGCGCTGAGCCTTCATCTGAATCAGTTTCAATCTGGGATGGCTGAGTCGCTCCGGTCATCCGTGACTCGCCTTCTATCTTCTTTTCTTTTTCCAATGATACCTGCAAACCTGCTAGCTGGTTGACCACTTCTTCGACGCTGCACCTTTCTCCCTCCCATGATACCTCGTTTGCGGCTCATTGGGCGTGACTCCATACATATTTGCTTGCTGCAAAGCAGCAGTTTGCAGTAGGTCGATCGCATAGCGAGCTTCCTTATCAGCTCGTGTGTTTCCAACCGGTGCTATCTTTGACAATATCCCTATCGCGGCGTGCACGTTGCTCTCTGGGTCGCCGTGGAACTGTGATTTCATCTCTCCTTTGTCCATCTTGATCTGATGTTTTTGCTGCCAACGACGGAGTCGCCACTCTTCTTCTTGGAGTTTCTAGGCTGAATGAAATCCTTCGCTAACAGCTCATCAATTTGTTCCTTCAACAGAGCCAACTCTTCCACCGGCATACGGTAGGGTTTCTTGTAAATCGGAGCGGTACCCGGTGTCGTGGGTTTGTCACGTCAGGTGTCATAGATGACTTCATAGGTGTGAGATTATGCGAGTCAAGCATCTCCGAGCTTGGGATCGCAGGAACAAAGATCAACACAGATTTACCCAGGTTCGGCCCCCTCAATGTGAGGTAAAAGACCTACTTCCTGCCTACCCTAGATTGGTATTGATATGATAATCGAGGTGTTACAATGGAGGCGATCCGATCTGGTACTCGCCGTATGAGCTAGGGTTTGGGGCTTGATAGCTTGACCCGCTCTAAGTCCTGTGAGTCCTCTTTATATACACAGAGGCTCGCTAGGTTACAAAAGGAAACTTCCCCCACAAGGAATACATCCACAGAGGCCTACTCGGAGACTACTTGGTCTTCACGTCCTCCGGGATATGTCTTCTAGATCTTTCCCCTTATGGCGGTTCAATATTGGGCTTGCTCCCAAGTGGGCCTTTGGCCGTGCGAGTAAGTTAAGTCGCACTGGGCCGCGGGTTAATCCAGAAAGTATTCCCCCGACACCCGGCATCAACTCTATGACAAACTCCACACTTCGATCAGGGGGCATGCCAGGCAATTCTTCCGGGAACACATCCGGGAAGTCGCACACCACGTGTATTTCATGGATTTCTGGAGGGGATTCACCTTCCATAAAGCAGAGGTGGATCTCTGGTGAGAGGGGAATGACTGAAGATGGAGGCCTGGAGAGTGCAGACCAATACTCTACAATGTCACCGGAAGAAGTGGTCACGGTAATGGTCTTCGCCGCACAATCAAGATTAGCCCGGTATTTTACTAACCAGTCCATGCCCAGTATGACATCAATGCCATTGACTTCAGAGCTACCAAAGCAAAAGGAAAAGATGAGTAACCTATGGTAATCTGGACCTTAGGAGTAACCCCATCGGTTTGCCATTTGGAGCCAGGAGTGGAGATCACCAAGGGACGTCTCATTTTCTCGAACGGTATTTTGTGGTCTTTTGCAAAAGCTATGGAAATGAATGAATGCGATGCTCCAGAGTCAAACAAAACTGTAGCAAGATTGTTGTTGATTCGTAGCTCACCCATAAGGACGCCGGGGTCCTCTTCAGCTTGCTCAGCAGAGACGTGGTTCAGGCGACCACGCACTATAGGACCAGCCTTGCCAGCTGGAGTGGCAGGGGCTCGTGCAGGTGTCCCGAAATAGGTGCCTTCTGGGGGCACTCCCTGGAGTAGTGGCCAGCCTGGCCACAGTGTAGCAGGTGAGTCCAGGTGGAGCAGGTAGCTGAGGACGATACCCACTCCCGCTTGCCCCAAGTGTCGAAGTAGTGGGGCGCGGAGGTGGTGGCCTGTATCCCGCGGCCCTCGGCATAAATGGAGCACGCGGCACAGCGCTGTAGGGAACAAACACCCTGCGCTTCTTGCTCTCAGAACCCGAGGAACTCTGGTGGTCCCCGTGTGCTGGCCTCTTGGAAGCCTCGAGTTCCTTCCTTCCCTGCTCAAGAGTAAGAGCCTGGTTGAACAGCTCCTGGTAGGTCTGGAACTTGAAGGGCAGTAACTCATAGCGGAGCTGCGCAAGACCCTTGCGGAACAGCTCTTGCTTGTCGGCATCAGTGGTCACGTCCCTTGGGGCGTAACGAGAGAGATGGTTGAATTCACAACCATAAGTGCGGAGGTCCATACGTCCCTGTTGCAAATCCAGGAACTCCCTCCTCTTCAAATCCATGATCGGCTGAGGGATGTAAGCCGCACGGAAGGCAGTGCGGAAATCTGCCCAAGTGAAGACATGGTTGGCCGGGAACAATGCCACATGGCTCTCCCACCAACAGCCAGCCGCCCCCCAGAAGGTAGGTGGCGAAGTTGACTTGCTCGGCCACTGGGACATGCAGCGCGGAGAACTTGCGCTCCAGAGTGCGAAGCCAATCATCAGCTTCCAGTGGCTCCTTAGCATCAGCAAAGGTGGGTGGCTGCGAGCGCAGGAACTCAGTGAGAGTGTTGCAGCCATTCCTCTGTGCATTCTGCTGCACCAACTGCTCGAGCAGTCGCTCATTGCGCCCGCGGTTCTCCTCAATGGCCATCAAGACCTGAGCCATCGAGGTGGTGGCGGCGGTTCCTCGTCATTGTGGTTACCACGGCCTCCTCGAGCCATTCTGGAGAATTTACAAGACACAGTTAGTATCTTCCTCCGAATGGTTGAAACAATAGCATTATTGTCCACTCAAGTACACAGACTAGGGACGATAATACTTTGTGTAACAACTAACAAGGGACCAACAAGATAGAACTTGGGTCAAAGATCAGCATCATGTACTACTAGCGTGGGATTCAAATAGTTAAGAAACCGCGTGATTCAACACACTCTAGTTGGCACAATCCGGGACCTTCTGTTCAAGTCCTTGGGTTAAAACCCAACGAAGGAATAAGTGATCGACTCGGTAGAAACATCTGAGTTGATTTCGGATTGTAACGCAGCGGGAGCAACCGGACACATAACACTAAAGGTAGAACCCAACCTCGTGATCCTAAAGTTTTGAGGTAACAGACGAGAAGTAAAACTTTTAACTCAAATCGAGGTAAGATTGCTCCGAGATTAGAATGTAACCAGATAAGGAGTAAAAAGAATCCTAAGATGGTTTTCACAACTCATTTTTAGGTTAAAAATATTTTCACAAACACTAGACTCAACGTCGACCAGTAGAAGGGTTTCCTACAGGCAGTCCTACTCTGATACCAACTTGTGGCGCCCCGACCCGACTGCTATACAGTGATGCTGTGTCACCGGTTAAGCGATACAACCGGAGGTTACGGGTTTACCAATCCCCGGCCAAAACCTTTGGCAGGCGTTGCTCGGAATTGATCATCGGCAACGCAACACCCCGATTGATGCCTTAACACAGGCACAACTATCAATGCATAATAGAGAGATCAAGACTTGTGGAACAACTGGCACATCACAGACTCTACGACTCAAAGCATTATAGTTCAACTCTTATAATAGAGAAAGATAGCAAATTACAACCAGAGGTCACAGACCCAACAGTACAACATGCGGAAGCGAATTAAGTTGTTCTAAACAACAAGATCCAAATTATGGCCTAAGAGGCCTACAGATAAACATTCCAGCGCCAGCTGTTCCGGGATGTCCCAAGCTGCCACCTGGGAACCCCAGACTACTCGTCGACGTCCACAAAGAACCCACCTTCGAGGTCGGTGAAGTCCTCCTCTGAAACAAAACAAACGACGTTGAGTTCGACGAACTCGCAAGATTATATATAGAGCTTTAGCTCGATGAGGCTTTCAAAGTTTTATGGCTGTTTTGCATAAAGCTGATTTTATTTATGAAAACATAACTCCATGGCATCGACTAATCAAAATATTTTTAAAAGGGGTAAGAAGTAACTCTTTCTTTGATCCTTTCTCGTCATCAACCACCATCATCACTGTACCTGTTCTACAAAGGCACCTCCCCGAATCACCCTCGAGGAAGCTAACCTTGCATTCTTGAGTAGTACCTTTAGTACTCAGTTTTAATCATTCCGTTCAAGTTATTCTATGATCTTATCGTCCTTTCCCAAGTCGTCCGTAACCGTGGACACGGCTTTTCGAAAAGATTTAACCCTGCAGGGGTGCACTGTGTTTAACCTTCGGTACCGCCCGGCTCATTGCCTACGCTTAGCTCTCTTCCGGGGAAAGCCGGCTGAGTGGGAACGGTTACAACCTTTACCTTGCTTGAGACTAACCCAGGATCATCAGTGAGGACGGGACAGGTTCAGTGCCTCCAACACCCTGCCCCGTGGCCACTCATTTTCCTAAACACCACCATCCTCATCTCAGTCTTGGCCACCATCTCAACGCACGCGCAAATGGAAGCTCAAACTAGAGGACCCTGGCTAGTCCCGCCAAGTTAGTTGGTCGACGAGGGCTCCATATACCCCACCGAATGGAAGCGCGCTCATTCTTGGTTCAAGAGGTAAAGAACTCGCACCTAGGCGGCGAGAGTGAGACAAAACACCACCATACCAAGTGGCCTCTCATCCCCACCTTTAAGCATTTTATTACCTGTCACCACAATTCCTCCACCATCATCCAAACATTTCAACATCTGTTTCCAACATGAAATATCCATCGGACGACTAAGCATTTAACTAAGCATGGCTAAGCAACAACATAGCATAGTTAAGTATCTCAGGCCAACAATACAAACCTATGGATAATAGGAGGGAAACAGGTAATGGCATCGGAAACTTAATGCAACTATAGGATACTCTAATCCAAGCAAATTGACATTTGGAACCGCATGCAATATTATAGTGGAGAAAATATTTGCGGAAATATAGGATAAGACATGCTCAGAGGGGGATTATGCTTGCCTTGTTCAGGGTGCTGGTAAAACGGGTCATCGGGGTATTGCGGCGTAACCCCGGCTGCTTGATCTATCGAAGCATAACACATCGGAAGAAACAATCAATCACCACACACGCTTTAACAAATGCAATGGGCAAACACAAGATGGCATGACATTTTAAATCCCCGAGATGAGTATCCTATAGTTGCATTAAGTTTCCGATTATCCGGTCGAAGCGACTCAGAATATCCGACGCACGGCAAAAATCGCGGCGACGGCGAACTACGGCGAGAGAGGGAGGGAGACGAGGTCGAGGCGGACGTAGTGCTCACCCTCAACTCGTGGTGGTGCTCAGCACGGGCGGAGATGGACGGGAACGACCGGAATCGCTCGTGGAAGCTCCGGCCGTGGTCGAAGAAGAACGGGCGGCGACGGCGATTGCGGGCTCCCCAGCTCGATTCCTTCGGCGGAGAGGTAGCAGGCGACGCGGCGGAGCTTCCTGCGGTCTTCGATTTGCTCGAGGACGCTTCAATCGACGGCGGTGAGCTCGGTGGCCATGGCTAGGTTTCGGGTCTCGTGGGGAGAAAGAAATGGAGAGAGAGAGGGCAGGTGAGCGAGTGGATAGGGAGAGCAGAGTGGCCTCGTGGTGCTCTTCTCTCCTCGCAGGGGAAGTGCGGAGAAGGGGGCCCCGGCGAGGGCGTCGCGCGGCATAGCCACGGCGCACTGTGGCGCCAGTGCGGGAGGAGAGATACGACGGCAGTTTTGCAGATAACCCCCTGGCAGTTTTGTTTCCATCACCAATAGGTCCTTTTCAGTTTCCTTTTTAAAAACCTGGGACTTTAGGGATTTAATTAGGGCACTAAATCATCTTCAAAAATTATGACAAAATTCAGGCAGCTTCCCCATATCAATATGAAGCTCCCTAATTTCTCCAGATTATTTGAAACTCATTTGGTAGAGAATAAAATAGGAATGGCTCACAGGCAATTTTGAGTTTCTCTCCAGTTATCTTAGTTTACAATTCAAGATAGTTTGTAAAAGTATATTTGGAACTTCTGGAACTTCCTTGACAAATATACGATGTCAAAGTATTTTTGTTTTGCAAGTTTGAATACTCTCATTGATTTGAATTTGTAATTGAAGCAATTCATATTTGAGGTTTTTCAATGTTATATTTTCTTGAGCATTTTTAATTAAGGATGCCATGATGCACAAGAAATGAAAAGCGAAAATTTTACTCAGGTTTTTAGGTTCTCAAACTTTGGGTTGTTACATGTTATGAATGAAGTGATCCAGTGAATGGTCTATAGTTTGCTAGCAGGTAGATAATGAGCAAACAACTGAATCATATAAGCAAAAACTTTTCATGAATAGTACTTTCGAGACAAGCATCAAGGAGTTTTGCATAAGAGTTAACTCATAAAGCAATAGATTCTAAGTAAAAGGTATTTAACCAACACAAAGGAAGATTTAAGTTTCAGCAATTGCTTTCAACTTTCAACATATATATCTCATGGATATTTGTCAACACAAAGCATATATAAGTGCAATATACGAGCATATAAAAATTGTTGCACCAAAGTTGACACTAGTGCTTCTAAGATAGAAAGAAGTAGGTAAACTGACTCAACATAAAAGTAAAAGAAAGGCCCTTCGCAGAGGAAAGCAGGGATTAAATCATGTGCTAGAGCTTTTTAAGTTTTTGAAATCATATAGAGAGTAAAAATAAGTTTTGGGAGGTGTTTGTTAATTGTCAACGAATCAGAAAATGGAAAGTACAATATGACCACTACAAACCTGACTTTCAAGAGCGGCTCCCATGAAGGACGTTATTTCTACCAGCAAGGCAGATCATCCCTCTTTCTCTTTTGTTTACACATGCAGATATTTCACTGTTTGTCATTGCTTGACTGATAAATCAGGGCAAAAATGTGAAGAGAATTAAGCGGTTAAAGTTGTAATTAATTGGGACTGGGCACCCCATTTGCCAGCTCTTTTTGCAAAATTAATGGATAAGCGGATGTATATGCCGCTAGTCCGGTGGTAAAGTCTGTTTGACAGTTGACATAAAGACATCCACCCCGTCCTCATGAGCTTGGTAAACATTGACACAAAATAGGAGTAATAAAGTTTGAATAGTTTAAAGGTAGCACATGAAAAATTTACTTGGAATGGCAAGAAAATACCACATATAGGTAGTTATGGTGGACACAGATGGCATGGATTTGGCTCAAGGTTTTGGATGCACGAGAAGCATTCCCTCTCAGTACAGAGTTTATGCTAGCAAGGTTATTTGAAGCAAACACAGGGTATCAACCGACACAGCAAGGCTTATATGAAAACATATTGCAAGCATTATAAGACTCTACACTGTCATCCTTGTTAACCAATCCCTTTTACTAGAAAATATCTAGACCTTAGAGATACCAATCATGCAAACCAAATTTCATGAGTCTTTACGGTAGTTCTTCATTAATAGGTTTTAACTACATGATACAAAAGCTTAATCATGAACTACTTGATTTTTTTTGACGCGAAGGACAGTGGGGAAGACCCCCACTGCGTCATTTTCTATTTTCCATTAATATAAAATATTTACATACAACTCAAGTCTCAAATAAAGGAAAATTACAAAAGATCAAGCCAGTCCTGCATGCCTTCCTTCAGGCTGTGTTTAACCCTATGCCTTATTACACTGATCTCATTTTTGAAGAAATTATAGCAGTTATACGAATCCCTGGCTTCATTATCAAAAATAATTTTATTACGATGATTCCAAATACTCCAGCAGCCAGCCATCAAAGCAATGTCAAAGAACTGATTATTCGAACTGCTTCTGGTTTCAGTCAGCATGTCCATAAGATGAATATCGGTGTTCCAAGTTTCTCCAATCCTTTGCCAGAAACTTTCACTGAAAGTACATGAGAAGAATAAATGCATCATCGTTTCTCTGATCGAATGATCACACAGCACGCAGTCAGTGGACTCTACATTGAAATTTTTTCTAGCCAGAAGGTCTCTCGTATTTACCCTGTCCTGGATCATCAACCATATAAAGAATTTATGTTTGGGTAAGCATGGACTTTTCCACAACCATTTAAATGGCGCTGGAGCTTCAGGAGCTTTAGTGATTTCCAAATACACTTTCCTCGTGGAATATTTAACGGCATTCCAAGGAAATTTCCACACATCTTTCCCATCACCATCAGTGATGTTATCCAGCATATTTAACAACTGTGCACTCTGTTCATATGCTATTATAGATAGAGCAAACTGAAGTAATCCTGTAGCTCATCATCAGACATACCTTTTGCTTTGTTAATTGTTATAGACTTGTCGAGAGCAAATGAGTATAGTTCAGGGAAATGTGATTGAAGCGGTGTTCCTTGCCATTTATCCTGCCACAAATTAATTGTATCACCTATACCAGGCGAACAACTAGTGATTTCCTTGAAATCTTGAAGAAAAGATATGCAATTTCTCCACCAAAAGGATCCTTTCCTTTGCTGTACTGATGGAGTTGAAAGATCACTGTAGTAAGCTTTCCAAAGCAAATTAACCCATGGAATATCTAGCTGATTATAGAATTTGTAAAGGTTTTTTATCAACAAAGCTTTACTATGCTCTCTCAGATTTAAGACACCTAAACCTCCAGCATTTTTTGGGAGACAAACTTTCTCCCATTTTACAAGACACATTCCTTTCTTATCAATTTCTTTTCCATGCCAAAGGAACGTCCTCATTGATTTCTCTATATGATCCACTTGTGTGTAATGTACTTTTAGAGCACTCATTATATGATTTGGCATAGCAGATATAATCGATTTGATCACCACTAGCCTGGAGCAATGAGACAGCAGATTAGATATTCCTGACAACCTTTTGTCTAACTTACAGATCATAGGCATAAGATCTTCCATTTTTGGTCTGGTCGTTCCCATTGGCAACCCCAAGTATGTAAAAGGCATGGTTTCCACTTTACATCCCAATAACAGTGCTAGCTCCTCTGTTTTTTTCCGGTGATGTATTTATAGCCACCATCGAGGATTTGTGATAGTTTATCTTCAGACCAGTATAGCAAGAAAAAGTGTGCAGGATATTTTTCAAATTATTCACCTGTGCATGGTCAGCCGGCATGATCAAGAGTGTGTCATCAGCATATTGAAGCACCGGAAATTTCTGCCCATATGAATTATCTAGAGGTAAATCAATCAGACCATCTTGCCATGTTTTGTTGATAATTATTTGCAGCAGTTCAGCCATAGCTACAAAACGTAAAGGAGAAAGTGGGTCTCCTTGTCGCACACCTCTCCTGCATCTTATTGTTTTTTCGGGCACACCATTTAAAATGACTGAGGTAGTAGCAGTATTAAGGATTTTTCTCACCCAGTTTATGAAAATATCACCAAAACCCAAGTGTTTGAGCATGCTCAGAATAGTACTGTATTCAATCATATCGAAAGCCTTTTCAAAGTCGATCTTGATGATGACAATTTCCTTTTTTGAAGAATGGCACAGATGTAGGTACTCAAAAGCCCAAGCAATACAATCTTGTATCGTTCTGGATTTAATAAAACCATATTGATTCTGATGAAGTAGAGGAATAATGACTTTTTGCATCCTATTAGCCAATAGCTTAGTGATTATCTTTAAGCCCATACTGACAAGTGATATTGGCCTGAAATCAGCTGGGGTTTCTGGATTTTGCACTTTTGGGATTAGAGTAATATAAGCAGAATTGATGCTGGTAAGATCTAAGCTCCCATTATAAAAATTGTGGCAGAGGCTATAGAACTGTTCTTTGATAAGATACCAGAATTTCTTCATGAAGAGACCATTAAAACCATCTGGTCCGGGCGATTTGTCCGGTGCCATATGCTTAATAATATCATCTATCTCTTGGTTTGTAAATGGTTCTTCAAGTTCCCCAAATTACGAGGTACCGACATGCCGTTAAGATCATATCCCATGACTGTATTATTACTTTTCCCCAGCCGGTTGTTAAAAGAATTCCACAAGATAGCAGCCTTTTGTTCATGATCAGTCACTGCAATACCATCCTCATTGCTCAAACATGCAATCATATTGTGCCTGTAGTTTCTGGTTGCTATGGCGTGAAAGAATTTAGTGTTCTCATCACCCAATTGTGCCCATCTTATATTGGCTCTCTTTCTTCAATGAATTCTTTTGGCCTCTAATAATTTCTGAAGATGAGTTTTTACTGCCTTACGAAAGTTCTTCTCTGGAACAGATAGCAGCCTTTGCTCTTCCAGTCCATCTAACATAGCCAGAATGTAATTGCAATTCTCAATAATTACTGATAAGCTGGAAAGGAATTTGCACCACTTTTTCAAACCGTGCCTTAGGGATTTAAACCTCGCTGTAATATCTTGAGCAGCATTCCTATATATTCCAGTATGCTGCCAATATTTTTCCACATTTTCCTTGAAATCATCAAATTCTAGCCAATAATCTTCAAATCTGAAAATTTGAGACTTAGGTATCTTGGACTCGATCTGAATGATGATGGGAGTATGGTCCGAACCCAATCTTGCTAAAGGAGAAGCAAAAGTGTTAGGGAATGATGTGGTCCATGAGTGAGATGTGAAAATCCAGTCTAGTTTCTCCAGTAATGGAGTATTTTGCATATTACTCCATGTGTAACTCCTTCCTTTTAAAGGAATTTCTTCCAAGTCATGTGCCTGAATGATAGAATTGAACAGCATCATATTGTTAATATTTCCCCCAGGTCTATTTCTGTCTTCTGTACTTCTAACCATATTGAAATCCCCCATGATTATCCAAAATTCAAACGTATCCGAATTGAGATTCATAAACCAGTCAACAAACTCCTCTCTGCCTTCATTAGTACAAGGCGCATAGATATTGGTAACATGAATAATCTGAGAAGTATAATTACATTTGAGCTCGACTGTCACTTGAAAGATAGACTGACTTATCACTTTACCAGAAAACTGACTGCCATTCCATATGGTAATGATGCCCCCAGAATTTCCAATAGAAGGCTGGTACACAAATTGATTCAAATTTCTAGGGCAGAATTTTCTGATGAAATTGTTGTCAAAAGTTTCTTTTTTTGTTTCTTGCAAACATATAACACTGCAATGACATTGCCTGACCTTATTTGCCAAATCATCACATCTTTCCTGCGCATTAATCCCTCTAGTATTCCAGTTAAAAAAACACCAGTTTCTATTCATTGGGAAAACAAAAGATAGCTGGGTAGCTGAATATAGGTACTATACTCAAGATTGCAACCGAGATAAAGCATTGTAACTGGACCAGATAACTGGATAAAAAGCAAACACACTGATAGATAGCTGATATAACAAGTTCGGAATGACAGGACGAGGAAAAGTCGTACGAATAAATATTACATGGCTTGATTTGGTCACACTGATGGAAATAACCGATAGTTCTATCATAAAGAAAAAATGAGGAGAGGATGATCGAGTTCCTAGGGATAACAGAGTAGTAAGTGGCCCTACTCTTGGCCCTGAGAGATCTAAAATCACTCGCTATCATCGGCACTGTTGTAGTTGAGTGCAGATTCAGATATCACACTAAGTGGCATCTTGCAGTGTGTTGTACCAATGATTTGCAGGGTTTCAACTGGCAGGTGAGGTGGGGGATCTTCATTGGTATCGATCACTGCAGCTTCAAACTGAGCCTCAAGATTGTTTGCTGAACTGGAAGCCTCTGCTGCATCTAGAGCACTCTTCTGATCCTTGAAACCACCATATAGCTCAGCCAACCTGTCACTGCGTCTGACCATCTTCACAGTCTTGTGTATCTCCTTTCTCTGCCTCTGTTTCTTGGCCTTTGGGGCTGGGTCTTGCACCTGTATCTCATTGTCATCCTGGTTTAGTTCAGTGATCTGCACAGTTGGACTGCCAACATGATTTTGTCTGCTAAGTGTGCTAATCTGAAGTGTGCATGTTCTAATAGTACCAACAGATCCATGTGATTCAGTTATGCTACATCTAGCACTAGAAATCTTGTTGTTTCCCAACAGAGGAATGATCTCATCAGCGTTGACCACAAGTGAGGCAATCAGATTTTTAAGGGTGTTGATCTGCTCAAATTCATCATAGATATGTACTTCTGGCTGTAGTGGCGGAGTGACAGGCTCGACTTGGGCATTATCCATTGCAGCAACAGGTGCAGCATCGACAGGTGCTGCATTAGGCATGCCATCTTGTTGCATAGCATCATTTCCATTATTCATCGCCTGATCATGCCAAAAACCTCCTGGATTGACTGGTGGAAGTGGATGAGGATTACCACCATTAGGCGGCAAGGGGTCTTCATCTCCAGCTACTCCACCCAACATCCTACGGGATAACAGAACAAGAGGGCATGTCCAGGTATCTGTATTTCCATCTTCAGTCAAGTTACGCATCACCACTAAACTCATTGGCAGAGTGTCCACATTATAAGCTCTAATTTTCACCAAAACTCTAGCACGGTTTGTTGGATCCTCATTCCAGACTAAGAAACGACCATATGGGACAAAAGCCTTAACTATGCAATCTACGCTCCAGAACTCTTGCGGCAGACTCAATAACATGATCCAAACATCGTGGGTAAGCAGAGTTGCACGACGGTTAATACCTTGATCTTGAGAAACAAAACGGAGCACTGAATCTCCGATGAAGTGAGGGTTGAGTTCTATGGCAGCATCTCGATCTGTCACTGTGAGAAAGCGGACCAGAGCAGTCCCCATGGCACAACGTGAAGTGGACCTCACCTCCAGACCAAGAGCTTGCAGACGTTGGAGGATGATATCAATTGCTTGCTCATACTGATCAGCATCCATCTCAGGTGTCAGGGTAGCAATGGCCCAGTCGTCGCAGATGTGCGGTGCCTCGCCGCCTAGGATCACATAGCCACGCTGCGTGCGTAGGGGGCCTGGTGCGATGGCTGTCATGCTGGCAGGGACGTGTGGGAACACATCGCAAGGATAGTTCGCCATAGCTGGAGACGACGAGCTCGAGAATGAAGGAGTTACAGTGATCTACAAGAATATGTAAGCTTTTTCCATTATACCATCTACCACATGCACCATTTTCTGTTCCAACCAAACACCAATCAATTTATTTCAACATAAACTCTCCAAACAATTATAAGTGAAGCAAGAGAGTACCTTCTTTAAAAGAACTAACAGCTCTGAATAAGAGATGCATGCAAAACAGGAGCTAAAAGCATAGCAATAGCCAGATAAGAATACTCAACAAGTATAAGTGAAGAATAGGAGTATTCGTATGAAAAAGCAGAGCGTGTCTCTCTCCCAATCAAGAATGCTGGGGTCCAATCAAGTTGACCATAAGAAAAATAAAATACTGAAAATAAAAGCACACAGACGCTCCATGTAAAGCACATATGATGTGAAAGAATTAAAATATAGTTTCACTAGAGATGACCTGATAAGTTGCTGATGAAAAAGGGGATGCCTTGGGGATGAGGCATCCCAAGCTTAGACGCTTGAGTCTTCTTGAAATTTGTTGGGGTGATCCATGGGAGCATCCCCAAGCTTAAGCTCTTCACTCTTCTTGATCACATTATATCATCCTTCTCTCTTGACCCTTGAAAACTTCCGCCACACCAAACTCAAAGTAATTCTCATTAGAGGGTTAGTGCACAATCAAAAACTCACATGTTCTATAAGGACACAAACATGGCCGTTACTTTTAACATTAGCTACTGCCACTGATGTTATGTGAAGCTCTTCCCCCTAAAAAAATAATTCCACTCAACACTTGTAAAAGAGAGAATGCGGAAAATAAAAGATAGAATATGTCTAAACAGAACAGTCCGCAAAGACGAATTTTTTCAAGGCACTTACGCTGCTCAGATCGAAAAACTTTAAACTAACGAAAGATGCGTACATATCTGAGGATCACGCACAAAAATTTGCAGATTTAAATAATTTTTCTGTGATGTTACAGAATTAAAACGGTGAACAGCAGAAATCTGTTCCTACGCAAAAATCCAAATCTAGCATCATCTTCCTATTAGAGGCAATACTTGGCACAACAATGCGATCAAATAAAGATACAAAGGGATTGTTACAGAAGTAAACAACTCCTTGACTAAAAAAAAGAGAAATTGCAGAAATAAAATAATGGGTTGTCTCCCATAAGCGCTTTCTTTAATGCCTTTTAGTTAGGCTTGAAGATTTTAATGATGCTCTCATAGGAATAAGAGTTGAAAAACAAAAGAGAGCATCAAGAGGCAAATATCAAATACATTTAAGTCTACCCCACTTTCTATGTAAAGGAATCTTATAACAAAATAAATTATTGAAGCATAAAGCAACTAGCATAGGAAGGCAAAACAAGTGCAACTTCAAAACTTTCAGCATATAGAGAGGTGTTTTATTACCATGAAAATTTCTACAATCATATTTTCCTCTCTCATAATAATTTTCAGTAGCATCATGAACAAACTCAACAATATAACTATCACATAAAGCTTGCTTTTCATGATCTACAACACACATACTTTTTATCAAGCTCCAAAATAGTGGGATTAAAACTTTCAAACCCACTTTTAACCATTTTATAACAAGATGATTGATCATTCTCAAGAGGTATGGGACTCCATCTAGATAAATTCAAGACCTCTCCTATCCCATTTCATTAGTAGAATACATAATATTATCAAGCAATATAGGACCATCATCTAGAGCTTTATCATAAACATTTTCTAAACAAACTTTCTCATTATCATGCATTTCGAAATTACGCACAAATAAAGGATTATCATAAGATTTATCAAAATAGCATGGATTATCATAAATAACAGTAGCATACTCATTTCCACAAGTTTTACTCATAGGGAATATTTCAAGAGAATCCACAGGAACATAACATTCATCCTCCTTTGATAAGGATGGAGGGTGATCAAATAATGTAAGAGGTAAAGAGTTACTCTCATTAGAAGGTAGGCATGGGTAGCTAATCCATTCTTCCTTCTTTTGTTCATCACTCTCCTCCTCTTTTTCATCCAATGAGCTTTCAGCTTCAGCAGTAGTTTCTTCTTCTACAGGTTCCTGCAAGACAATGGTCTCTTCTTTTTGAGGATGTCTTTTCTCAAGAAATTCAGTAATATAAGGATTATCATTATAATACTCAAGGCAATATCCAAGCATAGCAAAAGTATCAGATCTATAAGGAGCATCATCATCTTGAATATAACCAGCAATTTCATAGGCACCCTTAAAAACAAAAAATTCTTCAATTTGTTCAAGATTAACAAAGTCATAGTTTCCTTTAGCATAAGCAGCCAAGGTTTCATTATCATTATAATCACATTGGAAAGGGAGGTGTTTATGCCTTCTACAACATAAAGATTCATTAAAGTAGTAGGATTCATCATAAGTAGAGCACAAGTTTTTAGCAAAATAATTCAATCTACTTATTTGTTCCCATAAATATTTCCCTTTTTGAGATAAGCGGTATTCCTTATAATAATTTTGTTGTTCCTCTGTGAACCCACTTAGCCAATAAGATTTCGCTTCAGAGAGACCAGCCATTGATAGCAAGTAAACAACTAGACATAATAACAAACCGAAATAAACTAGATGCAGAAAACTAATTTTTTTGTGTTTTGATAAATAAAGCAAACAAGACTAGAATAAAAATAAACTAAGCAAGACAATAACAAAGTAAAGAGATTGGAAGCGTGAAACTCCCCTTGCAGAAATCCTCTTGCACCCCGGCAACGGCGCCAGAAAAAGAGCTTGATTGCGTGGATCACACGTTCGCTGGGAGACCCCAAGAGGAAGGTATGAAGCAGTGTAGCAGCAGTTTCCCTCAGTATGAAACCAAGGTTTAATCGACCAGTAGGAGCAAGAAATCACTTCTGAAGGTTGTTGGTGGCGCCGTTACTCGATCACCAACATGGAATCTGCACACAACACAATCAAACTACTTTGTCCCAACGAAACAGTGAGGTTGTCAATCTCACCGGCTTGCTGAAAATAAAGGATTAAACGTATGGTGTGGAAAACAGTAGTAAATTGCAGAGAATGAAAAGGAACAGTGTTTGCAGTTGGTTGTATTATCAGTGTAAAAGAATGGATCGGGGTCCACAGTTCACTAGTGGTGTCTCTCCGTAAAAGATAACTAACATGCTGGGTGAACAAATTACAGCTGGGCAATTGACAAAATATTAAGCGCATAACAATACATATATATGACATGATGATTACTATGATATTCATGTGGGCATTACGACAAAATACATAGACCGTTATCCAACAGCGTCTATGACTAATAATCCACCGCCAGGTTGTCATACCGAGTTCCCTGTTGGTACTAAGTTGCAAGCAACGGATAATTGCATTAAGTAATGTGCGTAATGTAAACAAATGCATTAGACCTAACGGCGTACCCTTAAGCTAAGCATCGGTTATTTTATCCCTAGTGGCAACAGCACATCCACAATCTTAGAAGTTATTGTCACTCTCCAGATTACCGGAGGCATGAACCCACTATCTAGCGTAAATACTCACTCTTGGAGTTACAAGCATCTACTTGGCAAAAGCATCTACTAGTAACGGAAAGCATGCAAGATCATAAATACTCCCTCCGTTCCTTTTTATAAGTCGCTGGAGGTTTTTAGGCAAACTTCTGTCACGTTACGAAATATTTCCGTTTTCCAATTTTGCCCTCCCACCGCTCCACTCTCTCGCAAACGCTCCTCTCTCTCCCTCAATGGATCACGTCGCCGTCGCCTTCTCCCTCCCTGTCGCATTCTACCTCCCCGTCGCCGGCCACCGCTATTCCTCTCGCCGTCGTCTCCCCTTGCCTCCACCCGTGGTCGAGTTCTTTCTCCCCATAGGCAACCCTATTTCTCCCCACCATACGCAACCACAACCCTAGTTCTCCAAAGATTGGATTTTTATCCACCGGCGACGTGCTGCGGGCGAGATGGCGCTCGATCCGTGGGTGCTGGCGATAGATCAACTCGATGCGGCGAGCTCCGGGCAGGCGGAGTAGAGGATGCGGCGAGCTCGAGTCTGGCGCCAGATCCACCAGAGCGGAGAACCATGGAAGCGGGAGGCGAGCACGTCGGCGCGGAGGCCGCGACAGCGGGGAACCAAGAGGTCGTCGGCGTCGGCGGCGGAGGTGACCTGAGCCGAGTCGTGCTGTGCGTGGCCCGGCTACGGCAATTACCTGGAGAGGGGGCGTCGCACAAGTTCGTCACCGCCCACATTGTGGGGACCCCGGACTAGCTGTCCGAAATACCCGATTATGCTTAACACAACGATCCCGTGATCAGTCTGTCGTTGCACATAATCCGAATTGGATACCAAAGTTTACATCCATTACAGTACCGAATAAAAAGTCTTACATAAATGGTCATTTAGACCAAGTTCTTACATAGGTGCCTTCAAGGGCCAAACCAAAATATCAGCGGAAGCTACGGCGTAGTAGACATCGTATTCTAACGGTGACGACCCGACAGTCAGCTGACTTGTGGAGATCCTTAGTTCGCGTAGAAGTCGCCATACTCCTGCTCGGCGTAGTGCTCCTCCTCGTAGTCTGGCTAGGACAATAGCCAGGGACGAAACCAATATGAGTACATTTGAATGTACTCGCAAACTACCCCAACATGAGTATGCACTAGCTTTATTTTTAACTTACAACTTTTAATTGTTTTAAAACATCTCTATATCTTTATTGAAAAAGGTAAGAAGAGTTTTTATAACTATTTTTGAAAGAAATCACCATCTCATTTGTTTCTCCAAACCCTTTCTTTTCCGGACCAAGGCTCACCATGGTCCAATTAGTCCAACAACTCATACCACTCCATTTGGTATAGTTACATCATGTCATCACCAATTCATTTTCTTTTAAACTTAAAAGCTTTTCCAAAAATTTGCACATGATCTTAGGACAGCCTCCCAATTGTCCATATCCGGGGACCCGGCTATTCGAATAGTTTTGACCCTCTGCAGAGGTAGCACGCTTTTTATCCCACACCCATCCGGTAACTCATCGTGTCAGCCACGTCCCGCCATACAAGGTGTATGCGAAGTTGAGCCACCGACCCTAGCCTCTCCTTTGCTCATGCTAGTATAGGATCCTACCCATATGATAATTCCCACCAACACTCAGTCCGGTCCCCGTCGGCAACCCTAAGTGTGAGGACTCATATGTTTTTCCCGGCGACCACATTTATGAAGTCTTCAATCCTCCTCCTTATCTTTCCATAGAGTTTGAGCGAGGACCCAGGTCAGGGGAGTTCACAAACCATCCCCTCATGCATAACGGAGTCATCTCCGTCGATGAGGTATCCCATACTAATAAGAGCAAATTATATGACTAAGCCCCGTTCCCATATGGGGGTAAGTGTGGTCGCACAGATTAAGATTGGTTGTCATAGTACTAGGATACTGTGCATTTTTCATAAACATTCCCATTTTTCCATTTCTCCACTTTAACACCGACATCTCGGCATTCCATAACCACACAAGTATTTCCAAAGGAGTTTGAATAAACAACATTGTTTTCCATCCTAAAGTTTCATAACTATTACATAGGGTGGCAAAATAATTTCCATACACTTTTGGAAAAGGTTTTGTAAACCATTGGTTTTAAGAGTAAATCATTTGATCAAAGTAGATGCATATATATTTAGGTGCAAGCTCAGAGAGTAGCTTGCCTTGCTCGGCAAAGGGGACTTGTTCTTGATCTTCTGGTTCAACAAATTCCCCCTCCTCGATATCTCCGGCAACGTTCTCGTCTAATCGATAAACAAACAAATACAAGCAATCACTAAAACTACTCAAACAACATCACATCATCACAGTATCACAATCCTAAATGCTCTAAATAGCCACTGGATACAACAAACAATACAATTTAATTTCAAAACAATTGAATTAAACATTAATTGTTTAAGTCCAAATTATGGCAGAAACTTGTTAAACATGTTTAATTGCACAACTTGAGTTCTGTTGGTCACAAAAATACAAACTAAATTTCTATAGAAAGCTACTGATGTGTAGAAGACAACCCAATTTGAATTGGATCATTTGGAGTTACCAAACTCCCTACACATTGGTTTGAATCCAGTAGCTTAATAATCAAGTTTTGGTTACCAAATATGTTCTGTTGTTCCAAAAATTAAATACTTTTAGGGGTAAGTAAAATTGCTATATGTGAGCTAACAAAATTGGTCCTAACTCATTTGGATCATCCAATAAACATATTTGTTTGTTTTTGTCCAGAAGGGTTTATCTTAAAGTCAACAATTAATATTGCTTAAATAATTCTACCAAAATTAGGGGAGCTAACAAAAGGCAGTACTAAGCTAGCAAAATTGGTTTGGAATTATTTGGACTAGCAGAGTATCAGAAACAAACAAGTTTAGATTTTGAACCTTCTGTGGCATTTTCAATAATTCTTTTTAACTATTTATTTAAATGACATGAGACCAATTGTGTTGGTTAAAAAATTTCATAAGCTTTCCAGAACAATTGAGTTTGATTTATTTGGATTCCTAAATCTCAAGTTATTGATTTTACAAATTGGGTCCAGTACTGAAATTCTTCTGAAATTAAAAATAGAAAAGGTGCTCAGTGTGGATAATGTTTAAAAGTATGACAAGGGGACCCACTAGTCAGCGGCACAGCGCACGCAGGGAAATTAATAAAACCCTGACGAGCGGGGCCCGCTCGTCAGTCTCTCTCTCTCTTTCTTTTCTATCCGAAACGGTAAGCTACCGTTGGATGGAGATCCAACGGTCCGCGACGAATCCATCGGCGACGACCACATTTGGGCGGCGCCGTGGCTCCGGCGACGGCGAGGTTGGGCAAAACCTCACCTAGAGGGCTCGGGAAGGCTCGGGGACGGTGCAGGGCGACGGCGGAGGCTCGGGGAAGTTCGTGGTGCGACTGGAGCTTGCTGGGGCGGCGTGAATCGTCGACGGCGAGCCGCTGAACTTCCACGGCCACGGCAGCGGTCTCCGGCGGTGTCCTGGCGGCGTCTCTGTGCACAAAACAGAGGGGCAAAAGGCTCGGGTGAGTGCGGGGAGTACGGGGATCAAGGTGGTGTGGTCAGTGGAGGAAGGGGAGCAGTAACACGGCACGGCCGTGTCGGCGTCCACCTTCGGATGCGGCGGAGCGTCGAGGAAGCTCACGGGCAGCCGGAGCTTCGAGGGCGTGGCTCCGCCCTCCTGGCGGTGCACTGAGGAGTGGAGAGAGTGAGAGGGGTCGGGATGGAGTGGAGGGAGTGCACGGTGCGAGTGGGGTATTTATCGGCCGAGGTCGGTCCACGGTGGGTCGGGTGCAGGAGAGCTCCAGAGGGGCGGAGAGGCCGGCGCGCGGTGTCTGGGGGGTCCGGGATGGAGCTAGGGCTCGCGGCGTAGAGGATTGCGTGGCGAGGTGCGGTGAGCTGGGCCAATTTGGCCGGTCGCCGTCCAACTCCTCCGCGGCGAGCATCGGGGGACAACGGCGTTAAGGCGAGGGGAGAGGGTCTCCTCTGCCCGCAGAGGTTGCAGTGGCACGGGGGCGAGGGAGAGCGCGGGCAAGGGGGCCCTGGGGGGCCTGGGAACGGCGACGTCGAGCAAGGCGCCACGGCGACGGCGACAGTGAGCTAGGGGAGGTAGACGATGACGGTTTTGCAAAAACCCCCTGGCTCCTGTGCACTGCTTGCTTCCCTTCTTCTTTCTCTTATTTACTTTTTAGTCCTTCTGTTTAAATGCAGTAGCATTTCTTGATTTAATTTGAGGCACTGTATCAATTTATAAAAATTTGGAAAAATTTGTGGAGCCTTCCCATAAGGTGCAGAAGCTTCACAAAAATTGGCATAAAATAATAAAATGTTTTGAAACATTTTCTTTTATAGTGTTTTAATTATGGCATTTTAATTTATTTTTACTTTGTTTACTTTTGAATTTTTAAAACTAATTTGAAAATACTATTTGAGAGAGATAAGTAGTAAGAATGAAATGGGAGGGTTTGCAATACCACTCCACTAAATTTTGTTGGAAACAAAATGAGATCCTCACTTGGAGAATTTGTGTGGCACTTGCCACCTTTATTTTTCTTGTTTTGCTTTTAATTTATTCTTCTTCTTTTCTTTATGTTTTCAAATAGAGCAAGCAACACACAACAAGAGAAATAAACAACACAAGCAAGAATATGAGATCAACACATATAATTTAACAAAAGTTTTTGTTGGCTCCCATTTTTGGTATTAATAATACTTGTTAATAATTTTTGGGATGTTACACACATGCGCCAGCACCGGTGAGTCGCCGTCCCTTCCATTCCCTTCCCGCCGCCTCTTCTCTGTTTTGCCATGTCTGAGTCTCATCTTCTTCCGTGTTGTGCGTGCGGTGCAGGGAGTCCCGCGACGAGGAGCAGTCGAAGATGGCCGCGAGGGAAGCCGCCCGTGCCAAGGAGCCCCAGGACAGGGGACCTTCCATCCAGAAGAAGAACGGGCACAAGGATAGCGGGCGACGGGCTTCAACTGCATTGGCGCTCGAGTTCTTCGTCGTGCTCGAGTTCTTCGTCACATGCGCCCGTGGCCTCCCTCACTCTCTAGCAAGGTATGGAGTAGATGCCTTGATCCTGCTTGTATGTGTTGCGCAGCAGTGGAGTGTTTTATCCTTGTTCAGTTGATGAATTACAGTACTACTCCTGGAGTACATGGCAGGTTTTGCATGCATTATCTCATGGTGTTAAAATTGCAGTAGCTTTACTGAATATTGGAGTAGCAGTAGCCTTATTTTATCTCATGCTTCACATCAAATTAAAATGAAAACTAACTTGAAAACTGACTTGAACACAACTTGCTTGCTGCAGAAATAAGCAAGGAAAAGAAAACTAGGAGTAGCTTTTTGTAGGCGCAGCTTGTTTCTGTCTCGGTTTATGCATACATATAAACTAAAATGTCGTTGTGTCTCGGTTTTACTCCATTAGGAGTAAATTTTGTGCATGTTTGTGCAAGCTTAACTGAACTTTTTGTGCTTGTTTTGTGCTAGCAGTACTGCAATCGTATTGCTTCTGCTCCATTAGGAGTATGTATCTGTACCATTATCTTGTACTCTTATCTACTCTATTAGGTCAAATACATAATCATAAACACAAACCATAAGCACTTGCACATACATACAGCAGCAGTAGCAGTAACACACAAATACAGAATTACACACAAAGTTTTTCAGTACAATAACACACACATACTGACTGAAACTTTTTCAGTAGCAGTAACTCACAAATATAGGATTTTGTGTATATGAAGTGGAGTAGGATTTTGATTACTCCATGAATAACTGCACTGTATTTTCTCACTAGTTCTTGCTTGCTTGAGCAAGTGGAGTGCTTCTGCTTGTACTACGTGGAGTAGTAGTAGCTTTGCTTGGACTGAATAATTTTGTTGCTTGGGCTTGTACTACGTGGAGTAGCAGTAGCAGACATGACTAGGCAACATCTTGGGCTTGGCCTAGAAAGTCAAGAGCATATGCAATAACCTCAGGAGGGCAACGCACCCTTTTAGGTAGCTGATTCAACCTTTCAAGCCGATCCTTGTTTGCATGAGCTAAGCTATAACCATTTCCTCCTGCGTTGTTCATGATCTCAGCCATGACTGACATTAAAGTTAGGAAAATCCTATTCAGCTTTGATGATTCATATGCTGCGAATTCTGCCTGGACACCTTTAATAAAGTCCTTGAGTGTTTTAGTGCTGAGGCAATTAGTTAGGGATTGTATGGATCTAAAAAATCCCAGATCAAGAACGTTCAAGTCCGGACTATTTGCTGGCTGTTGCATCAACTTGATGTTTAGTCTTGTTTTGGCCACGGCTTCTGCGAATGCTGGGTCATTGGGCAAAAGATGAGGCTTTGCATTATCTTGCTGAATAAAAATTGTCTGCCCCACATCTTCTTCAGGCCAAACAGCTTCTATTGCAGACAGAAGCTTCTCAATGAAATACTCCCTCATCACTTCCCTAGTTACAACCAAGTTTTTGGTCTCCAAGGTTCCTCTCTCATGATTTTCACTTCTTCTTTGCGCTGGTACCTCTTGCACGAATGGCCACATACCTATTTTTCCATCAAATGTCATTTTCCCCTCACTGTCATACCTAGGTCGAGCAACTGCAGTGAGAAACATGACTTTTCCTATGCAATTGCCAGCTAAAGGCCTTATAGGATTTGGCTCATCAGGCAGCAAGTAGTAGGTCTGGTTACTTTTGGTCATGTTGAACCATTTCTCATCAACATGCAAAATTCTGTACATGTCGATGAAAAGTGAGTCTGCAGTACCAATTGTAGCCTCATCAACCATGCCTAGGCAAAACTGAGCCCTGTTTTTCTTATGTTTCTCAATTAATGCAGGCGTCAGGGAATTTGAGTGTCTTCGAATTAGCTTCATCTCAAAACTTCTGAACAATGTTGTAGGATTGACTCCAAGTTGCCAAGCGAGAGACCTAATTGTTGACCTCTGGTTTAGTGGGATATTGGGGATTCTTGATAGGTCAATCTCTTTTGGCTTCCTTCCACACCTGCCCTTTCTTCTGCTTGAAACGTCTACCGGCAAACCCTCTGCAATCTGCTTCATGGCCCGCTGCCAAAGATTCTGTATCTGTCGAATATTCACCCCAAAATAATTTGCAATGTTCTTCTTGTCATCTTTATCGGATTTTCCACCTCTGCTCATACAGAGTGCATGCATAGCTACATAAGCAGCATATTTCTGAGTGTCATTGAGTGTTTTTCTTGTCTTCTTTGCTTGCTGGGCACCTACAAAAAGAATTATAACCAAAAACAAATTAAAACTTGGTTGCTGGATGGTGAACATGGCTTGTTTGCTTGCTGGAGTAAAATACAGTTTATATAACAATTTATGGTTTCTCTTCTGTCAGGTTTGGTACCATGAAGGCAGAAGTGAAGGCACCGAGGAACCCAAGGCATCATGTACTGCTGAACAGGTGTGTTTGTCATCTGGATACTCTAGTAAAGTGTAGTGTAGCAATTTATTTGTGCTTGCCTAGTGTAGCAATTGTACTTCTGTCTGTACATTTGCTTGCCGTGACATGCTGTGCAGTAGCAGTACTTGCTTGAGTAGCAGTAGCTATTAATTCAGCTTAGGAGTACTGCAGTAACATGCCTGAGTTTAGGAGTAGCAGAAAGTGACTGAGTGACTAAGTGATTGTGTAGTGTGTAGAGAGATTTCTCTCTCAGTTAATTCTTGAACTGAAACTTGTAGTGTGTAGAGAGATTACTTATGCTAAAAACATAAACGTGTGGGAGCCTACTTGAACTGAAACCTGTAGTACTTTGTTGATGCAAACTCATGGAGTGCATAATCCTCTATTTACTCTATATACCTGCATCAGCATGTTCTTCAATTACTCCATCTTGTTCATCAACTGCATCTTGATCATTTTCATTAACCGCATCTTGATCATTTTCATCTACTTCCATGTCATCTTCATGTTCTTCAGGTGGTGTTAGGTTCAGATCCAACACTTCTGGTGCTGGCAAGTTGAGGTCCAACATTGCAACTTCTGCTTGGGCCATCTCCTTCAGAATTCCTGGGTGTTTTCTCTCTGCAAAAGAAGTAAGTTCAGTTACTTTGACAAGGCATTTGAGATGTGCCTGATGCTTCTCATTCATAAGTGTTGTTGTTACTGCAGTATTTTCTTAAATATGCACACAACACTGCTTGCACCACAACTGAAGTAGGATGCACATTTTCTAGTGACTTGCTTGCTTTGCTCCTTTTTCATTTGTCAATTGCAAACAAGCAGCTATACTGCTGTCTAAATGCTTCAGACTACTGATGGTGATACCGCTGCATCCTTATTCAAGATGATTCAGTCACTACATGCTTATACTGCTGTAATAAGGGAAGCTAGAGCCTTACGTGCTAGGAGTATTTTTTGCTGACCCCAGCGAGGTGCTTGTTTTGCAGGCGAGATGATTTGGGCGAGGTCCTGATCGCGAGCAAGCTGCTGCTGCCTGATGGCGAGGATCTGGGCGAGGTCCTGATGGCGAGCACGACCAAGTGGGGCGTGCTGCTGCTGCCTGATGGCGAGGATCTGGGCGAGGTCCTGATGGCGAGCACGACCAAGTGGGGCGTGCTGCTGCTGCCTGATGGCGAGGATCTGGGCGAGGTCCTGATGGCGAGCACGACCAAGTGGGGCATGCTGCTGCTGCCTGATGGCGAGGATCTGGGCGAGATCCTGGGTAGCGGCCTGATGCAGGAGGCGAGCTGGGGGCTGGCGAGCTGGGACAGAGAGGAGCTGGGCGCCGACGTGCTCTGCTCCTGTTGGGCGGCAGTCGGCGACCCGGCATGCTGCTGCTGCTGGGTGGGAGACGGCGTGCTCTGCTCCCTTGGCCGCTGCTCTGCACCTGCTGGGTGGGAGCTGGCGTGCTGGGCGAGGCAAGCCCAGGCGAGCAACTCCTCCTCGCGAGGAACCTGGCGGCTGCGAGGATCTGCTCGGGACGGAATCGGGCTTGCCTCGCCCAGGCGAGCAACTCCTCCTCGCGAGGATTCAAATTTTGAATCGCTGATCGGTTCCCTACTTCCGGAGGGTAGGACTGGTCATTTTTGTGAAAAGTGAGGGTAGAATAGTCTTTTTGGTGTTTTTCACCTGGTCGGAATCATTTCCAGAACGCACTATAATTAGGAACGGAGGGAGTAACATATAAGATAGATTGATAATCAACTTGACATAGTATTCAATATTCATCGGATCCCAGCAAACATGTGGGGACCCCGGACTAGCTGTCCGAAATACCCGATTATGCTTAACACAACGATCCCGTGATCAGTCTGTCGTTGCACATAATCCGAATTGGATACCAAAGTTTACATCCATTACAGTACCGAATAAAAAGTCTTACATAAATGGTCATTTAGACCAAGTTCTTACATAGGTGCCTTCAAGGACCAAACCAAAATATCAGCGGAAGCTACGGCGTAGTAGACATCATATTCTAACGGTGACGACCCGACAGGCAGCTGACTTGTGGAGATCCTTAGTTCGCGTAGAAGTCGCCATACTCCTGCTCGGCGTAGTGCTCCTCCTCGTAGTCTGGCTAGGACAATAGCCAGGGACGAAACCAATATGAGTACATTTGAATGTACTCGCAAACTACCCCAACATGAGTATGCACTAGCTTTATTTTTAACTTACAACTTTTAATTGTTTTAAAACATCTCTATATCTTTATTGAAAAAGGTAAGAAGAGTTTTTATAACTATTTTTTGAAAGAAATCACCATCTCATTTGTTTCTCCAAACCCTTTCTTTTCCGGACCAAGGCTCACCATGGTCCAATTAGTCCAACAACTCATACCACTCCATTTGGTATAGTTACATCATGTCATCACCAATTCATTTTCTTTTAAACTTAAAAGCTTTTCCAAAAATTTGCACATGATCTTAGGACAGCCTCCCAATTGTCCATATCCGGGGACCCGGCTATTCGAATAGTTTTGACCCTCTGCAGAGGTAGCACGCTTTTTATCCCACACCCATCCGGTAACTCATCGTGTCAGCCACGTCCCGCCATACAAGGTGTATGCGAAGTTGAGCCACCGACCCTAGCCTCTCCTTTGCTCATGCTAGTATAGGATCCTACCCATATGATAATTCCCACCAACACTCAGTCCGGTCCCCGTCGGCAACCCTAAGTGTGAGGACTCATATGTTTTTCCCGGCGACCACATTTATGAAGTCTTCAATCCTCCTCCTTATCTTTCCATAGAGTTTGAGCGAGGACCCAGGTCAGGGAGTTCACAAACCATCCCCTCATGCATAACGGAGTCATCTCCGTCGATGAGGTATCCCATACTAATAAGAGCAAATTATATGACTAAGCCCCGTTCCCATATGGGGGTAAGTGTGGTCGCACAGATTAAGATTGGTTGTCATAGTACTAGGATACTGTGCATTTTTCATAAACATTCCCATTTTTCCATTTCTCCACTTTAACACCGACATCTCGGCATTCCATAACCACACAAGTATTTCCAAAGGAGTTTGAATAAACAACATTGTTTTCCATCCTAAAGTTTCATAACTATTACATAGGGTGGCAAAATAATTTCCATACACTTTTGGAAAAGGTTTTGTAAACCATTGGTTTTAAGAGTAAATCATTTGATCAAAGTAGATGCATATATATTTAGGTGCAAGCTCAGAGAGTAGCTTGCCTTGCTCGGCAAAGGGGACTTGTTCTTGATCTTCTGGTTCAACAAATTCCCCCTCCTCGATATCTCCGGCAACGTTCTCGTCTAATCGATAAACAAACAAATACAAGCAATCACTAAAACTACTCAAACAACATCACATCATCACAGTATCACAATCCTAAATGCTCTAAATAGCCACTGGATACAACAAACAATACAATTTAATTTCAAAACAATTGAATTAAACATTAATTGTTTAAGTCCAAATTATGGCAGAAACTTGTTAAACATGTTTAATTGCACAACTTGAGTTCTGTTGGTCACAAAAATACAAACTAAATTTCTATAGAAAGCTACTGATGTGTAGAAGACAACCCAATTTGAATTGGATCATTTGGAGTTACCAAACTCCCTACACATTGGTTTGAATCCAGTAGCTTAATAATCAAGTTTTGGTTACCAAATATGTTCTGTTGTTCCAAAAATTAAATCCTTTTAGGGTAAGTAAACATTTCTATATGTGAGCTAACAAAATTGGTCCTAACTCATTTGGATCATCCAATAAACATATTTGTTTGTTTTTGTCCAGAAGGGTTTATCTTAAAGTCAACAATTAATATTGCTTAAATAATTCTACCAAAATTAGGGGAGCTAATACAAGGCAGTACTAAGCTAGCAAATTTTTTTTGGAATTATTTGGACTAGCAGAGTATCAGAAACAAACAAGTTTTATTTTGAACCTTCTGTGGCATTTTCAATAATTAGTTTTAACTATTTATTTAAATGACATGAGACCAATTGTGTTGGTTAAACAATTTCATAAGCTTTCCATAACAATTGAGTTTGATTTATTTGGATTCCTAAATCTCAAGTTATTGATTTTACAAATTGGGTCCAGTACTGAAATTCTTCTGAAATTAAAAATAGAAAAGGTGCTCAGTGTGGATAATGTTTAAAAGTATGACAAGGGGGACCCACTGGTCAGCGGCACAGCGCACGCAGGGAAATTAATAAAACCCTGACGAGCGGGGCCCGCTCGTCAGTCTCTCTCTCTCTCTTTCTTTTCTATCCGAAACGGTAAGCTACCGTTGGATGGAGATCCAACGGTCCGCGACGAATCCATCGGCGACGACCACATTTGGGCGGCGCCGTGGCTCCTGCGACGGCGAGGTTGGGCAAAACCTCACCTAGAGGGCTCGGGAAGGCTCGGGGACGGTGCAGGGCGACGGCGGAGGCTCGGGGAAGTTCGTGGTGTGTGGCGCCCCGACCCGACTGCTATACAGTGATGCTGTGTGTCACCGGTTAAGCGATACAACCGGAGGTTACGGGTTTACCAATCCCCGGCCAAAACCTTTGGCAGGCGTTGCTGGGTACACCTCACTCCAGACAACGCAACACCCCGATTGATGCCTTAACACAGGCACAACTATCAAAGCATAATAGTAAGATCAAGACTTGTGGAACAACTGGCACATCACAGACTCTACGACACAAATCATATAGTTCAACTCTTATAATAGAGAAAGATAGCAAATGACAACCAGAGGTCACTGACCCAACATTACATCAAGCGGAAGCCAAGTAGGTTGTTCTAAACAACAAGAACCAAAATAGGGCCTAAGAGGCCTACAGATAGACATCACAACGCCAGCTGTTCCGGGATGTCCCAAGCTGCCACCTGGGAACCCCAGACTACTCGTCGACGTCCACAAAGAACCCACCTTCGAGGTCGGTGAAGTCCTCTCCTGAAAATAAGCAAACGACGTTGAGTTCGACGAACTCGCAAGATTAAGAGCTAATATATACTCGATGATTGGCTTTCAAGGTTTTATGGCTGTTTTGCATAAAGCTGATTTTATTTTAAAAAGACATAACTCCATGGCCTCGACTAATCAGATTATTTTAAAAAGGGGTAAGAAGTAACTCTTTTCTTGATCACTTTCTCATCAGCAACCATCAACATCAAAGTACCTGTTCATCAAAGGCACCTCCCCGAATCACCCTCGAGGAAGCTCACCTTGCAATCTTGAATGGTACCTCTAGTACCCCGTTTTTAATCATTCCGTTAAAGTTATTCTATGATCTCAGAATCCGTCACCAAGTCGTCCATAACCGCGGACACGGCTTTTCGAAAATATTTATCCCTGCAGGGGTGTACAATGTGAAAGTCGCCAGGTTCCGCGAGGGACCTCCCAGCTCCTTATCCATGCGTGCCGCCAGACTCATTGCCAGACATTAGCTCTCTTCCGGGGAAAGCCGGCTGAGTGTGAAACGGCTACAACCTTTACCTCGCTTAAGACTATCCAAGGATCATCAGTGGCGGTAGGACAAGAGGTACCTTCTCGCACCCTGTCCCGCGGCCACTCATTTTCCTGACACAACCATCCTCATCTCAGTCTTGGCCACCATCTTCAACGCACGCGCAAATGGAAAGCCAAACTAGAGGACCCTCGGCTAGTCCGCCACAAGTTAGTCGGTCGACGAGGTTCCATATGCCCACGCATGGTTGCACGCTCAACTTGGCTCGTAGGCGAGAACTCGCACTTAGGCGGCGAGAACGAGACAACCCACCACATCCCATGTGGCCTCTCATCCCCACCTTTAAGCATTTTATTATCCATCACCACAATTCTCCACCATCATTTACTGTCACAAGTCAACACCTGTTTCCAGCATGTACCATCATAGTACCTCTAGGCATTAACTAAGCATGGCTAAGCATCAACTAGCATAGTTAAGTATTTCATGGCCAACAATCCAAACCTATGGTATTAGGAGGGGAAACAGGTAATTGGCATAGGGACTTTAATGCAATTGTAGGATACTCTAATCCAAACAGAAAATGACATTTGGAACCGCATGCAATATTATAGTGGAGAAAATAATTGCGGAAAATAGGATAAGATATGCTCAGAGGGGGGATTACGCTTGCCTTGTTGATACGGCTGGTAGTAGGGATCGTCACGATACGGGGGTGGCACTTCACCTCCTTGATCTACCGATGCACAAACAACACCGGGAAAACAATCAAACACCACACATGCTAACATATGCAATGCACAATCACATGATGGCATGCCAATTTAGATGCACCATAAAAGTATTGAACAAGATCAACAAGTTAAATGGGGTCCCCATTATATTATTTGCATCATTTGGAATAACCCCATATTAAAACTTAGTGATTCTAGTGCTACTAAAGGTACATTATGGTAGTTGTGATCAAATATGCATGAAGATGATGATTCTGGGTGATTTATCTTTTTCTGAACATTTCGGTATAAGGGACACATTTTTCGGAGGTCCGGAGAAAAAGTTATGATATTTCTAATTTTCCTCTTTTAAACTTATGATTTAATTAAGTTATTTATAACAACCACAAAAATTTTAATTACTCGAACTAGCGCGAGAGAGATGGGACACGTGATTCATCGGGGTTCGATGTCTCTCTAAGGCGCGAAGGAGTAGCCGGAACTAAGCGCAGAGGAGAGGAAAAAGGAAAAACAGGATCAGAAAAAAAAAGGAAAACTGCCTAGCCGGCCTGTGGCCCGGCTGGGCCGGTTTCTGTGCCGGCCTGGCAACAGAGGGCTCCGGCTTTCAGCCCGGCATGGGCCGGCCCAGCAGCCGGGTAGTGGCCCGAAGGACACGGCACACAGCCCGGTCGGGCCGTCTCCACGGCCGGGCACGCGCGAGAGGGGATGTGCTACGGCGACGGCGACGAACGACTACGGCGACGGCGAGCTAGTGCACGAAGAGGAAGGGGAAGGGGACCAACACGGGCCAGCAGCTCACCACGAGCGCGGTGGAGTGGTCGGGGAGGTCGGAGGTGGACGGCGGCGGCGGGAACCGTCCGCGGTGGAGCTCGGCGATGCTCGGTCGACCGCGAGGAAGAAGAAGGTGGCGTCGTCGATTTCCAGCCTCCCGCCTCGATTCCTCCAGCGTGGATGTACAGCACGGCGAGGCGGAGCTGGTGGGGGCCGTGGATTTGCCGGGGAAGCCCTCACACGGAGGCGACGCGACGGTCAACGGCGGCGGCCATTGCGGCTCGGGGAGAGGAAAACGGTAGGGAGATGGGGAGCAGAGGGGGCAGGAGCGAGTGGAGCAGCTCGGGGTGCTCGTCTCAGTGCAGGGAAGAGCAGAGGAGGAGGGGCCCGGCGAGCAAGGAGGGCGCGGCGAGCTCGCGGTGCGGCGCGAGCACGGCATGCTCCTGCGGTCGCTACAGTGGGGAGGAAGCAATTTTTACCAACAAGTCCCTGGAAGTTTTAGGACCATCACGGATAGGTCCTTTCTCCTTTTTAACTTTTAAAACCAGTAGCAATCTCCGGATTTAATTAGGGCTCTAAACAATTTTAGAACAAATCTGCAAAAATTTGGGTAGCCTCCCACAACATGTAAAGGCACCACAAAAATTGGCATGTTGAGATAAAATAGTTTGGTACCACTTTGTCCATATAGTTAAAAAAAATAGGGCATTTTGCTTTCCCATATTGCCAAACCAAGTTAGTGTGTTGCTTAGCAATTTCAATTGGTTGCAATGATGCATGCATGGAATGCAAAAAGTGAAAATTTTACCCATAATTTGCATTACCGGAAGTGGGCTGTTACAATTCTACCCTCCTTACAGGAATCTCGTCCCGAGATTCTAAGACTGCAAAAGAAGTCGGGATACTCCTCACGTAGACTAGACTCTCGTTCCCAAGTTGCTTCTTCCTCGGAATGATGAGACCACTGAATTTTGAGAAACTTGGTAGTCTTGTTCCGGGTCTTTCTTTCAGCTTCATCCAAGACACGGATAGGATGCTCACGATAAGTGAGGTCTTCTTGTAGATCTAGCTCCTCATGATTGACCCCATGGATAGGTCCTTGAAGCACCGGCGAAGTTGGGAGACATGAAACACATCATGTACATTTGGGAATTTGAGCGGTAACTCCAACTGATAAGAAAGATCTCCTCGCTTGGCCAGAACGGTGAAAGGACCAACATAGCGAGGTGCCAATTTCCCTTTGATTCCGAAGCGGCGAACGCCACGAAGGGGAGAGACACGGAGATAAGCTTTATCACCAATTTCATAGTGAACCTCCTGATGGTGCTTATCATAGTAGCTCTTCTGCCTAGACTGAGCAATCTTCAGATTCTCTCTTATGATTCGAACCTTCTCCTCAGCTTCATTAATCACATCCGGACCAAAGAGTGCTCTCTCTCCGGTCTCGGACCAATTCAGCGGAGTGCGGCATTTTCTTCCATAGAGAACTTCAAATGGAGCCATGCCCAGACTAGCTTGATACTATTGTTGTAGGAGAACTCCGCGAAAGGGAGATACTTTTCCCAACTTTTGCCAAAAGAGATCACACATGCCCTGAGCATGTCTTCCAGCACTTGGTTCACCCTTTCAGTCTGACCATCAGTTTGGGGATGGAACGCGGTGCTAAAGTTGAGACGGGTTCCCATGGCTTGTTGGAAACTAGTCCAGAACCTGGAGGTGAACAGACTTCCACGATCAGAGATTATCTTCTTGGGAACGCCGTGAAGCACTACAATCCTGGAGGTATAGAGATCCGCCAACTTAGCGGCTGTGACATCAACTCGGACAGGGAGGAAGTGAGCCACTTTTGATAGTCGTCAATGATTACCCAGATGGCATCATTTCCCTTGGAGACTTCGGCAGTCCAGTAATGAAATCCATGCCAATCTCATCCCATTTCCACTCGGGAATAGCAATAGGGTGAAGAGTACCGGCAGGCCTTTGATGTTCAGCCTTTACCCGTCGACAGGTGTCGCATTCAGCAACATACCTAGCAATTTCCCGTTTCATACGGGTCCACCAGAATTGTGGCCGAAGGTCTTGGTACATTTTGGTACTACCAGGATGAATGGAAAGAGGTGATCATGAGCTTCTTGGAGAATCAGCTCCCTCAAATTCCGGTTCTTTGGCACAACCAAGCGGTCACCAAAATAAACAACCCCGGATTCATCTTCCGTGAAACACTTGGCCTTGCCACTAGCAATGTTCTTTTTGATATTCAGGATACCCTCATCCAGCTTCTGAGCATCCTTAATCTGGTCCACAAGAGTGGATTTGATCTCCAGATTTGCAAGGTAGCCGGGAGGAACAATTTCCAGGTTCAAACGGGCGAACTCTTCATGAGAGAGGTTGAGCCTCCTCAATCATCAGATTGTTGCAATAGGACTTCCGACTTAGCGCGTCAGCCACGACGTTTGCTTTGCCGGGTTGGTAGTTCAGACTCACATTGTAGTCCGTGATTAACTCCAACCAACGCCTTTGCCTGAGATTTAAATCCGGCTGGGTGAAGAGGTACTTCAGACTCTTGTGATCCGAGAAGATCTCGCAACGGTTACCAAACAGGTATGGTCTCCATTGTTTCAAAGCATAGACCACAGCGGCAAGCTCTAGATCATGAGTTGGGTAGTTGAGCTCATGCGGCTTAAGTTGGCGAGAAGCATATGCCACCACGTGGCCATCTTGCATTAGCACACAGCCCAAGCCTTGTAGAGAGGCGTCACAGAAGACGACAAAATCCTTGCTTGTGTCCGGCAGGACAAGCACAGGAGCGGAGTGAGTTTGGCTTTCAGTGTTTGAAGCTCTCTTCAGCTTCGGCCGACCATACAAACTTTTTATCCTTCTTGAGAAGGTCAGTCAGGGCCTTGGCTATTTTGGAGAAGGCTTCGATGAATCGGCGGTAGTAACCTGCCAATCCGAGGAAGCTACGGATCCTTGACTGACATTGGGGTTGGCCAATCCAGAATGGTCTGAATCTTGTCGGAATGACTTCCACACCATTTGCGGATATTACATGACCAAGGAAGACAAGTTTATCCAACCAAAACTCACACTTGGAGAACTTGGCATAAAGACGGTGTTCACGAAGTCTTGTCAGAACCAAACGAAGATGTTCATCATGCTCTTCATCGGTTTTAGAATAGATGAGGATGTCATCGATGTAAATGACGACAAACTTATCAAGATAATCCATGAAATGGAGTTCATGAGCCTCATGAAAGTAGCTGGGGCATTTGTGAGACCAAAGGACATGACGGTATACTCATATGAGCCATACGAGTAACAAATGCCGTCTTTGGAATATCCTCCTTTCTGATCTTTATCTGATGGTAGCCTGACCTCAGATCCATCTTGGAGAATACCGTTGCACCAGCTAACTGATCCAACAGATCATTGATGCGAGGAATAGGATACTTGTTCTTGATTGTCACCGCATTCAACGGTCGATAGTCAGAGACTAGACGAGGCACGGTAGAATCCCTCTTCTTGACAAAGAGTACCGGACAACCCCAAGGTGAACTGCTAGGCTGGATGAAATCCTTTGCTAACAGCTGATCAATTTGCTCTTTCAACAGAGCCAACTCTTCCACCGGCATACGGTAGGGCTTCTTGGAAATTGGAGCGGTACCGGGAAGTAGATCTATGACAAACTCCACACTTCGGTCAGGAGGCATGCCAGGCAACTCTTCCGGGAACACATCCGGGAAGTCACACACCACGTGTATGTCCTGGATTTCGGAGGGGATTCGCCTTCCATAAAGCAAAGGAGAATCTCAGGTGAGTTGGGTATGATGAACATGGAGGTCTTGACAGTGCAGACCAATACTTCACAGTCTGACCGGAAGAATTGGTCACGGTGACGGTCTTGGCAGCACAGTCGAGATTAGCCCGGTATTTGGCTAGCCAGTTCATGCCCAATGACATCAATGCCATTTGACCTCAGAGCTACCAAGCAAAGGAAAAGAGTAGTAACCGATAGTAATCTGGACCTCAGGAGTAACCCCATCGGTTTGCCATTTGGAGCCAGGAGTGGAGATCTCCAAGGGACGGCTCATTTTCTCGAACGGTATTTTGTGTCTTTTGCAAAGCTATGGATATGAATGAATGCGATGCTCCAGAATCAAACAAAACTGTAGCACGTTGTTGTTGATTCGTAACTCACCCATGAGAACGCCGGGGTCCTCTTCAGCTTCTTCAGCAGAGATGTGGTTCAGGCGACCACGCACCATAGGTCCAGCCTTGCCAGTTGGAGTGGCAGGGGCTCGTGCAGGAGTTATCGCGAGAGGTGCCTTCTGGGGGCACTCCCTGGAGTAGTGGCCAGCCTGGCCACAGGTGTAGCAAGTGACTCCAGGTGGAGCAGGTAGCATAGGACGGTACCCACTTCCGCCTACCCCAAGTGTCGAAGTAGTGGGGCGCGGAGGAGGTGGCCTATCCCGGCTCTTGGCATGAATGGAGCACGAGGTACGGCGCTGTAGGGGACAAACACCCTGCGCTTCTTGCTCTCAGAACCCGAGGAACTCTGGTGGTCCCCATGTGCGGGCCTCTTGGAAGCTTCAAGTTCCTTTCTTCCTTGCTCAAGAGTGAAAGCCTGGTTGAACAGCTCCTGATAGGTCTGGAACCTGAAGGGCAATAGCTCATAGCGGAGCTGCGGATTCAGACCCTTGCGGAACAGCTCTTGCTTGTCAGCATCATTGGTCACGTCCCTTGGGGCGTAACGAGAGAGATGGTTGAACTCACGACCATAAGTGCGGAGGTCCATCCGTCCCTGTTGCAAATCCAGGAACTCCCTCCTCTTCAAGTCCATGATCGGCTGGGGAATGTACTCCGCACGGAAGGCAGTGCGAAATCAGCCCAGGTGAAGACATGGTTGGCTGGAAACAAAGCCACATGGCTTTCCCACCAACAGCCAGCAGCACCAACCAAGAGGTAGGTGGCAAAGTTGACTTGCTCCGCCAATGGAACATGAGCGCGGAGAACTTGCGCTCCAGCACGAAGCCAATCATCAGCTTCCAGTGGCTCCTTAGCATCAGCAAAGTGGGTGGCTGGAGCGCAGGAACTCGTGAGAGTGTTGCACTCGTTCCTCCGTGCATTCTGCTGCACCAACTGTTCCAGCAAGCGCTCATTGCGCCCACGGTTCTCCTCAATGGCCATCAAGACTCAGCCATCGAGGGTGGTGGCGGCAGATCATCCTCATCATCATTGTGGTTACCGCGACCACCACGGCCTCCACGACCTCCTCGAGCCATTCTGGAGATTTGACAATGACACAGTTAGTATCTTTCTCCGAATGGTCGAACAATAGCATTAGCGTCTACTCAAGTACACAGACTAGGGACGATAATACTTTGCGAGAAGGAAAACAACAAGATAGAACTTGGGTCAAAGATCAGCATCATGTGCTACTAGTGAGAGTTAAGAAATCACAACTTAACACACTCTAGTTGACACAATCCGGGACCTTATGTTCAAGTCCGTGGGTTAAAACCCAAAGAAAGGATCAAAAGATTTGATTGGTAGAAACATCTGAGTTGATTTGGGATTGACGCAGCGGGAGCAACGTGACACATAACACTAAAGGTCGAACCCACCCCGTTTCTAATCATTTTGAAGTAACAGGCGAGGAGTAAAACCTTTAAACTCAAATCGAGGTAAGATTGCTCCGAGATTAGAGGGTAACCAGATAAGGAGTAAAAAGAATCCTAAGATGGTTTTCACAACTCATTTTTAGGTTAAAATATTTTCACAAACACTAGACTCAACATCGACCAGTAGAAGGGTTTCCTACAGGCAGTACTGCTCTGATACCAACTTGTGGCGCCCCGACCCGACTGCTATACAGTGATGCTGTGTGTCACCGGTTAAGCGATACAACCGGAGGTTACGGGTTTACCAATCCCCGGCCAAAACCTTTGGCAGGCGTTGCTGGGTACACCTCATCAGACAACGCAACACCCCGATTGATGCCTTAACACAGGCACAACTATCAAAGCATAATAGTAAGATCAAGACTTGTGGAACAACTGGCACATCACAGACTCTACGACACAAATCATATAGTTCAACTCTTATAATAGAGAAAGATAGCAAATGACAACCAGAGGTCACAGACCCAACATTACATCAAGCGGAAGCAATTAGGTTGTTCTAAACAACAAGAACCAAATATGGCCTAAGAGGCCTACAGATAAACATCACAACGCCAGCTGTTCCGGGATGTCCCAAGCTGCCACCTGGGAACCCCAGACTACTCGTCGACGTCCACAAAGAACCCACCTTCGAGGTCGGTGAAGTCCTCTCTGAAAAAAGCAAACGACGTTGAGTTCGACGAACTCGCAAGATTAAGAGCTAATATATACTCGATGATTGGCTTTCAAGGTTTTATGGCTGTTTTGCATAAAGCTGATTTTATTTAAAAAACATAACTCCATGGCATCGACTAATCAGATTATTTTAAAAAGGGGTAAGAAGTAACTCTTTTCTTGATCACTTTCTCATCACAACCATCAACATCAAAGTACCTGTTCATCAAAGGCACCTCCCCGAATCACCCTCGAGGAAGCTCACCTTGCAATCTTGAATGGTACCTCTAGTACCCCGTTTTTAATCATTCCGTTAAAGTTATTCTATGATCTCAGAATCCGTCACCAAGTCGTCCATAACCGCGGACACGGCTTTTCGAAAAGATTTATCCCTGCAGGGGTGTACAATGTGAAAGTTGCCAGGTTCCGCGAGGGACCTCCCAGCTCCTTATCCATGCGTACCGCCAGACTCATTGCCAGACATTAGCTCTCTTCCGGGGAAAGCCGGCTGAGTGTGAAACGGCTACAACCTTTACCTCGCTTAAGACTATCCAAGGATCATCAGTGGCGGTAGGACAAGAGGTACCTTCTCGCACCCTGTCCCGCGGCCACTCATTTTCCTGACACAACCATCCTCATCTCAGTCTTGGCCACCATCTTCAACGCACGCGCAAATGGAAAGCCAAACTAGAGGACCCTCGGCTAGTCCGCCACAAGTTAGTCGGTCGACGAGGTTCCATATGCCCACGCATGGTTGCACGCTCAACTTGGCTCGTAGGCGAGAACTCGCACTTAGGCGGCGAGAACGAGACAACCCACCACATCCCATGTGGCCTCTCATCCCCACCTTTAAGCATTTTATTATCCATCACCACAATTCTCCACCATCATTTACTGTCACAAGTCAACACCTGTTTCCAGCATGTACCATCATAGTACCTCTAGGCATTAACTAAGCATGGCTAAGCATCAACTAGCATAGTTAAGTATTTCATGGCCAACAATCCAAACCTATGGTATTAGGAGGGGAAACAGGTAATTGGCATAGGGACTTTAATGCAATTGTAGGATACTCTAATCCAAACAGAAAATGACATTTGGAACCGCATGCAATATTATAGTGGAGAAAATAATTGCGGAAAATAGGATAAGATATGCTCAGAGGGGGATTACGCTTGCCTTGTTGATACGGCTGGTAGTAGGGATCGTCACGATACGGGGGTGGCACTTCACCTCCTTGATCTACCGATGCACAAACAACCGGGAAAACAATCAAACACCACACATGCTAACATATGCAATGCACAATCACATGATGGCATGCCAATTTAGATGCACCATAAAAGTATTGAACAAGATCAACAAGTTAAATGGGGTCCCCATTATATTATTTGCATCATTTGGAATAACCCCATATTAAAACTTAGTGATTCTAGTGCTACTAAAGGTACATTATGGTAGTTGTGATCAAATATGCATGAAGATGATGATTCTGGGTGATTTATCTTTTTCTGAACATTTCGGTATAAGGGACACATTTTTCGGAGGTCCGGAGAAAAAGTTATGATATTTCTAATTTTCCTCTTTTAAACTTATGATTTAATTAGAGATATATGCATGGTTAGTCACACAACTTGTCCGAGATGAGTACTTTGGTCACTAAACTTGCAAAAGGTTGTGCGAAGGTCACTCAACTTGTCCGAGATGAGTAAACTGGTCACAAACCATTGACTGAGCAGTTGACCATTGACTCTTACCATTTTTTTTTTACAAAAACACCCCTGTAGAATCACAAAATCACAAAATCACATCATTTTTTTTTTGCAAAAACACCCCTGTAGAGAGATATTAATGTGATTTTGTGATTCTACGGGGGTGTTTTTGCAAAAAAAAATGGTAAGAGTCAATGGTCAACTGCTCAGTCAATGGTTTGTGACCAGTTTACTCATCTCGGACAAGTTGAGTGACCTTCGCACAACCTTTTGCAAGTTTAGTGACCAAAGTACACATCTCGGACAAGTTGTGTGACTAACCATGCATATATCTCATTTAATTAAGTTATTTATAACAACCACAAAAATTTTAATTACTCGAACTAGCGCGAGAGAGATGGGACACGTGATTCATCGGGGTTCGATGTCTCTCTAAGGCGCGAAGGAGTAGCCGGAACTAAGCGCAGAGGAGAGGAAAAAGGAAAAACAGGATCAGAAAAAAAAAGGAAAACTGCCTAGCCGGCCTGTGGCCCGGCTGGGCCGGTTTCTGTGCCGGCCTGGCAACAGAGGGCTCCGGCTTTCAGCCCGGCATGGGCCGGCCCAGCAGCCGGGTAGTGGCCCGAAGGACACGGCACACAGCCCGGTCGGGCCGTCTCCACGGCCGGGCACGCGCGAGAGGGGATGTGCTACGGCGACGGCGACGAACGACTACGGCGACGGCGAGCTAGTGCGCGAAGAGGAAGGGGAAGGGGACCAACACGGGCCAGCAGCTCACCACGAGCGCGGTGGAGTGGTCGGGGAGGTCGGAGGTGGACGGCGGCGGCGGGAACCGTCCGCGGCGGAGCTCGGCGATGCTCGGTCGACCGCGAGGAAGAAGAAGGTGGCGTCGTCGATTTCCAGCCTCCCGCCTCGATTCCTCCAGCGTGGATGTACAGCACGGCGAGGCGGAGCTGGTGGGGGCCGTGGATTTGCCGGGGAAGCCCTCACACGGAGGCGACGCGACGGTCAACGGCGGCGGCCATTGCCGCTCGGGGGAGAGGAAAACGGTAGGGAGATGGGGAGCAGAGGGGGCAGGAGCGAGTGGAGCAGCTCGGGGTGCTCGTCTCAGTGCAGGGAAGAGCAGAGGAGGGGGCCCGGCGAGCAAGGAGGGCGCGGCGAGCTCGCGGTGCGGCGTGAGCACGGCATGCTCCTGCGGTCGCTACAGTGGGGAGGAAGCAATTTTTACCAACAAGTCCCTGGAAGTTTTAGGACCATCACGGATAGGTCCTTTCTCCTTTTTAACTTTTAAAACCAGTAGCAATATCCGGATTTAATTAGGGCTCTAAACAATTTTAGAACAAATCTGCAAAAATTTGGGTAGCCTCCCCACAACATGTAAAGGCACCACAAAAATTGGCATGTTGAGATAAAATAGTTTGGTACCACTTTGTCCATATAGTTAAAAAAAATAGGGCATTTTGCTTTCCCATATTGCCAAACCAAGTTAGTGTGTTGCTTAGCAATTTCAATTGGTTGCAATGATGCATGCATGGAATGCAAAAAGTGAAAATTTTACCCATAATTTGCATTACCGGAAGTGGGCTGTTACATGGTGCGACTGGAGCTTGCTGGGGCGGCGTGAATCGTCGACGGCGAGCCGCTGAACTTCCACGGCCACGGCAGCGGTCTCCGGCGGTGTCCTGGCGGCGTCTCTGTGCACAAAACAGAGGGGCAAAAGGCTCGGGTGAGTGCGGGGAGTACGGGGATCAAGGTGGTGTGGTCAGTGGAGGAAGGGGAGCAGTAACACGGCACGGCCGTGTCGGCGTCCACCTTCGGATGCGGCGGAGCGTCGAGGAAGCTCACGGGCAGCCGGAGCTTCGAGGGCGTGGCTCCGCCCTCCTGGCGGTGCACTGAGGAGTGGAGAGAGTGAGAGGGGTCGGGATGGAGTGGAGGGAGTGCACGGTGCGGTGGGGTATTTATCGGCCGAGGTCGGTCCACGGTGGGTCGGGTGCAGGAGAGCTCCAGAGGGGCGGAGAGGCCGGCGCGCGGTGTCTGGGGGGTCCGGGATGGAGCTAGGGCTCGCGGCGTAGAGGATCGCGTGGCGAGGTGCGGTGAGCTGGGCCAATTTGGCCGGCGCCGTCCAACTCCTCCGCGGCGAGCATCGGGGGACAACGGCGTTAAGGCGAGGGGAGAGGGTCTCCTCTGCCCGCAGAGGTTGCAGTGGCACGGGGGCGAGGGAGAGCGCGGGCAAGGGGGCCTGGGAACGGCGACGTCGAGCAAGGCGCCACGGCGACGGCGACAGTGAGCTAGGGGAGGTAGACGATGACGGTTTTGCAAAAACCCCCTGGCTCCTGTGCACTGCTTCTTTTCCTTCTTCTTTCTCTTATTTACTTTTTAGTCCTTCTGTTTAATGCAGTAGCATTTCTTGATTTAATTTGAGGCACTAAATCAATTTATAAAAATTTGGCAAAATTTGTGGAGCCTTCCCATAAGGTGCAGAAGCTCCACAAAAATTGGCATAAAATAATAAAATGTTTTGAAACATTTTCTTTTATAGTGTTTTAATTATGGCATTTTAATTTATTTTTACTTTGTTTACTTTTGAATTTTTAAAACTAATTTGAAAATACTATTTGAGAGAGATAAGTAGTAAGAATGAAATGGGAGGGTTTGCAATACCACTCCACTAAATTTTGTTGGAAACAAAATGAGATCCTCACTTGGAGAATTTGTGTGGCACTTGCCACATTTATTTTTCTTGTTTTGCTTTTAATTTATTCTCTTCTTTTCTTTATGTTTCAAATAGAGCAAGCAACACACAACAAGAGAAATAAGCAACACAAGCAAGAATATGAGATCAACACATATAATTTAACAAAAGTTTTTGTTGGCTCCCATTTTTGGAATTAATAATACTTGTTAATAATTTTTGGGATGTTACAATCCTTCCCTCCTTAAAATAAATCTCGTCCCGAGATTTGCTAGGCTTAGGTACTAAAGAGGCCTGGGAATTCGCTCCTAAGATAATCTTCACGTTCCCAAGTTGCTTCTTCTTCAGAGTGGTTAGTCCACTGGACTTTGTAAAACTTGATCGCACGTCTTCGGGTAACACGAACATCTTCTTCGAGAATCTTGAGGGGCCTCTCGCGATAAGTCAAATCTTGGTTCAGGTCGATGGAGAGGTGGTCGATGTTTTTGAAAACATCAGGCTGGTCAGGAACTTCAAGACACTTCCGGAGCAAGGAAATGTGGAAGACATCATGATAATCTCCTAACTCCGGTGGCAATTCCAGCTGATAGGATACTTCTCCTCGACGAGCGATGATCTTGAAGGGTCCAATATACCTTGGCGCTAACTTTCCCTTGACATGGAAACGTTGCATTCCTTTGAGGGGTGTCACTCGGAGATAAACATAATCTCCAATACTGAAAGTGAGGTCACGGCGCTTGGTGTCAGCGTAACTCTTCTGACGGGATTGGGCAGTTTTGAGGCGCTCACGAATAAGCTGAACTTGCTCTTCAGCTTCACGGAGGGTATCTGGACCGAACAATTTGCTTTCTCCGGTATCAGACCAATTCAGGGGTGTACGACACTTCTTGCCGTAAAGGGCTTCAAAAGGGGCCATTTGCAGACTGGACTGATAACTATTGTTGTACGAGAACTCTGCAAACGGAAGACAATCTTCCCACTTGGAACCATAGGATAGAACACATGCACGAAGCATGTCCTCCAATATCTGGTTCACTCGCTCAGTTTGGCCATCGGTCTGGGGATGATAAGCTGTGCTAAATGCTAACTTGGTTCCGAGGGCTTCATGAAGGGATTTCCAGAATCTTGAGGTGAATTGCGTACCTCTATCAGATACAATCTTCTTAGGCACACCATGCAGGCTTACTATTCTGGAAATATACAAGTCTGCTAACTGAGCTCCGGTATAAGTGGTCTTGACAGGTACAAAATGAGCAACCTTGGTCAATCGATCAACGATGACCCAGATTGAATCATGGCCTCGGTTGGATCTTGGAAGTCCGGTAATAAAATCCATTCCAATCTCATCCCACTTCCACTCGGGAACTTTCAAAGGTTGAAGCAATCCAGCGGGCCGCTGATGTTCAGCCTTGACTCGCTGACAGATGTCACATTTGGCTACAAAAGAACCAATCTCTCGCTTCATTCCATGCCACCAAAATCTTTCTCGAAGGTCTTGGTACATCTTGGTTCCGCCGGGTGGATTGAATAAGGGGTCTCATGGGCTTCCTTCAGGATTAACTCCTTAAGTTCCGTGACATTGGGCACACAGATACGATCATTGAATTTCAGCACTCCTTCAGCATCCTCGGTAAAACCGGGTGCTTTGCTGAGGGAGATCTTCTTCCTAATTCCTTCAATGCTTTCATGACCTTTTTGGGCTTCTTTGATTTGATCCATCAGGGTTGGGGCTAACTCCAAATTGGCGAGATATCCATGGCTAACAAGTTCTAGTCCAAAATTTTCGAACTCTTTGAACAAGGCTGGTTGTTCGGCTTGGATTAAGGCATTCAGGGTACAGGGTTTGCGACTAAGGGCATCGGCAACTACATTTGCCTTTCCGGGGTGATAGTGGATTCCAATATCATAATCCTTGATTAATTCCATCCATCTCCTCTGTCGCAGGTTCAACTCCTTCTGGGTGAAAATATACTTCAGGCTCTTATGATCCGTATAGATCTCACAGCGATGTCCCGCAAGGTAGGGACGCCACTTTTTAAGAGCAAGGACCACAGCAGCTAATTCCAGGTCATGGGTTGGGTAATTCTCTTCATGCGGTCGCAACTGCCGGGACAGGTACGACACAACTTTGCCTTCTTGCATCAGAACGCAACCAAGTCCGAGGCGTGATGCATCGCAATACACGTCGAAACTCTGGGTGACGTCTGGCATAACCAGGATTGGGGTGGAGGTTAGTCTCTTCTTCAACTCTTGGAAACTATCTTCGCACTTCTGAGTCCATTCAAATTTCTTGTCCTTCTTCAACAGTTGGGTCAAGGGCTTGGCTATACTGGAAAATCCTCAACGAACTTGCGGTAATAACCGGCGAGTCCGAGAAAGCTTCGGATTTCAGTCACACTGGTCGGGGATAACCAGTCAATAATGGCTTGGATCTTCTCTGGGTCAACAGAAATTCCTCCAGCAGATACTATATGTCCGAGAAACGCCACTTCATTGAGCCAAAACTCACACTTGCTAAGCTTGGCATACAGCTGGTGCTCTCGGAGGGTCTCCAAAACTAGACGCAGGTGTTCAGCATGCTCTTCTTCGGTTTGGAATAAATAAGGATGTCATCAAGGAATACTACCACGAACTTGTCGAGGTACTCCATGAAAATCTTGTTCATGAGATTCATGAAATAGGCTGGGGCATTGGTCAGACCAAAGGACATCACCGTGTATTCAAACAAACCGTAACGGGTGGTGAAGGCGGTCTTGGGAATGTCTGTCTCTCTGATCTTCAACTGATGGTAACCTGTCCGAAGATCGATCTTTGAAAAGACTCGGGCTCCGTTCATCTGATCGAACAGATCCTCGATCTTGGGAAGGGGATACTTGTTTTTAATGGTCACGTCATTTAGCCTGCGATAATCCACACACAGTCGTGTGGTACCGTCTCTCTTGTCCACAAAAATAATAGGTGATCCCCAGGGTGAAGCACTTGGACGAACAAGTCCTTTGCTAAGCATATCTGCCAACTGCTTCTTCAACTCAACCAGTTCTTCCGGATTCATCCGATAAGGTCTTTGGGATATTGGGGCTGTTCCTGGGATAAGCTCAATTATGAACTCAATTTCCCGGTCTGGCGGCATACCAGGTAATTCCTCAGGAAAAACATCTCGGAATAGGTGAACAACACGGATCTCATCTAGGGTGGGTCGAGCTATGCCCTCGTGGCAGCCTGGTTGGGGGTGATTGGGTTCAGACACAAACTCCACTTCTACTTCTTTGTCGGTGGTGATGGATACAGCTCTTCTGGCACAGTCTATTCGACCATGGTACTTGGCTAGCCAATTCATACCGAGTATGACATCTATGCCTTGGGTTCCTAAAACAATTAGGTCGGCTGCAAATTTCTCGCCTGAAATCTCTATGGCAGTATTTGGACAAAATCTCTTGGTTTCTAGGGTGGAACCAGGGATTTGTATACTCAAGGTTTTAGTTAGGAAGCCTTCTACTAAACCTCCCTTAGCAACAAACTCCTCGGTAACAAACGAATGTGTTGCACCAGAATCAAACAGAACAGTTGCAGGTACTGAGTTGACAAGGAACGTACCCAGCACGACATCCGGCGCATCTTGAGCTTCTTCAGCATTGATGTGGTGCAGACGACCCTTGACAACAGCAGCATTTCCGCGGGGTGCGGCATTCTTGCCATTACCATTTCCATTGCGGCCTTGACCATTGTTCGGTGCCGGGGCATTGGGGCGCTGAACATTCCTCTTGGGATTGGGGCATTCCTTGGAGTAGTGACCTTTGTTGCCACATTCAAAGCAGACAACATTGGCATTGGGGTTGAAGTTGTTGAAGTTTCCTCTGGGACGGTTATTGTCATTGGGGCGGTTGAAGTTGTTTGGGCGGTTGAAGTTGTTTGGGCGGTTAGGGAAATTGGGGCGTGGAGCTTGGGGTGGTCGATAGGCAGGTTTGGGGTTTTGCTGAAAGATACGAGGCTTCTGACTGCTCGAACCTTCCTGAGCATTCATCCTCCTCTTGCGACCTTCATACATAGACTTGCGCTTGGTCTCCAGCTGGATGGCTTTGTCCACAAGTGACTCCAGATCACGGAAGTCATGGACAACCAAAGCACACTGCAGTTCATCATGCAGCCCATTCAGGAAACGTTCCATCTTCTTCTCCTCCTTGTCGGTGTCCTCGGGAGCATACCGAGATAAGTCGGTAAACTCATCAAGATAGCCGACTACATCTCTACTTCCCTGCCTCAGCTTGCGGAATTCATCCCTCTTCCTATCAATGAGTCCACCAGAAATGTGCTTCCTGCGAAACTTCTCCTTGAACTCAGCCCAGTTGATGACGTGGTCAGCCTGCTGGAGAGCTTTGGTAGCTTCCCACCAAGCTCGTGCAGGTCCAGCAAGATAGTGGGTTGCATACAGCACCTTTTCATTGTCTCCTACAGCAGCAACTTGCAGATTGTTCCCAATGGTAAGAAGCCAATCATCGGCTTCCAGTGGGTGAAGTCCCCTGGAGAAGGTAGGCGGGTTGGTTTTCTGGAAATCGCCTAAGGTGGATCGCGGGTTCTCATTGCCATTGCCATTACCACCATTGTTGTTGTTGTTGTTGTTGTTGTTGTTGTAAGCGGCTGCGAGTTGTTGCAGGGCAGTGAGATGAGCCTGGCGCTCCTGCCGGGCATTTTCACGTTCCTCCATGATAAGCGCGAGAAGTTGAGCGGGGGTTGGGTCTGGTGGTGGTGGTGCTGATCCTGATCCTCCCGTATTGTCGCGACGGGGCGGCATCCTGAAGCACACCGGGTATAAGAGGCAAGGCAGAAAAGTTCGACTAAGGGAAAGACGATTTCGCAAGTGGTTGTTTAATTTAAGGATTATATGAAAATATTTCACACAGATTTAAACAAGACAAACATACTTATATTTCACAAACAACACATCAAGGAGTTCACATCAACTTCAAGCTTACAACATCAAGCTTACAACATCACCTTACATCTAAGACACATAGCATCTGGTTTCCAAAAGAACCACTACTCCGACTCGACTAGCGATAGGGGTCAACCTAATCCTGCGGTAGTGATCAAGTCACTCGCCTACTGAGGTGGAACCTCCAGCTCTAACACGTCAGCATCTGACTGGTAGGCTGGCTCCTCGGGATCCTCCTCCTCGTCCTCGAGAACAGCCTCGAGTGGCTCCTCCTCCTCGTCAACTAACTCCTCCTCATCATCCTCCTCCTCACAGTCCATCTCCTCCTCAAAGTCACCATCGTCACTGAGGAAAGCGTTGTTCTCCTTGCGGAGATCCTCGCCCTCCTCCTCCATCTCGTCAGTATGGTGCTCTAGATCCTCGATCAGCTGGTCCTGCTCTGCCACCTTCTTGCGGAGCTTCACGATGGTCCTCCTCAGCTGGGCCCTCTTTCCGAGAAGAGCGACCTTATCCTCCAGCAGCTTCTCCTCATTCTCGCGAAGCTCAACGAGCGACTCGCGGTCAAAGCGAAGCTGAATCCTAGTGCGCATCAGATCATCCTGGGTGTGCTGAAGTAAGAGCTCCATGTCCATGATGTAGCTCCCAAACATCGGGTGGCAAGGGGAAGGAGTAGGGTGTCCGTCGCAGTTGCGCCTCCCGTAGAACCGGAAACGGGAGTCTACTAACTCCGCCTTGTGCTCCTCACAAAGTCGGGCTATCATCCTCTGTGTAGCAGTACAGAGACCGTCAACCCAGGTGGCCTCCTTGGTGGTGAAGACGAGCGTCCTGGAACTGGGAGACTTGATGTTCCGGCGAACTGACGACCTGATGAGCCAGCTCAGCCTTCCGACACCGTGAACATCAATCTGGGCTCCCTCAAACTCTGGAGCGGGGCGACCTAGCAGCTTGCTCAACTCGAACAAGTCATTCTCGAACGTCAGCTTGCTATCCTTCTCCAGCTGAACGAACTCGGTCCAGTGGAGTGCCATCTACAAATTTTTAAGCAAAATTTTAAGTTAGTGGGATGATAAGTGCACAAAATTTTAAGGATACTAAGGAAATTGTAATGTTTAATGAGAATAAATTTTTGCATAAGTAAGAGGATTGGAGATAAGCGGTTTTCAAAAATACTTCACTCCTTTCTTTTAGAAATTACTCTTTTTGATAACACTTGTTTGACGACCATGCTAACTAAGGTTTCCTAAAGTCAGGATGGCTCTGATACCAAGTCTGTGGGGACCCCGGACTAGCTGTCCGAAATACCCGATTATGCTTAACACAACGATCCCGTGATCAGTCTGTCGTTGCACATAATCCGAATTGGATACCAAAGTTTACATCCATTACAGTACCGAATAAAAAGTCTTACATAAATGGTCATTTAGACCAAGTTCTTACATAGGTGCCTTCAAGGGCCAAACCAAAATATCAGCGGAAGCTACGGCGTAGTAGACATCATATTCTAACGATGACGACCCGACAGGCAGCTGACTTGTGGAGATCCTTAGTTCGCGTAGAAGTCGCCATACTCCTGCTCGGCGTAGTGCTCCTCCTCGTAGTCTGGCTAGGACAATAGCCAGGGACGAAACCAATATGAGTACATTTGAATGTACTCGCAAACTACCCCAACATGAGTATGCACTAGCTTTATTTTAACTTACCACTTTTAATTGTTTTAAAACATCTCTATATCTTTATTGAAAAAGGTAAGAAGAGTTTTATAACTGTTTTTAAAAGAAATCACCATCTCATTTGTTTCTCCAAACCCTTTCTTTTCCGGACCAAGGCTCACCATGGTCCAATTAGTCCAACAACTCATACCACTCCATTTGGTATAGTTATATCATGCCATCACCAATTCATTTTCTTTTAAACTTAAAAGCTTTTCCAAAAATTTGCACATGATCTTAGGACAGCCTCCCAATTGTCCATATCCGGGGACCCGGCTATTCGAATAGTTTTGACCCTCTGCAGAGGTAGCACGCTTTTTATCCCACACCCATCCGGTAACTCATCGTGTCAGCCACGTCCCGCCATACAAGGTGTATGCGAAGTTGAGCCACCGACCCTAGCCTCTCCTTTGCTCATGCTAGTATAGGATCCTACCCATATGATAATTCCCACCAACACTCAGTCCGGTCCCCGTCGGCAACCCTAAGTGTGAGGACTCATATGTTTTTCCCGGCGACCACATTTATGAAGTCTTCAATCCTCCTCCTTATCTTTCCATAGAGTTTGAGCGAGGACCCAGGTCAGGGGAGTTCACAAACCATCCCCTCATGCATAACGGAGTCATCTCCGTCGATGAGGTATCCCATACTAATAAGAGCAAATTATATGACTAAGCCCCGTTCCCATATGGGGGTAAGTGTGGTCGCACAGATTAAGATTGGTTGTCATAGTACTAGGATACTGTGCATTTTTCATAAACATTCCCATTTTTCCATTTCTCCACTTTAACACCGACATCTCGGCATTCCATAACCACACAAGTATTTCCAAAGGAGTTTGAATAAACAACATTGTTTTCCATCCTAAAGTTTCATAACTACTACATAGGGTGGCAAAATAATTTCCATACACTTTTGGAAAAGGTTTTGTAAACCATTGGTTTTAAGAGTAAATCATTTGATCAAAGTAGATGCATATATATTTAGGTGCAAGCTCAGAGAGTAGCTTGCCTTGCTCGGCAAAGGGGACTTGATCTTGATCTTCTGGTTCAACAAATTCCCCCTCCTCGATATCTCCGGCAACGTTCTCGTCTAATCGATAAACAAACAAATACAAGCAATCACTAAAACTACTCAAACAACATCACATCATCACAGTATCACAATCCTAAATGCTCTAAATAGCCACTGGATACAACAAACAATACAATTTAATTTCAAAACAATTGAATTAAACATTAATTGTTTAAGTCCAAATTATGGCAGAAACTTGTTAAACATGTTTAATTGCACAACTTGAGTTCTGTTGGTCACAAAAATACAAACTAAATTTCTATAGAAAGCTACTGATGTGTAGAAGACAACCCAATTTGAATTGGATCATTTGGAGTTACCAAACTCCCTACACATTGGTTTGAATCCAGTAGCTTAATAATCAAGTTTTGGTTACCAAATATGTTCTGTTGTTCCAAAAATTAAATCCTTTTAGGGGTAAGTAAACATTGCTATATGTGAGCTAACAAAATTGGTCCTAACTCATTTGGATCAACCAATAAACATATTTGTTTGTTTTTGTCCAGAAGGGTTTATCTTAAAGTCAACAATTAATATTGCTTAAATAATTCTACCAAAATTAGGGGAGCTAATACAAGGCAGTACTAAGCTAGCAAAATTGGTTTGGAATTATTTGGACTAGCAGAGTATCAGAAACAAACAAGTTTAGATTTTGAACCTTCTGTGGCATTTTCAATAATTCTTTTTAACTATTTATTTAAATGACATGAGACCAATTGGGTTGGTTAAACAATTTCATAAGCTTTCCAGAACAATTGAGTTTGATTTATTTGGATTCCTAAATCTCAAGTTATTGATTTTACAAATTGGGTCCAGTACTGAAATTCTTCTGAAATTAAAAATAGAAAAGGTGTTCAGTGTGGATAATGTTTAAATATGACATGGGGGACCCACTGGTCAGCGGCACAGCGCACGCAGGGAAATTAATAAAACCCTGACGAGCGGGGCCCGCTCGTCAGTCTCTCTCTCTCTTTCTTTTCTATCCGAAACGGTAAGCTACCGTTGGATGGAGATCCAACGGTCCGCGACGAATCCATCGGCGACGACCACATTTGGGCGGCGCCGTGGCTCCGGCGACGGCGAGGTTGGGCAAAACCTCACCTAGAGGGCTCGGGAAGGCTCGGGGACGGTGCAGGGCGACGGCGGAGGCTCGGGGAAGTTCGTGGTGCGACTGGAGCTTGCTGGGGCGGCGTGAATCGTCGACGGCGAGCCGCTGAACTTCCACGGCCACGGCAGCGGTCTCCGGCGGTGTCCTGGCGGCGTCTCTGTGCACAAAACAGAGGGGCAAAAGGCTCGGGTGAGTGCGGGGAGTACGGGGATCAAGGTGGTGTGGTCAGTGGAGGAAGGGGAGCAGTAACACGGCACGGCCGTGTCGGCGTCCACCTTCGGATGCGGCGGAGCGTCGAGGAAGCTCACGGGCAGCTGGAGCTTCGAGGGCGTGGCTCCGCCCTCCTGGCGGTGCACTGAGGAGTGGAGAGAGTGAGAGGGGTCGGGATGGAGTGGAGGGAGTGCACGGTGCGAGTGGGGTATTTATCGGCCGAGGTCGGTCCATGGTGGGTCGGGTGCAGGAGAGCTCCAGAGGGGCGGAGAGGCCGGCGCGCGGTGTCTGGGGGGTCCGGGATGGAGCTAGGGCTCGCGGCGTAGAGGATCGCGTGGCGAGGTGCGGTGAGCTGGGCCAATTTGGCCGGTCGCCGTCCAACTCCTCCGCGGCGAGCATGGGGGACAACGGCGTTAAGGCGAGGGGAGAGGGTCTCCTCTGCCCGCAGAGGTTGCAGTGGCACGGGGGCGAGGGAGAGCGCGGGCAAGGGGGCCCTGGGGGGCCTGGGAACGGCGACGTCGAGCAAGGCGCCACGGCGACGGCGACAGTGAGCTAGGGGAGGTAGACGATGACGGTTTTGCAAAAACCCCCTGGCTCCTGTGCACTGCTTGTTTCCCTTCTTCTTTCTCTTATTTACTTTTTAGTCCTTCTGTTTAAATGCAGTAGCATTTCTTGATTTAATTTGAGGCACTAATCAATTTATAAAAATTTGGCAAAATTTGTGGAGCCTTCCCATAAGGTGCAGAAGCTTCACAAAAATTGGCATAAAATAATAAAATGTTTTGAAACATTTTCTTTTATAGTGTTTTAATTATGGCATTTTAATTTATTTTTACTTTGTTTACTTTTGAATTTTTAAAACTAATTTGAAAATACTATTTGAGAGAGATAAGTAGTAAGAATGAAATGGGAGGGTTTGCAATACCACTCCACTAAATTTTGTTGGAAACAAAATGAGATCCTCACTTGGAGAATTTGTGTGGCACTTGCCACCTTTATTTTTCTTGTTTTGCTTTTAATTTATTCTTCTTCTTTTCTTTATGTTTTCAAATAGAGCAAGCAACACACAACAAGAGAAATAAACAACACAAGCAAGAATATGAGATCAACACATATAATTTAACAAAAGTTTTTGTTGGCTCCCATTTTTGGTATTAATAATACTTGTTAATAATTTTTGGGATGTTACAAAACACAACATGTAGCATTACGATAAGATGATCTTGATCATGATAGGCAGCTCACAAGATCTAAACATGATAGCATAAAGTGGAGAGACAACCATCTAGCTACTGCCATGGGCCCGTAGTCCAAGGATGAACTACTCACGCATCACTCCGGAGGCAGGCATGGTGATGTAGAGCCCTCCGGTGATGATTCCCCTCTCCGGCAGGGTGCCGGGAAGAGCTTCTGAACCCTTCCCGAGCTAGGGTTGACGGCGGCGGCGTCTCTGGAACTTTTCGTGGATAATGGCTCGAGTATTTAGGGTTTTCGTGTCGGGAAGAATCAATAGACTAAAGGGCGGCAGCTGCGGAGCCACGAGGGCCCCACACCACCCCACGGCGCGGCAGGGGGGCCCACGTGACCCCATGGTGTGGGTGCCATGTGGCTCCCCTCCATGTCTCCTCTGGACTCCGTCTTCGTGTTGGAAAAATAGGCGGTTCTGTCCAAGTTTCGTCCAATTCCGAGAATATTTCCGGACTAGCTTTTCTGGAATACAAAAACAACAGAAAACAGGAACTGGCACTATGGCATCTTGTTAATAGGTTAGTACCAGAAAATGCATAAAAATGCTATGAAGTGTATATAAAACATGTAACAATTGGTATAATATCAACATGGAACATCAGAAATTATAGATACATTTGAGACGTATCACTTGCATCAATAACTTTTCAGTCTATGTATGTGAAAAAGAAACAAAGATAGAGGGTAAATATAAAACTACTATTCACCTAGCCACATCATGCTGGTTTATATGGTGGCAGAGGAGACAACATATGCATGGGGAGCAGATTCTGAATCCGACACGGTCGGCTCAGGCAATAGCAGCGATTGCTACCAATTATTCCATATCATATACAAAGAATGTTTGCACTCGAACTCAAGGATGGGAGAAACCGAAGGAAGGTTACTGTAAGTTGAATGTAGATGCATCCTTTAGAGCTGATTCATGCACAGGCGCCACTGGGGCTGTTATCCGAGATGAAACAGCGCCTTTATTGCATGCAGCAACTGCGGCATATCTTCAGTGTCGGATGCACCATCTGCAGAAGCTAGGGCGTTACGAGATGGTCTCCTTCTCGCTGGTCAAGTAGGATGCAACAAGCTTATTATCAATAGTGATTGCTTGGAGGTGATCTCTACAATGCAAGACGGGGGAAATTCCAGTGGTCCTGCTGCTGCCATATATGATGAATGTGCCTTCTTAGCTAGAGGTTTCGCTCATGTTATTTTTGATCACTCGTTTAGGCAAGCCAATAGAGTAGCTCATACATTAGCTGAAAAGGGGAGGGGCCTCGGACAGTGTGGCTGGAGGATCCGCCAGATTTTATTTTTGTGCTGCTCACAGATGATGTAACTATTTTCAAACATCAATAAATTGCCATATTACTTTCAAAAAAACTACTATTCACCGGAATTTTGATTTCCTAATGCATTCATGACCACTATAGATTGTGCACATGTGGGTGGTATGCGTGGGACATTTTTCATAATAAAAATAATTTCTACATTACAACAACAAAAAATTACCATGATATTTTACTTCTTGAGAAACAGACATAAGATTATCGATATCTTACTTATCACAAGTCCCATGACCCAACAAAGATGCATGCACTAATTGGGTGCTCTGACTTTGTGTTGCAAGCCAATAAAAGTACATAAGCATTTCAGATAGCATGGCATAGCCGACAGGAACCTTATATTGCTAGGAAAAAATACTGAAATAGTTGTCCAGGATGATGGGAGGGAGTGTCCATGTATTTGTCCATATATACATTTTCAAGACAAATCTTGAAAACCAAAACAGTAAAGTGTAATAAAGCACAAGATGCACTCTCAAAACTCCAATGGTCGAGAATTATTAAAAACCATAAGATATATATTGATCATAAGTTTGAGTATGCTATTTGCTTAATTTGGAATAAAACCAAACTATTTCCAAATAATCAATTATTCTCAGTCAATTTGGCTATTTTCAAAATTATAGTTTGTGCACTCAATCTGGGTTTTGTTAACATGAAGCAATGTCTACTTGGAAATGAAATACATATCATTCACACCGACAATATTAGGAAGCATAGAACACAGGCTCTCTATGATGAAGAGGTCACTGGCACACCTAAACAAAATACTAGTTAATAAATAGAACAAGTTCATATTAGAGATTGCATATTGATGCGTGTTAAGTTACACGTCCATTGGGAACCCCAAGAGGAAGGTGTGATGAGTGCAGCAGCAAGTTTTCCCTTAGTAAGAAACCAAGGTTTAATCGAACCAGTAGGAAGTCAATGGTCTTCTGAAGGTTGTTGGTGGCTGAATGTGGCACAGCGCAACACCAGGGAATCAGCAGCAACGTGGAACCTGCACACAAGATCAAACTACTTTGCCCCAACGAAACAGTGAGGTTGTCAATCTCACCGGCTTGCTGAAAACAAAGGATTAAAAGTGTGGTGTGGAAAATGATGTTTGCTTGCAGAGAATTAAAGAGAACAATGATTGCAGTTGGTTGTATTTCAGATGTAAAAGAATGGACCGGGTCCACAGTTCACTAGTGGTGTCTCTCCATAATAAAATACTAACATGCTGGGTAAACAAATTACAGCTGGGCAATTGACAAAATAGAGAGTGCATAACAATGCATATATAAGTCATGATGATCACTATGAGATTTACTTGGGCATTACGACAAAGTACACAGACCGCTATCCAGCATGCATCTGTGCCTAAATAGTCCGCACCCCTTCCAGTATTAAGTTGCAAGCAACAGACAATTGCATTAAGTATGGTGCATAATGTAAACAATACAAATATCCTTAGACAAAGCATTGCTGTTTTACCCCTAGTAGCAACAGCACATCCACAACCTTAGAACTTTCTGTCACTGTCCCAGATTAAATGGAGGCATGAACCCACTATCTAGCATAAATACTCCCTCTTGGAGTTACAAGCATAAACTTGGCCAAAGCCTACACTAGCAACGGAGAGCATGCAAGATCATAAACAACATAGGCATGATAAATCAATAATCAACTTGACATAGTATTCAATATTCATCGGATCCCAGCAAACACAACATGTAGCATTACAATAAGATGATCTTGATCATGATAGGCAGCTCACAAGATCTAAACATGATGGCACAAGAGGAGAAGACAACCATCTAGCTACTGCTATGGACCCATAGTCCAGGGTGGACTACTCACACATCACTCCGGAGGAAGGCATGGCGATGTAGAGCCCTCCGGTGATGATTCCCCTCTCCGGCAGGGTGCCGGGAAGAGCTTCAGAACCCTCCCGAGCTAGGGTTGCCGACGGCGGCGGCTCTGGAACTTTTCGTGGATGGAGGCTCGGGTGTTTAGGGTTTTCCCAAGAAAGGCAATTTATAGGCGAAGGGGCGATGTCGGTGGAGGCCCGAGGGCTCCTCACCACGTGGCGGCGCGCCAGGGGTGGGACCCGTGCCACCACATGGTGAGGGCGCCTCGGTGCCCCCCTTCGTCTCTCCTTCGGACTCCGTGTACGTGACAGAAAAATAGGACCTTGGCTTTTTGTTTCGTCCAATTCCGAGAATATTTCCAGAACAGCTTTTCTGGAATAAAAAACAGCAGAAAACAGGAACTGGCACTGTGGCATCTTGTTAATAGGTTAGTCCCAGAAAATGCATAAAAATGCTATAAAGTGTGAATAAAACATGTAGCAATTGACATAATATAAGCATGGAACATAAGAAATTATAGATACGTTGGAGACGTATCAAGCATCCCCAAGCTTAGTTCTACTCGTCCTCGAGTAGGTAAAACGATAACAACAAATAATTTCTTAGGTGACATGCTACCACATAATCATGATCAAATAATATTGTAAAGCATATGTTATGAATGAAGTGACTCAAGGCAATGGTCTATAGTTTGCTAACAAATAGATAATGAGTAAACAACTGAATCATATAAGCAAAAACTTTTCATAAATAGTACTTTCAAGACAAGCATCAAAAAGTTTTGCATAAGAGTTAACTCATAAAGCAATAGATTCTAAGTAAAAGGCATTGAAGCAACACAAAGGAAGATTTAAGTTTCAGCAATTGCTTTCAACTTTCAACTTGTATATCTCATGGATAATTGTCAACACAAAGCAATATAATAAGTGCAATAAGTAAGCATATAAAAATTGTTGCACACAAAGTTGACACAAGTGTTTGCTTCTGAGATAGAAAGGAGTAGGTAAACTGACTCAACCTAAAGTAAAAGAAAGGCCCTTCGCAGAGGGAAGCAGGGATTAAATCATGTGCTAGAGCTTTTTAAGTTTTGAAATCATATAGAGAGCATAAAAATAAAGTTTTGAGAGGTGTTTGTTGTTGTCAACGAATGGTAGTGGGCACTCTAACCCCCTTGTCAACCAGACTTTCAAGAGCGGCTCCCATGAAGGACGTTATTTCTACCCAAAGGCAGATCATCCCTCTTCTCTTTTGTTTACACATGTACTTTAATTTGGGTGACACTCCTCCCAACCTTTGCTTACACAAGCCATGGCTAACCGAATCCTCGGGTGCCTTCCAACAATCACATACCATGGAGGAGTGTCTATTTTAAATGATCAACTTTTTAAATTGCTTACTGATAAATCAGGGCAAAACATGTGAAGAGAATTAAAGGTGAAAGTTGTAATTAATTGGGACTGGGCACCCCATTTGCCAGCTCTTTTTGCAAAATTATTGGATAAGCGGATGTATATGCCACTAGTCCATTGGTGAAAGTCTGTCAGGAGTAAATGACAAGGTTGAAAGATAAAACACCACATACTTCCTCATGAGCTATAAAACATTGACACAAATAAGGGATAATAGCTTTTGAATAGTTTAAAGGTAGCACATGAAGTATTTACTTGGAATGGCAGAAAATACCACATAATAGGTAGTTATGGTGGACACAAATGGCATGGGTTTTGGCTCAAGGATTTGGATGCACGAGAAGCATTCCCTCTCAGTACAGAGTTTAGGCTAGCAAGGTTGTTTGAAGCAAACACAAGATATCAACCGGTACAGCAAGACTTACATGAAAACATATTGCAAGCATTATAAGACTCTACACTGTCTTCCTTGTTGCTCAAACACTTTTACCAGAAAATATCTAGACCTTAGAGATAGCAAACATGCAAACCAAATTTCAACAAGCTCTACGGTAGTTCTTTACTAATAGGTTTTTAACTACATGATGCAAGAGCTTAAACATGAAATACTTGAGAGCTCAAAACAATTGCCAAGTATCAAATTATCCAAGACAATGATCTATATGTGTGTCTTTTCGATATACCATCTACCACATGTTGCATTTTCTGTTTCCAACCAAACACCAATCAACTTATTTCAACAAAAACTCTCCAAATAATTTACAAATGAAACAAGAGAGTATTACTCTACAAGAACTAACAGCTCTGAATAAGAGATGCATGAAAAACAGGAGCTAAAAGCATAGCAGTAGCTAGATAAGAATACTCAACAATATAAGTGAAGAATATGAGTATTCACATGAAAAAGCGGAGCGTGTCTCTCTCCCACACAAGAATGCTAGGATCCAATTTATTCAGAAAATAAAAATAACAATGCGAAAATAAAAGCACACAGACGCTCCAAGTAAAGTACATAAGATGTGGAAGAATTAAAATATAGTTTCACTAGAGATGACCTGATAAGTTGTTGATGAAGAAGGGGATGCCTTGGGCATCCCCAAGCTTAGACGCTTGAGTCTTCTTGAAATATGCTTGGGTGACCCACGGGGGCATCCCCAAGCTTAGGCTTTTCACTCTTCTTGATCACATCATATCATCCTTCTCGCTTGATCCTTGAAAACTTCCGCCACACCAAACTCAAAGTAATTCTCATTAGAGGGTTAGTGCATAATCAAAAATTCTCATATTCTACAGTGACACAATCATCACCAATACTTCTGGACATTAGCTACAGCCACTGATGTTTTATGGAGCAAAGAAATCCAATCAAACATAGTAAAAGAGGCAATGCAAAATAAATGGCAGAATCTGTCAAAACAGAACAGTCCGTAAAGACGAATTTTTTCGAGGCACTTAAGTTGCTCAGATTGAGAAACTCAAAACTAATGAAAGTTGCGTACATATCTGAGGATCACGCACGAATTTTTTCAGAATTTTTCAATTTTTCTGGAGTGAATAAAGCTCAAAACCGTGGACAGCAAAAATCTGTCCCTGTGCAGAAATCCAAATCTAGCATCAACTTTCTACTAGAGACTTTACTTGGCACAACATTGCAAGAAAATAAAGATACAAAGGAGTTGTTACAGAAGTAAGCACACTCCTTGACTCAAATAAAATAAAAATAACAGGAAATAAAATGATGGGTTGTCTCCCATAAGCGCTTTTCTTTAACGCCTTTCAGCTAGGCGCAGAAAGTGAAAATCAAGTGTTCCCAAAAGATAAAGCATCCAAATCATCGAAAGCCTCCTCTAAAACACAACTTGTCACAATAGGTACCTTAGGTATTCCTGAAGATGTTTCATTATTTAAGTCACCCTTAATTGTACTAAAGGTTTTATCAATTTTAAGCTCATAATGAGGTTTCGGTTTGGGCATCTTAGGAACATACATGAATTTTTGCTCTTTTCCCACAAAAGCTTTCTCCCTCTTAGACTTAAGAGAAGAAAAAGTTGAACTTAAAGTTTCCATAGCATCTTCTAATTCACCAATCCTATGGTTTTGGCTATCAAGGGTGTTGCTAGCCTCTAAAACAGTGATTCTTTTATTGATGCTTACCACTGATTCATCAATCTTACTAGTATCAAGTAATTTTGGCAAATTTTTCTCCATAGAATCTAGTTTGTTTATAACATCTTCCAAAGTGATCTCAGTTTTAATGTTTTTAGTAGGCGGTATTCCTACTAAACTTTCAATTAAATTACAAGCTTCCAAAGCAGGAGTACCAAGAAAATTACCCCCTGTAAGAGTATCCAGAACATACCTATACCAACTAGTGATACCAACATAAAAATTCCTAAGAAGGATCATGGTAGAATGTTTTTTAGTACATCTATGATGAGCATCACTAATTCTATACCAAGCATCTTTCAGACTTTCTCCCCCTTGTTGCCTAAATGAACGAACCTCAACTTCAGGAGTACTCATTTTAGCAAAATTAAAGCTAGGCCGAAATACAAAAATAAATGCAAGTAACTAATTTTTTTGTGTTTTTGATATAAAGAAGCAAACAAGATAAAGTAAAAATAAAATAAGCAAGACAAAAACAAAGTAAAGAGATTGGAAGTGAGAGACTCCCCTTGCAGAAGGTTTGACTTCCCCGGCAACGGCGCCAGAAAACTGGCTTGATGCGTGTTAAGTTACACGTCCGTTGGGAACCCCAAGAGGAAGGTATGATGAGTGCAGCAGCAAGTTTTCCCTCAGTAAGAAACCAAGGTTTAATCGAACCAGTAGGAAGTCAAGGGTCTTCTGAAGGTTGTTGGTGGCTGAATGTGGCACGGCGCAACACCAGGGAATCAGCAGCAACGTGGAACCTGCACACAAGACAATCAAACTACTTTGCCCCAACGAAACAGTGAGGTTGTCAATCTCACCGGCTTGCTGAAAACAAAGGATTAAAAGTGTGGTGTGGAAAATGATGTTTGCTTGCAGAGAATTAAAGAGAACAATGATTGCAGTTGGTTGTATTTCAGATGTAAAAGAATGGACCGGGGTCCACAGTTCACTAGTGGTGTCTCTCCATAATAAAATACTAACATGCTGGGTAAACAAATTACAGCTGGGCAATTGACAAAATAGAGAGTGCATAACAATGCATATACAAGTCATGATGATCACTATGAGATTTACTTGGGCATTACGACAAAGTACACAGACCGCTATCCAGCATGCATCTGTGCCTAAATAGTCCACCTTCAGGTTAGCATCCGCACCCCTTCCAGTATTAAGTTGCAAGCAACAGACAATTGCATTAAGTATGGTGCATAATGTAAACAATACAAATATCCTTAGACAAAGCATTGCTGTTTTACCCCTAGTAGCAACAGCACATCCACAACCTTAGAACTTTCTGTCACTGTCCCAGATTAAATGGAGGCATGAACCCACTATCTAGCATAAATACTCCCTCTTGGAGTTACAAGCATAAACTTGGCCAAACCTACACTAGCAACGGAGAGCATGCAAGATCATAAACAACATAGGCATGATAAATCAATAATCAACTTGACATAGTATTCAATATTCATCGGATCCCAGCAAACACAACATGTAGCATTACAATAAGATGATCTTGATCATGATAGGCAGCTCACAAGATCTAAACATGATGGCACAAGAGGAGAAGACAACCATCTAGCTACTGCTATGGACCCATAGTCCAGGGGTGGACTACTCACACATCACTCCGGAGGAAGGCATGGCGATGTAGAGCCCTCCGGTGATGATTCCCCTCTCCGGCAGGGTGACGGGAAGAGCTTCAGAACCCTCCCAAGCTAAGGTTGACGACGGCGGCGGCTCTGGAACTTTTCGTGGATGGAGGCTCGGGTGTTTAGGGTTTTCCCGAGAAAGGCAATTTATAGGTGAAGGGGCGATGTCGGTTGTAACAGCCCAAAGTTTGGGAACCTAAAAATCTGAGTAAAATTTCCACTTTGTGTTTCATTGCATCATGGCATCTATATTAAGTTGCTAAACAACACACAAATGGGTTTGGCAACCTTGAAACACAAAATGCCAAATCTGCTTTAACAAAATCTCAAAACAATGAAGGCATTCAAACTTGCAAAACACAAATACTTTGACATCTTATATTTGTCAAGGAAGTTCCAAGAGTTCAAGAATAATATTTTGCACTTGCTCTAAAATCACTAGGGTATTCTTCAAGTTTTCAAATTACCAAAAATCCCTAGACATAGCTTCCTAAACCAAAGTGGTACCAAACTATTTTATTTTGAGACACCAAAATTTGTGGAGCTTCTACAGTCTAAGGGGAGCCTCCCCAAATTTTGTCATAATTTTTGAAGATGGTTTAGTGCCTCAATAAAATCCCTAAAGCCACAGGTTTTAAAAAGGAAACAGGAAAGGACCTATCCGTGATGGAAGAAAACTGCCAAGGGGTTTTTGCAAATCCGCCGTCGTCTCTCTCCTTCCGCTGGCGCCATGCCGCCGTGCCGCTGCCGCACGACGCCGCGCCGGGGGCCCCTCCTTCTCTGCTCCTCCCCTGCGAGGAGCAAGCACCACGAAGCCCCACCTGCTCCTCCTACCCGATTCCCCCGATTCCCCCGCTCACCTGCTCCCTCGTTCCCCTTTTCTCTCCCCACGAGCGAGCCATGGCCGCCATGGCCTCCGAGCTCGTCGCCGTCGACTGAGTAGTTCCCGAGCAAATCCAAGACCGCAGGAAGGTCCGCCGCGCCGTCCTCTCCGTCCACGCCGAAGGAATCGCGCCGGGGCGCTGGGAATCGAGCTCTCCGTCCGCTACTCCGTCGCTGCTCTCCGAGCGCCGCCGCGGACGAATTCGTCGCCGACAAGCCTCCTCCGACCTCGCCGTCTTCTTCTACGAGCTCAGGGTGAGCTTGCGGTCCAAATGGACACCCCCATCCTCTCCCTCTCGCCGTGCATCGTCGCCGCCGTACGTTTTGCCTCGGGTCGCCGCGATGCTCGACGCCGGCGATGTTCCGTTGGGTTTCCAGCGAAACCAAGCACACCCCCGTGTAGCCCTCGACTAGTGGAGTAGGTTGGTGTCGACGTTTAGCTCCGCGAGCCCTAAATCGGCGGCGCCGTCGTCGTCGTTGCCGCCGGTCAACTCCCCACATGCGCGCGCGTCGCCGAAGTACCCGTCGCGGTAACGCATCGGTTAATCTGAAACTAGAAAATTCGGATTTTCCGAAGTACTCCAGTACGAGATGCTTTTGGGTCCTTAGCAAAATTTTAAGACGCTGAGACGATCGGATAATCCGATTGTGCAATTTTCGGAAAATCCGAAAATCACCAGTACCCCCGAACACTGTTTAAACTTCAGGTCCTTAGCCATTTTTCGAGCCAGATGGATCGGATAATCCGATTCCAACATCATCGGATAATCCGATTAGCCTTTTTCAGATGTAATGCAAATTCTTTCAGTTCCCTTGTTAATTTGATTGCACGACTGATTTAATCACCAAAACCCTGCATCCCTCACATGCTCATGACATTTCATATGCAAGTTAACCATAGGGTTTCATCTATCTTAATCAACAAGTAAAGATGATTCCTTACTTAACTCCACGGTATATTCGAGATGCGCCCCTCTAAGCATCCAAACTCCGTTTAATTTGAATAGTTGAATCATCCTCCTCTCGGGGATTTAAAATGTCATGTCATCATGTGTTTGCGCATTGCATTTGTGAAGCATGTGTGGTGATTGATTGTTTCTTCCCGTGTTTATGCTTCGATAGATCAAGCAGCCGGGGTTACGTTGCAATACCCCGACGATCCGTACTACCAGCACGTTGAACAAGGCAAGCGTAATCCCCCTCTGAGCAAGTCTTATCCTATTTTCCGCAAATATTTTCTCCACTATAATATTGCATGCGGTTCCAAATGTCAATTTGCTTGGATTAGAGTATCCTATAGTTGCATTAAGTTTCCGATGCCATTACCTGTTTCCCTCCTATTGTCCATAGGTTTGTATTGTTGGCTTGAGATACTTAACTATGCTATGATGTTGCTTATCCATGCTTAGTTAAAGGTTTATTCGTCCGATGGATATTTCATGTTGGAAACAGGTGTTGAAATGTTCGGATGATGGTGGAGAAATTGTGGTGACAAGTAATAAAATGCTTAAAGGTGGGGATGAGAGGCCACTATGGTATGGTGGTGTTTTGTCTCACTCTCGCTACCTAGGTGCGAGTTCTTTACCTCTTGAACCAAGAATGAGCGCGCTTCCATTCGGTGGGGTATATGGAGCCCTCGTCGACCGAATAACTTGTGCGGGGCTAGCCAGGGTCCTCTAGTTTGAGCTTCCATTTGCGCGTGCGTTGAGATGGTGGCCAAGACAGAAATGAGGATGGTGGTGTTAGGAAAATGAGTGGCCACGGGGCAGGGTGTTGGAGGCACTGAACCTGTCCCGTCCTCACTGATGATCCTGGGTTAGTCTCAAGCAAGGTAAAGGTTGTAACCGTTCCCACTCAGCCGGCTTTCCCCGGAAGAGAGCTAAGCGTAGGCAATGAGCCGGGCGGTACCGAAGGTTAAACACAGTGCACCCTGCAGGGTTAAATCTTTTCGAAAAGCCGTGTCCACGGTTACGGACGACTTGGGAAAGGACGATAAGATCATAGAATAACTTGAACGGGATGATTAAAAACTGAGTACTAAAGGTACTACTCAAGATAGCAAGGTTAGCTTCCTCGAGAGTGATTCGGGAGGTGCCTTTGTAGAACAGGTAAAGTGAGGATGGTGGTTGATGATGAGAAAGGTGATCAAGAGAAAAGAGTTGCTTCTTACCTCTTTTAAAATACTCTGCTTAGTCGATGCCATGGAGTTATGTTTTCAGAAATAAAATCAGCTTTATGCAAAACAGACATAAAACCTTGAAAGCCTCATCGAGCTAAAGCTCTATATTATAATTTTGCGAGTTCGTCGAACTCAACGTCGTTTGCTTTGTTTCAGAGGAGGACTTCACCGACCTCGAAGGTGGGTTCTTTGTGGACGTCGACGAGTAGTCTGGGTTCCCAGGTGGCAACTTGGGACATCTCGGAACAGCTGGCGCTTAAATGTTTATCTGTAGGCCTCTTAGGCCATAATTTGGTTCTTGTTGTTTAGAACAACCTATTTTCGCTTCCGCATGTTGTAATGTTGGGTCTGTGACCTCTGGTTGTAAATTTGCTATCTTTCTCTATTATAAGAGTTGAACTATATGATTTTGTGTCGTAGAGTCTGTGATGTGCCAGGTGTTCCACAAGTCTTGATCTTTCTATTATGCACTGATAGTTGTGCCTGTGTTAAGGCATCAATCGGGGTGTTGCGTTGCCGATGATCAATTCCGAGCAACGCCTGCCAAAGGTTTTGGCCGGGGATTGGTAAACCCGTAACATCCGGTTGTATCGCTTAACCGGTGACACACAATATCACTGTGTAGCAGTCGGGTCGGGGCGCCACATCGGTGGAGGCCTGAGGGCTCCTCACCACGTGGCGGCGCGCCAGGGGTGGGACCCACGCCACCACATGGTGAGGGCGCCTCGGTGCCCCCCCTTCGTCTCTCCTTCGGACTCCGTGTACGTGACAGAAAAATAGGACCTTGGCTTTTTGTTTCGTCCAATTCCGAGAATATTTCCAGAACAGCTTTTCTGGAATCAAAAACAGCAGAAAACAGGAACTGGCACTGTGGCATCTTGTTAATAGGTTAGTCCCAGAAAATGCATAAAAATGCTATAAAGTGTGAATAAAACATGTAGCAATTGACATAATATAAGCATGGAACATAAGAAATTATAGATACGTTGGAGACGTATCACATATCTGTAAGTAGAATATGTAGCTAGGAATCACCACATTGTAGCATAGTCCAGAAATAAAAAATGCGTGCAAGATATGTCCACAACCAGTCTAGTGGTAGAAGGGCCCTTTATCATATGGCCAAACAGTTTCACGACGAAAATGCCAACGGTGGTAATAGTTGTGTGGCAGAATAATCTACCAAGGTTGAAAATTGTGTGTTAGATGGTTGCGTATCAACCACAGAAAAACTGTCGTGGTAGATACGTATAAAAGACCGAGACACACCCAGTGTCAATCTTAGCGATGCGTTGACTCCGGCGACATGCGAGGAGCTCGGGTTTCGACATTGAGGCTCAAGAGAGGAACGATTATGTAACAGCCCACTTTTGGTAATGCAAATTATGGACCAAATTTCACTTTTTCCTTCCATACATGCATCATGGCATCCATTTGAAATTGTTAAAACAAACAACTTTTGGTTTGGCATCATTGCAAAGTAACATGCCAAACTTGCTACAACAAAATTTCACAACGATAAGACACCCAAACTTGCAAAAACAAAAACTTGGACTTCTTATATTTGTCAAGGAAGTTCCAAGAGCTCAAATCAATATTTTGACTTGCTTCAAAATTCTAAAAGAGTTTTACTTTGGAAATTCTCAAAAATGCCTATAAGCAATCTCTTATTTTATTCCCCAAGCAATTGACATCCAAAGGACTTCAAAATTCTTGGAGTGCTTGCCAAGGGTGCAGGGAGGATGCACAAAAATTGGCATAATTTTCAGAAGTGTTTAAAGGCCTCAAGTAATTCAAATCCTTTGCTGAAATGAATTCCCAAAACTGAAAAGGACCTGTTTGTGATGAACTTAAAATTTCCAGGGGCTATGTGCAAAATCGCCGGCGTCTTCTTCCTCCTCCTGTAGCGACGCGGAGCTCCGATTCCGCCGAACCAGCTCGTCGCGCACGCCTCGCCGCGCCCTCCTCTGCGTTGTCCTGGACCCAGCGAGGAGAGCACGCACCCGAGCTGCTCTCTCCCCGATTCTTTCCTCTGCTTCACTCCCTCTGTTCCCCTCTCCATGGCCGACGAGCAGCCCGAGCCCGCCGTGCTCGTCGCCGTCGTTTGAGACTTCCCCGAGTGAATCGACGGCAACCACCGGCTCCGCCGCCTCGCCTGGAACGCCTCCGCCGAGGGAATCGAGGCGGGAGGCCCTGCATCTCCGCCGCCGTTCGATTCCGTCGCCGCACCCGACGATCTCCGCCGACCCCGAGCCGCCGTGCTGGACCTCGCCGCGCCTCGCCGTCTGCACCATCGCGCTTGTGGTGAGCACCCCGTGCCGTTGCGCACCCTCCCCTTCCCCTTCACACGCTAGCCGTCCTCGCCGTAGCCGTTCGCCGCCGTAGCCGTGCACATCATCGCCGTTCCTCGCGCTCCCCGGCCGTGGAGACGGCCTAGGCCGGGCCGTGGGCCGTTCCTATCGGCCCCTAACCGGCCTCTGCACCGGCAAAAACCGGCCTGAGGGCCGGAACCCTCTGTCGCCTGGCCGGCCACCGAGCCAGCCCAGACCGGGCTGCTGGCCGGAGGCCTCTGTTAGCAGGCCGGCCTGCCAGCCGGCCCAGACCGGGCTGGAGGCCGGGTGTCCTGTTTATTTTTGGAGATGTTTTCTTTTCCTTTTCTCCCTTTTGCGCATGCTTCCACTTCCCCCCCCCCCCTCGCGCGTTAGGGACATCGACTTCGATGATTCGACCATTTCATCCCCCCCTCTCGAGTTCGAGTAATTAAGTTTTATTTGTTGTTGAAATTAAATTATTAAAAGAATAAATTGAAAACGAGGAAATTAAAAATGCAATAACTTTTTACCGGGACCTCGGAAAAATGTGTTCGATATACCAAAATGTTCAGAAAAATATGAATCACCCCGAATCATCATCATCATGCATAATTGATCACCACTACAATAATGTACTTTTAGTAGCACTAGAATCACGAAGTTTTAATATGGGGTTATTCCGAATAATGCGAACAATAGATTGGGGACCCCATTTAACTTGCTGATCATGTTCGAAGCTATTAGGGTGCATTTAAAATGTCATGCCATCATGTGATTGCGCATTGCATATGTTAGCATGTGTGGTGATTGATTGTTCTTCCGGTGTTGTTTGTGCATCGGTAGATCAAGGAGGTGAAGTGCCACCCCCGTCCCGTGACGATCCGTACTACCAGCCGTATCAACAAGGCAAGCGTAATCCCCCCTCTGAGCATGTCTTATCCTATTTTCCGCAAATATTTTCTCCACTATAATATTGCATGCGGTTCCAAATGTCAATTTATTGGATTAGAGTATCCTATAGTTGCATTGAGTTTCCGATGCCAATACCTGTTCCCCTCCTATTAACCATAGGTTTGTATTGTTGGCCTGAGCTACTTAACTATGCTATGTTGATGCTTAGGCATGCTTAGTAAATGTTTATCTGTACGATGGATGGTTGATGTTGGAAACAGGTGTTGAGATGTGTGGTTGATGGTGGAGAATTGTGGAGACAGTTAATAAAATGCTTAAAGGTGGGGATGAGAGGCCACTGTGGTTGTGGTGCTTTGTCTCGTTCTCGCCGCCTAGGTGCGAGTTCTATACCTCTTGAACCAAGACTGAGCGTGCAACCATGCGTGAGGCCTATGCATTTTCAGGAACCCTCATAGACTAAATAACTCGGGCGGGGCTAGCCAGGGTCCTCTAGTTCGGGCTTCCATTTGCGCGTGAGTGATGATGGTGGTATGAACTGAGATGAGGATGGTGGTATTAGGAGAATAAGTGGCCGCGGGACAGGGTGCTGGAGGTACCTCTTGTCCTACCGCCGCTGATGATCCTGGAAAGTCCTTAACGGGGAGAAGTCGATACCGCTCCCACCCAGCCGGCTCTCCAAGGAAGAGAGCTAAAAGCTAGGTAATGGGCCGGACGGTACGCGTGGTAAACATTGTACACCCCTGCAGGGTTAAATCTTTTCGAAAAGCCATGTCCGCGGTTATGGACGACTTGGGAAGTGAAGGTAAGATCATAGAATAACTTTAACGGAATGATTAAAAACTGGGTACTAGAGGTACCACTCACAAAAGTAAGGTGAGCTTTCTCGAGGGTGATTCGGGGAGGTGCCTCTGATGAACAGGTACAATGGTTGATGATGGTTGATGATGAGTAAGGTGATGAAAGAAAGAGTTACTCCTTACCTCTTTTGAAAATATTCTGATTAGTCGATGCCATTGAGTCATGTTTTCCTAAATAAAATCAGCTTTCTGCAAAACAGCCATAAAACCTTGAAAGCTTCATCAAGCTAAAGCTCTATATATAATCTTGCGAGTTCGTCGAACTCAACGTCGTTTGTTTTGTTTCAGAGGAGGACTTCACCGACCTCGAAGGTGGGTTCTTTGTGGACGTCGACGAGTAGTCTGGGGTTCCCAGGTGGCAGCTTGGGACATCCCGGAACAGCTGGCGCTGTGATGTTTATTTGTAGGCCTCTTAGGCCATAATCTGGATCTTGTTGTTTAGAACAACCTAATTTGCTTCCGCTTGTTGTAATGTTGGGTCTGTGACCTCTGGTTGTCTTTTGCTATCTTTCTCTATATTAAGAGTTGAACTATATGATTTGTGTCGCAGAGTCTGTGATGTGCCAGTTGTTCCACAAGTTTTGATCTCTCTATTATACATTGAGGGTTGTGCCTGTGTTAAGGCATCAATCGGGGTGTTGCGTTGCCGATGATCCATTCCGAGCAACGCCTGCCAAAGGTTTTGGCCGGGGATTGGTAAACCCGTAACCTCCGGTTGTATCGCTTAACCGGTGACACACAGCATCATTGTATAACAGTCGGGTCGGGGCGCCACAGATTAGTGGGGTATTGAGAGGAGCGAGTGTTTCGCGCACTAAGAGGGTCGCGGTCCCACTGTTAGATCCTCCATGGTGTGGAATCCCGAGGTGGTTCCACCATGACCATGTGTGGAAGGAACATGAGCACTAAAATGAGTCATGTCTAAGGAGAGAATCATATATAACGGGTCAATGTGAAATCATGGCGAGCTCCCTCTTCTAATTTGAAGAGATCAGATTCAAGATTCTTCGGAAGGTGAAGGGTTTCTGAAAGTGCATGTGCCCTCATGTGTGGTTTTGGTAATTAATGACAACCTCTATGGACTAATGTTTGCATTGAGATTTCTTTATAGATCTTGTCCATGAAGAAGATTGGAGTTCATGTGTTGGACTTTAGAAGATTATATGATGACCAAGGTTCTATCCAGTGGGTTCATATGAAGAATGGTCATCTAGAGTTGAGCTTATTGCAAGCATGGCTTGGAAAAGAAGATTGAGTGAACATTCATGTTTATCTCCAAGCCATCATATATATTAAGAGAAGAAGATGAAGTGCAAGTTCAAGAGAAGCATATCGAAGAAATCCTATGGTTGAATCTTGTCACCCATTTAGAGATATTGGTCAAGTGAAGATGTGCCTTATAGAGACTCTCCCATCTTGGTGTATGGGGGAGCGATATGTGAGTCTTCACCAAGCGAAACGCAATCAAGAAAGGTGGTCCACTTGAATAGAGCAAGATCGTCATCATCTAGCTCAAGTGGAATGCGCAAGGCAAAGGTATGATCTTGATAGGGTTTCTATTTTACCGGTCTCATGGTGTTAGTGGGAGACCGGGTTATAGGATAGACGGCGTACTATCAAGAGGGGCTCTCAAGTGACTAACTTGATCGCACCTTTGTGGAGAGATCAAACCTTTGCATTCTTGGCATATCATTTTTCTTGGTTCTTATTTGGTTTTTATCTATGTGAGAATTTAGATCTTCTGTTCATCTCCATACCAAGCTCCAGTTCACCGAAAACGGATTTCGTATGGAAAACTTGTTGCGTTTTTAGTTTTGGAGGTTTTGCCGGTTCATCTTTTTATAGAGAGGTTTATCTTTCTACATTTGGATTCCTCCTCACATGATGGACTATGATGTTTCTCTGCATAATCTTGAAGAGCTCTTCGTTGCGATTCCAATGAGCCCAAGATCATCGAAATCGGAGTCCGGATGAAAAAGTTATTGTAGTTTTCGTTTTGTTGTTTCTGTCAGTTTTCAGACAACCGGATATTCCGATTAACTTTCGGAATTTCCGGTTAGAAATATCCGGCTCCCTCCAGAAGGTTTCGCGTTCTGGTAAACTTCTGAACCGGATTTTCCGGTCCTAAATTGACCCGGAATATCCGGTTTTTCCTGCTGTAACGGTTATAATTTGGGAGGGGCTATAAATACCCCTCCCCTTCTTCTACCTCAAAAAGCACGTTTTTTCCCTCTCTCTCCTCCATTGTTGACCTTGGAAAAACTTGCCCCCTCTCAATTTCTCCCATGATTTTTGCATATCTTTGAGGGAAAAGTGAGAGGAGATCTAGATCTACAATTCCACCAATCCATCTCTTCTCTAAGTGATGGGAACCTAGTAGATCTTGATCTTGGAGTTCTTGGTGTTTCTCCTACTTTGTTCTTCCTCTCTTCTCCCCCCATAAGCATTAGTTGCTTTTGGTTGGATTTGAGAGTGAAGGATTTGAGCACTTGTGCTCTTGCCATTGCTTTGTGCTCTCCACGAGGATTCGTGAAAGTTGAAAGTTTGTGAGCTTGTTACTCTTGGGTCATTGGACCCTAGACGCCTTTGTGGTGGTTGAGACCTTTGTGGTCACTTGTAGTCGTTCGGGAGCCCCCAATCCAGTTGTGGGTTGTGCCTCGGATTGTTGTTGTAAAGGCTCCGGATTCCGCCTTGAAGGATTCCGATAGTGGAAGGTGAACCAATCCTTTGTGGTGCGGTTCATCGGAGAATAGGGTGAGCCTTTGTGGTGTTGAGATCGACCTTTGTGGTGCCTCACACCTCTCCAACGAGACGTACTCCCCTAAAAAGGAGGAATTCAGGAATACATCTTCGTCTCGCGTGCCTCGGTTATTTCTATACCCGAGCCTTTTACTTATGCACTTCACATTGCGATAGCTTTCGTTCTTGAAGTATTATATATTGCTATCACCTTGTTGCTTGTATAGCTTAGCATAAGTTCTTGGTGCACATAGGTGAGCCTAGTTTTTTTAGGTTGTTGGCTTGTTAATTTAAACACCTAGTTTTATTCCGCAATTATCAAGCATAGACCGGAAAAGTTTAATTCGCCTATTCACCCCCCCCTCTAGGCGACATCCTTGTCCTTTCAATTGATATCAGAGCCTGAGCTCTCTTTTTGGGCTTTACCGCCTAGAGAGTTAAGATGTCGCTTAGAGAATTAGTGCACAATCCCACTCTTATATTCGATGGCCCAAATTATGATGTTTGGAAAATTCGCATGCTTAAACTTTTTAGGGCCATGGGTCCAAATTATATTAAGAGAATTGTAGATATGGGTTTTTCTCCTCCAATGGATTCCCAAGAATTATCTATAGAGGATGAGGAAAACTATTATCTCGATACTCTAGTTTCTAATGGTCTTATTTGTGTTTTGAGCGATGTAGTTCTTGCATCAATCATGCCTTTTCGGAATGCACATGAGTTGTGGACCAAGCTTCAAGATAAATATGAAGTGTCCAACTTTTTTGAGGATGATTGTTCTCCCTCCACCTCCGGCCGTGATGAGTTCACAACTTGTTCCACTTTACCAACATGTGATTTGTCACAAGGTAATGATATGGTGAGTGGTGATAGAAATTGCAATGTTCTATCTTTCGACTTAAACACTTCTAGCACTCCAAATGTTTTACATGCTAGTGTTGCTAGTCCTTGCATATCATGTAATAGTTGCTCAACTAAATCTCATGATTATATGCTTCGTATGTCTTGTTGCCATGAAACCAATGCCTCCATATCCTCTATTTCTTTGTGGCTAACAATGTAGAGGAATTCCAACATTTGTTGGAACAAGACATGGACCTCAATGGTGCTTCAAGTAATTCTTCACCATCTTTGTCCACTACTCACTTTTGCCTTATGGCTATGGATTCAAAGGTATCTCCTAATTCGAATCCCAATATATCTCATGATGATGATGATGATGAAGAAAATGATAATGATGCTTCTATTCATGAGATGGGTAAAATTGTTCTTCATGCGCTTTCAACAAATAAAATTGCTCATGATAACTTCTTAGAAATCATGAGTACCTTTGTTCACCGCAAGCTTACAATTGAGGTTTTGGAAACTCAATTTGATGAGAAATGTAAAATTGAGAGAGAAGATGCTATGGAAAAACATCCTTAGAAAATGCTCTTGAGGAAGAGCATGAGCTTCGAGTTTCTCTTGAGGAGAAACTTGAATCTCTTGATGAAACAAATGATCTTATTATTGCTAAAATCATTAAGGATAGAGATCATGCTATTGCTAAATATAAAGTGCTTAAAAAGGAAAAAGTTGAATTTGGTATTGGCAATGCTAGACTAATTGAGGACATAGAGAGACTTGACAAAGCCACAAGGCTTTAGAAAGTGAACACTCTCTCCTTATCAAGTCTCATGATCAACTCCAAACTCAACTATCTAAAAATGATGAGCTTGCCAAGTTGTCTTCTTCCATTTCTAATATTGATGATGCTTGTGCTACTAACTCCATTTCTTGTGAAGCATCTATTTTGAAGGAGAATGTTGAGCTAAGGTCTCAACTTGAGTTGCTAACTAGCAAGTATAGGAAATTGGAAGAAAGTCATGAAAAGCTATCTAGCTCTAATGATGATCTTCTAGCATCCTATGCTAAGCTAAAGTTAGCTCATGAGGCTATTATGTCAAAGGTAACATCTTGTGAGCCTCATGTGGACAATGGCACAACTTCCTCTCACAATGCTTTATTGCCATGTGCTAGTCCTAGTAATTCTAATCACATACTATTGCTAAATCTTGTGATGAATTACCTTCCTTGCCTTGTTGCTCTAACAATGAAGCATCTACTTCCTCTAGTGTTTGTGTTGATACTAACCATGTAGAGGAATTAAAAGAGCTCAAGGCCCAAGTCACTTCTTTGAAGAAAGACTTGGAAAAGCGTCATGTTGGGAGGTCCACACTTGACAATGTGTTGAGTGTTCAAAGACGCCCCAATGACAAGAGTGGACTTGGATTCAACTCCAACAACAAGAACAAGTCCAAGCCTATCAAGAAGAACAAGGGCCAAGAACAAGTCAAGGATTCGGCCAAGATTGTTTGCTTCAAGTGCAAAGTTGAAGGGCACCATGTTAGATCTTGCCCTTTGAAGAAGAAGTCTCTTAGTGAGAAGCAACAAGAAGAAGCCTCAAGTTCAAACTCAAGTTTCTCAAGTTAAAGCAAGGCCTCTTCCCAAGAAGAATCAAGCTACCCTCCTCAAGTCAAGATTCCAACTAAGAAGAAAGGAGGAAGCCAATGTTGCTACATATGCCGTGAGAAGGGCCACTTTGCTTCTTCATGCACTAATGGTACCTTATCCAACCCCATTATAATTGATGATGTTTATTCTCTTCGGAAGGATAAGGTTGGCAATGTGTTTGCCAAATATGTTGGTACTCAAAGTGGTGTCAAGAAAAGCACCATTTGGGTTGCCAAGCCTATTGTGACTAACCTCTTAGGACCCAACTTGGTTGGGGACCAACAAGCTAAAACTTGATCAATAGGTGTTGTTGGAGGGCATTGGAGACTTGGCTACATCATGAAGAATTAAGGGATCTTCATCAATTATATTCTCTCAAGCCAAGTCATTTGGATTATATTTTTCTATCTCATATCCAATGTTCCTCCTTGCGGTAACTTTTTATATCATATATACATTGAAAGTTGCTTGCACCCTTGCATGTGTTAGGTTTTGTACCTTGCTAGTGTTTGTATGTGTTGTGCTCTCTACTTACTTATCTTGAGTAATCAAGTATGTGTATGTTGGTTTGCACACCATTTACTTGTGTTGAGCCTTATTGCTTTTATTTGATATCTTATCTTGTTGGCTCTCTTTTGAGAGATTAATGGACTATCCATTTTGGGGAGTGATATGCTTCGTGCACTTCACCCTCCTAAAATGTGTATACATGAGGAATACCACTTAGTGTTGATATATCAATATTATCTACTCTCTATGTGGTATGTCATTCTCATGAGAAATTCAAATTCTATAATGTCCATTAATTATCTCTAGTTGGTTTTGTTTGCCTCGTGTTTAAAAAAATGGATTATCACATTATGGGGGAGTAATAAGCTATGTGCATATTACAAGCCTAGAAAATGTGAACATGTGAGGTTTTGCCACCTAGAATTGATATTCTTCATTATCTTATTCCTATGTGGCATGTTGCTCAAACAAGTTCCATCTTTGGTAAAATGATTTTGTTTAATCACTCTTTTGGATCTTGTTTGTGATGGACATTCTTGGTACGGCTTTCCCCAAATATGTTTGCATATATCTTTTTGGGAAACCGATTGCTTCAAGCTACTCTTTGTAGTTGCTTTGCATGATCGCGTGAATATTTGAAGCTATCAAGAATATCTATTTATCTAAGCATGGCTTTTAAATCTTATCCTTTGCCATTTGCTTATTTGTTGTGAAGTTGGTCTTGAATATAATTCCTTTATACCACCGAGAAATATCTCTATATACTCCTTGTCCATGACAAGTGATACTCATAATTGTGGTGAAATTTGTAGACCATCTTCATTTGGCTCTTGCTTTGAATTGCCTTATTTTTATTGCCAAGGATTTGTTTTGATCTAACTCCTCTTGTCTTCCTTTATCTTTTGGATCCTTGTTGCTCTACTCAAAATTTGTTTATTCTTTCTTGAGTTAGGAAAAGCAATGATCCCACTCTAGTGCATTACATTCAAATTCATACTTCTAGTTAATGCACTATTCTTGGGGAAGCTATCCTACATTGAGTAGAACATCATTCTTTAAATCGGTTTTGTATCTTATTGCTCTCCTTGATCATGACTAGTGTTTGAATGATATATATGGAGAGTGATGATCCCATTTGTGTGCATTTTGTATTCAAATGCAAGATCATAAATAATGCACAAATCTTGGGGGAGCAATCCTATATGCTTTTAACATTAGTTGTCTTCAATTGGTATTTGATCCCGATGACATGTCTCCTTGGAAGACAAACATTTTTCGTCTTGGTACTTTGTGCCATCATGAAAAGTGTAGAGGGTTTGGTTTATTCCTTGATGGTATTTTCATCAATTGGTATCTTACTTTCATTTGGTATCTTTTCAAGTGGTATCTTCAATCATGTGTTGATTTGGGTTTTGATATAATTTGGACAATTCTTTTTCTTGTCACACTTGTGTGTGCTTTCTTGGTTTAATTGGTGTTTTGTCCAATTTGTATCTCGTTTGGTTCTTGAAAGTCTTGTGCATGCATATTTACTATATGTATATCTTATGGCATGCTTACTTTCGTTGATCCAATATATAGGATAAACTCCATCAAATCCTAAATGGCTAAGATGTGCATGAAATTCAATTTCATATCAATATGCACATATTTATGTGGAGTTTGTCCTATGTATTGTAGTTGCTCTAACTACTTTGGACCCAATGAGTTTGGGTACCATTTTGTACTTGAATTTGTTTTAGGTACATTAGAGATGCATTGGAAGCTTGTCTCATTTACAAGGAAGGTGTTATCACCATGTGCTTATTGGAGCCAAGCTCGGATGATCGTGAACTCTTATCTTCTACATCACCAATGCTATCTCGGTAACAAGTATCTACCTCATGCATACTTTACTAGCTTGTGTAGGTTGTATCTTGGCATGAATCCCTTTAGTCGCAATTGATATGTTCTTGCAAAGTTTTTTATTAAAAAAACATCTTTATTGCAAATGTGAGCAAGCCGGGATGATTACATATCAAGGGAATATACATAATCATTTTATTGATTCACCAATCCCAAATATGTTAATCTAGCATTTCTTCTCAAAGTCTCTCAGATGCAATATTGATGAATTTGCAAACTCATTTGCCCTTTGTGATACTTGTTATCTTTCTCGGAGCATCCCAACTATTTTTTTCCCTTGTGGATATTTTTGATGCTATGATGAGATTGTGTTGGAAGTTCTTCTATATCCTTCTAAGATAAAATTGAGCTTTGTGCTATGCTTTTAAGCAATGATCTTATTGGTATATATATGACTTCCACTTGGATATCATGTTCTTCACCGTAGTATCTATTTTGTGTGTGCATGTTTCTTTGTGGACTTATATCTCATGATTGATGTCTACTTAGAAACTTATACACATGAAGTAGTTACATCTTTATTTGGTATTCATTTTGTTAGTGACCGCCTTTTATTGCTTTTGATTCTTTGGTGGTTCCTAAAAGGCACAAGCTTTGGTTTTCATTTGATATCCCTTTTTGCATCTTAATAAGCTTGTGAACCTAGTTGCTTTGCTTCAATTTCCATCTATGCTTTGTTGCACTTGTTTGTGTTCAAAGATTATCTAGGAGGGAGTGAGGATTCCATTGTGTACACCATATTGCAATGCAAATCCTACTTTGTGCATGTACCTTGGGGAGCTCTCTCTTGATTTTTAGAACACTTGGTTGATCTTATCATAATATCTTCTTGTCTCCAATGATGTTTCAGATCCTTTGATTGCTTGCCTCTTTTGTTGAGGTATCTTTCCATTTGCTATTTTGTTGCAATCTTTGGATTCTCTATATAGTTTGATTTCCTCCTTTATTGATCGGTGGAAATGTCCACTTGATTATACTCATTTTTATGAGAAAAGCTAAACTCATGGAGGAACTCTCACTATGTTGGCCTTCCGAAGCTTTTTGCCCATTTCGGCAATTGTTGCCAATGGGGGAGAAGTTTTGGAGGGTTTATGGAATTCGGTTTTGTACTTTGCATTTGTTGCTAAGTATTTGCCTTTCTTGCTTTTGCATTTGTTGCTTGGTTTTGTATATAGTGGAAACTCCACCACTGGTAATGGTTGACAATATATGCAATGAATTCATGTTCATCCACACGTGCATAGATTGTGGGGGAGTTTCTCTATATATGTTGTTGGACTAACATCACATACTTTTGTAGTATTTGATGATAGTACAATTGGTTCTTGCTCGTTAATTTCCATATTATAAACCCTCCCAAAAGAGATTGTCATCAATTACCAAAATGGGGGAGATTGAAAGTGAATGTGCCCTCATGTGTGGTTTTGGTAATTAATGACAATCTCCATGGACTAATGTTTGCATTGAGATATCTTTATAGATCTTGTCCATGAAGAAGATTGGAGTTCATGTGTTGGACTCTAGAAGATTATATGATGACCAATGTTCTATCCAGTGGGTTCATATGAAGAATGGTCATCTAGAGTTGAGCTTATTGCAAGCATGGCTTGGAAAAGAAGATTGAGTGAACATTCATGTTTATCTCCAAGCCATCATATATATTAAGAGAAGAAGATGAAGTGCAAGTTCAAGAGAAGCATATCGAATAAATCCTATGCTTGAAGCTTGTCACCCATTTAGAGATATTGGTCAAGTCAAGATGTGCCTTATAGAGACTCTCCCATCTTGGTGTATGGGGAGCGATATGTGAGTCTTCACCAAGCGAAGCGCAATCAAGAAAGGTGGTTGATAACCCACAAGTATAGGGGATCGCAACAGTCTTCGAGGGAAGTAAAACCCAAATTTATTGATTCGACACAAGGGGAGACAAAGAATACTTATAAGCCTTAACAACGGAGTTGTCAATTCAGCTGCACCTGGAAAAGCACTAGTAACAGGGTGATGTGAAAGCAGCAGTAATATGAGAGCAATAGTAACAGTAACACAGAGACAATGGCGCCAGAAAATAGTTGCTTGCGTGGAGTTGACGGGAAAGCAATGATTACAAATGGACCGGGGTTCCCAGCTATCTACACTAGTGGTAACTCTCCAATAACAAGTATTGGGTGAACAAATTACAGTTAGGCAATTGACAGAATATTGAGCGCATGACAATGCATATATATGACATGATGACTACTATGATATTTAATTGGGCATTACGACAAGATACATAGACCGTTATCCAACCGCATCTATGACTAATAATCCACCACCGGGTTGTCATCCGAGTTCCCCGTTGGTATTAAGTTGCAAGCAACGGATAATTGCATTAAGTAAAGTGCGTAATGTAAACAAACACATATGCCCGTGGACATAGCATCGTTGGGTTACCCCTAGTGGCAACAGCACATCAACAACCTTAGAACTTTCTGTCACTGTCCCAGATTAAATGGAGGCATGAACCCACTATCTAGCATAAATACTCCCTCTTGGAGATACAGGCAACTACTTGATCAAGGTAACCACAAGTACCGGAGAGCATGCAAGATCTTAAATAACATATAAGATAGATTGATAATCAACTTGACATAGTATTCAATATTCATCGGATCCCAGCAAACACAACACCGATTACATCATATGGATCTCAATCATGTAAGGCAGCTCATCAGATCATTGTATTGAAGTACATCGGAGAGAGAGTACCAACTAGCTACAGCTAGAACCCGTAGTCCATGGGGGAACTACTCACGGAGCATGATGGAGGCGGCGGCGTCGATGGAGAAGGCTCCGGGGGTCAATCCCCGTCCCGGCAGGGTGCCAGAACAGGAACTTCTGACCCCCGAAACTTGGTTTCGGATGGCGGCGGAGCTCTGGAACTTTTCTGGGGAAATCGTCGATTCTTCCGTGAGTTTTAGGTCAGGGGCAATATATAGTCCAAAGGGCATCGCGAGGCGGTGCACGAGGAGGCGACACCACCCCAGGGCGCCGGGAGATTCCTGGCCGTGCCGAGCCCACGTGTGGGGCCCTCGGGCCTCCCCCGGATTTGTCCTTCTGGCCCATGGAGTCTTCTGGTAAAATAGGGGCCTCCGTAAATTTTCGTCCAATTCCGAGAATATTTCCAGACTAGCTTTTCTGGAATACAAAAACAGCAGAAAACATGAACTGGCACTGTGGCATCTTGTTAATAGGTTAGTCCCAGAAAATGTATAAAAATGACATGAAGTGTATACAAAACATGTAGCAATTGGTATAAAACAAGCATGAAACATCAAAAATTATAGATACATTTGAGACGTATCAGTGGTCCACTTGAAGAGAGCAAGATCGTCATCATCTAGCTCAAGTGGAATGCGCAAGGCAAAAGTATGATCTTGATAGGGTTTCTATTTTACCGGTCTCATGGTGTTAGTGGGAGACCGGGTTATAGGATAGACGGCGTACTATCAAGAGGGGCTCTCAAGTGAGTAACTTGATCGCACCTTTGTGGAGAGCTCAAACCTTTGCATTCTTGGCATATCATCTTTCTTGGTTATTATTTGGTTTTTATCCATGTCAGAATTTAGATCTTGTGTTCATCTCCATACCAAGCTCTAGTTCACCGAAAACGGATTTCGTATGAAAAACTTGTTGCGTTTTCGGTTTTGGAGGTTTTGCCGGTTCATCTTTTTATAGAGAGGTTTTACCTTTCTACATTTTGATTCCTCCTCACATGATGGACTATGATGTTTCTCTGCATAATCTTGAAGAGCTCTTCGTTGCGATTCCAACGAGCCCAAGATCATCGAAATCGGAGTCTGGATGAAAAAGTTATTGCAGTTTTCGTTTTGTTGTTTATGTCAGTTTTCAGACAATCGGATATTCCAATTAACTTTCAGAATTTCCGGTTAGAAATATCCGGCTCCCTCCAGAAGGTTTCGCGTTCTGGTCAACTTCTGAACCGGATTTTCCGGTCCTAAATTGACCCGGAATATCCGGTTTTTCCTGCTGTAACGGTTATATTTTGGGAGGGGCTATAAATACCCCTCCCCTTCTTCTACCTCAAAAAAAGCACGTTTTTCCCCTCTCTCTCCCCTCCATTGTTGACCTTGGAAAAACTTGCCCCCTCTCAATTCCTCCCATGATTCTTGCATATCTTTGAGGGAAAAGTGAGAGGAGATCTAGATCTACAATTCCACCAATCCATCTCTTCTCTAAGTGAGGGGAACCTAGTAGATCTTGATCTTGGAGTTCTTGGTGTTTCTCCTACTTTGTTCTTCCTCTTTTCTCCCCCCATAAGCATTAGTTGCTTTTGGTGGGTTTTGAGAGTGAACGATTTGAGCATTTGTGCTTTTGCCATTGCTTTGTGCTCTCCACGAGGATTCGTGGAAGTTGAAAGTTTGTTAGCTTGTTACTCTTGGGTCATTGGACCCTAGACGCCTTTATGGTGGTTGAGACCTTTGTGGTCACTTGTAGCCGTTCGGGAGCCCCCAATCCAGTTGTGGGTTGTGCCTCGGATTGTTGTTGTAAAGGCTCCGGATTCCGTCTTGAAGGATTCCGATAGTGGAAGGTGAACCAATTCTTTGTGGTGCGGTTCATCGGAGAATAGGGTGAGACTTTGTGGCGTTGAGATCGACCTTTGTGGTGCCTCACACCTCTCCAACGATACGTACTCCCCTAAAAAGGAGTAACTCGGGAATACATTTTCGTCTCCGCGTGCCTCGGTTATTTCTATACCCAAGCCTTTTACTTATGCACTTTACATTGTGATAGACTTCGTGCTTGAAGTATTCTATATTGATATCATCTTGTTACTTGTATAGCTTAGCATACGTTGTTGGTGCACATAGGTGAGCCTAGTTTTTTTAGGTTGTTGGCTTGTTAATTTAAACACCTATTTTTATTCCGCAATTATCAAGACTAAACCGGAAAAGTTTAATTCGCCTATTCACCCCCCTCTAGGCGACATCCTTGTCCTTTCAGTTTCCTAACAAGACAAGTTGTGATTGAGCATGGGCGCACCTACACACCTTTCAACATTTCCCTTTTTTATTTCTCCCAAACTAAACAATATGTAATTTTCAAACTTTCAAACTTTGCAGTTCAACGATACAACAAAACGTCTATTTGCACAAAAGACTTATTTTTTGTGCAAGGTAAATATGTAAAACATATTTTATTAAAAAGTCATTATATATTTACATGGTATAAAAATAAATGTGTTACAAAGTTTCAAGTTTATATGTTCTTTTCTTTGAGAGAAACAAAGGGGAAAAAAGTTGCTACGGAGCGAGAATAGTGAGCTAGCATAGATCTTGATGGTCTGAAGGAAACTATTGCAGTAGTGTGCTGATATTTATGGTGGATTCGCCGGCGACATACTCTCGTGATGAAAATGTCGCACCAATGCTAGAGTGCAAGATGTTAGTTTTAGCGATTACTTCAAACGCTGCAAGGGCTATCCCAAGGCAAATAAACAAAGGGGTGAGACGGAGTAGACTGGACCCTAGACAGGTAAAACTAAATGTTGATGGATAATTCATGTTAATACAAAATTGATAACGCAGGATCTGTCGGAGCATCGGGGCCTGCAGCTGAAGCTATGGCTATGGCTATGGCTATGCGGGAGGGCCTGTCCCTTGCTAATTTTATGGGCTGCAATAATATTCATGCGGAATCGGACTTCATGGAAATTACTGAGGCATGTACGCGTTTTCATCGGTTCACATAATGCGTCGCTGTCGGCGTGACTAGATCACCACCTCAGCGGCTAAAGCCCGCTAATTATGCTCTGCAAAAGCAGCATGAAAATGTCGGTTTGATCGAGAGCCTGAAAATAGCGTGGGAAGGCCTACCCTGTTCTAGTTTTGAATATGAGTTTTGGAGCCGAGCTCCTTTTCCTCCCGCGCGAGAAGCGTCAGTTTCTCCTCTTTTCCTCTTCCGTCGCGATAGAGCTGGGAGGCTGCGCAAACTGCGGAGCCATGTCGTCGGCTAATTCATGACGCTAACCGCCACCGCCGGCGCCGAGTGCGACGTTGTGCGGTTGTGCCTGGCCACGGCGGAAATCCGGTGGGAACCGCGGCGATTATTAGCAAGGTTAGGCGTGCATTCCCAAGCCAAGATCGGAATTTCAGCCACACGCCACGCAGATCCCACCACGGAGGCGCGTCGGCGTCACGACCCGCCGCGGCTATAAAATGCGGCCTCAGTCCCCGCCGGTACCATCACACTTCGCTCTCTCCCTCGGATCTCTCTAGTTAGCAGTAGCACACGCACTTGTTCCCGAGGGTGGCGATGGCTCGCTGGTGGGTCTGTGGACTCCTCTCGCTCCTGGCGGTGGCGGCGGCCATGGCCGCCGTGGAGGGGAATGCGGAGCCGCTGATCCGGCTGCCGACGCACATGGAGCTTGACACTGCTCCCGCCCCTGCCCCGTCGGCGGAGGAAGGGGTCACGAGGTGGGCCGTGCTCGTTGCGGGCTCCTCCGGCTACGAGAACTACCGGCACCAGGTGAGACTCCGTCCGCGACTTTACCCTGCTCGTCGGGCTTTGGGTTTGAAAATGTGTTGTCAATATGTTCTTTTTTCCCTAGCTATCATATCAGGAGATCAGCTCTGTCTAAGTAAATAATGTAGTGCGAGACAGTTATTAACTGGAAAAGAAATTTAGTTCGGGTGAGGGCCATTTGGGATAACTTGTTTTTCAGATTAGGGCCATAATGACTCAATGCTGGTCCGCATATATGAAAATTTGATGGCATGTGCTTGGTCAAAATTCTATCACTAAACAGTTCAATGGGTCCTTTCTCAACGTTGTGGTGTTCTTGATGATGCACGACAGGCCGACGTGTGCCACGCCTACCAGATTCTGAAGAGGGGAGGACTAAAGGAGGAGAACATTGTGGTGTTTATGTACGACGACATCGCCAAACACAAAGACAACCCAAGACATGGAGTCATCATCAACAATCCTAAAGGCAAAGATGTTTACGCTGGTGTTCCCAAGGTATTATCTGCTCCTGTTCCATTTCATTTTAGTTTCATACAAGAGTGTGCACGTGATTCTGATTCCACAACTTGGCATAGATTCTACTTTCTAATCAGAAGAATGGTTGCAGGACTACACCGGTGATCAGGTCACCACTAAAAACTTCTTCGCAGTTCTCATGGGCAACAAAACTGCAGTTACTGGAGGGAGTAGGAAGGTGGTAAATAGCAAACCGAAGGATCACATCTTCATCTATTTCACGGATCATGGGGGTCCTGGTGTTCTTTGTGCGTACTCCCATATAAATGTTATTGCTTAGCTGATTTACTCGTGTAACTTGGCTAACCTTAGCAAGTTTGCAGGTATGCCCACCATGCCATATCTTTATGCTGGCGACTTCATCAAGGTGTTACGAGAAAAAACATGCTTCCAACAGCTATTCAAAAATGGTACTGTAATATTCTTTTTTTCCTTTTCAAAGAAAAGTAATACTGTATTTTTTAAATATGAAACTGTACTATCACAGTGTTATCTGTAATTAAAATTACAATCTTGGCAGGTTATATATGTTGAAGCGTGTGAAAGTGGCAGTATGTTTGAGGGTTTACTGCCTCAAGATCTTAATATTTATGCTACAACAGCATCAAACGCAGTCGAAAGTAGTTGGGCAGGATACTGCCCTGGGATGAAACAATCACCTCCTATCGAATACCTTACCTGTTTAGGTGACGTCTACAGTGTATCTTGGATGGAAGACAGGTAAGCATCGTCTGAAACATATTATGCTCTGCAGTTTGCACCTGATTTGTTTTCTGGCTCTCATAAAACCTATACGTCTATACATTTGTCAAAGGTATGTCTATAGGGCTTATGTTTTGAGTTTTTAGTATGCTCCTGAATGAAATATAGTTGCATGATTTACAGTAGCATCATTTGGTAATGTTATGTTTGGACTGTTTCCCATGTTGAAACTGTTTTCTGATTGATCTTGTATATGTACTGGAAATTTGTATATGCAACGTGACTTTCAGACCCTATGTACTGGAAATAATTCTTAATTCATCACCCTCTACAAGACATGATTTTGTATTTGTGTGTTGTTAAGGAATTATTATCACCTACTCCTTAGTATGGTCATTAGCAACCTGACTAACAGATAAAATAAATTACGAGTCACATTGCAATCGCAAATATAAAAGATGAGTATACTATGCAATAATGAAATAAATGAAAGACGTATGCATCGTTTCGATGTACAGCCCCAGGCTTTTCCCTTTTCGAAAATAATAATTAAAGAAGAGTGGATAGGCTTGGGAAGTATCAATGTTCTTCTAGCAGTTGTCTTTTCTATAGCCATGCTGTTTTGAACCTTTCGATCCTACTTTGCAGTGAAACTCAGAATCTTAAGAAGGAAACAATCAAGGATCAGTACGAGCTGGTAAGTCTCGAGTACACTTTCTTCATTCTGGCTAGTGGCATCTATTCACTGCTTTGTTGGGCAGGTTAAGAAGAGAACTATAATCCCAGATAAGTTTCATAATGGTTCTCATGTCATGGAGTATGGTGACAAGACAATCAAGGACGATAAGCTTTTCCTGTATCAAGGTTTCGATCCTGCAAATGCCAACATAAAAAACAGACTGCTTTTACCCGGCCTGGAGGGTGCAATCAATCAAAGAGATGCAGATATTCTTTTCATGTGGAAGAAGGTAAAATTGCAGTTGTTTCATCGGTCTCAGTCAGCCTAGTTATTTCCTGTCTAATTCATATATTCTCTGTTATTGGTTATAACCTCCCATCACCTTCGACCTTCACTTATGTGGTTGCTACATGTAGAACCAGGCCTTGCTGTTCGAAACAATGCATCTTTCTGTGTTATGACTCATGAACTCCTAAGGATGCAGTGGTTCATAAATCTTGAATTTGGTTACTTAGGATATTTCAAATAAAATGCTGAAATTCTAGAGAAAAAATGAGATATTTAGGATGATATTTTAAATCAAACTAATTATGAATTCATCCTTAGCATAAACAAATTGAGTACTTATGCCTAAGTGTACTAAGCAAACCCTGTTTCAATGTATTTTTCACATTGACCAACCAGTGAGGGAATCACCTATACGGTGTATTTGGTGGGGTTTAACTAGAAGCCTCATAAACAGATTGTGCACTTCTTAAAGAATATAGGAGGATGACCTTAAGCTTCTAAATACAAATGTAGCTTCATGGTGTTGAGAATATATGGTGACAGTACTCCGAAACAATAGCATCCAACTTGAGATGGTTGTAGCTCATACACTAACTTTCAGCTTAAGCCTGTGACCTTGCGTCCTCCCCATGACAGGCTCAAGTTTTGCGCATCAATTTTTTTCTGCCCCGTGTTCTATATTTTGCCAAATTTGTCTGCTAATGTATCTTCATGCTTTCAGTATGAGCAGTTAAATGGGGGATCGGAAGAGAAGCTGAGGGCTCTCAAGGAGATCAAAGAAACCATGGCACACAGGAAGCATCTCGACAGCAGTATCGATTTCATCGGGAAGCTTGTCTTTGGATTTGAAAACGGGCCTTCAATGCTTGAGGCTCCTAGAAGCTCTGGCCAACCATTAGTCGACGACTGGGATTGCTTGAAGAGGATGGTAAGTGTAATTGTTTCTTATTTAAATCCCATAGAGTTTCTGATTTTGCTTGTTCTTCACCACTTGTACATCCACCTTCTTTCTGTTTTACAGTATGTTGGAACTTAACTCTGTACTGATGCCCATTTGTAGGTGCGCGTTTTCGAATCCCACTGTGGATCACTTACTCAGTATGGCATGAAGCACATGAGGGCGTTCGCAAACATATGCAACAACGGCGTCTCCGAGGCCGAGATGAAGGAAGCAAGCATCAGCGCTTGCGGCGGTTACTGCTCGGCGAACTGGAGCCCACTGGCTCTGGGGTACAGCGCCTGATCTGCTCGCTGAAGTACACGGGACGGAGCAACAGAGAATGCTCCAGAGGTTCCTAGACCTCGTATGTGTACATACATACATACCATTGATACCGCTGATACAAGAAACCACCCAACAGAGAGTCCCTGCTATGTTTGTTGGGTTACTCAGTAGTTTATGGTCATGCCCATGTAAATCAAATTTGACTGCAATCAAATGAATGGCAATTTATTGTTCCATTACAGTGCCCTCTTATTTGGTATTAATCAACAGTGGGCCATTATTAGTGCACAAAATTTAATGATCCATTGTGAGGTAGTGATCCTTCTACAGGCATCCCTACAAGACAAATTAATCTATTAATTTAGTTTTCAAACTGAGACAAAAGATTTGCTTCATCTCATTAAATAAGGGGATGAGTTTACAAACACGAGTCTTTAAAGAAAAGAAGTCAAGAATGCCAAAACGAGCAGCCCTTCGTCTTTTTTGCCCTACAAGAAGGACCCCTCCATCTTAATGAGTCGACTGTGCCTAATGAACGACCGTTCCAACTTGTTCATTTGTCTATTCTGCGCAAATGAAACATGTTATGTGCATAAAACCGGATTAATCATTGTAAATGACATGTACACCTGGATTTTTTTTTGAGAAGGTACACCTGGATTTTCCCGGATTAATCATAGAAATATTGGTGTGTTATGTGGTTTTACCCCAGCCTGCGTGTTGGCGGAAATCAAGAACATTGTTGCCTAATTAATAAAGCTCACGAGTTCCTTAAAAAAAAATCAAATCGAAGACCTTGCTCCTAAACAAAAGGCGTGCAACGTCCAAGTGTATCTTGGAATTGAATGGTCAAAGAGCACCAGGCATCAGAAGAGGATCGAGAAGAATGTTCTTTCAAGTTCATCCGCTCGCTTGAAGGAGATGTTCAGCCTCGCATCAAAGCAGCTCTCGCACGCCAGATAGGATCATTCATCTGTGACATCCCCCCTGTGCATAATACCGAATGACCTGCAGATAGACCATATTAGAGTGAGCTTTGCGGATCCTGCAGCAGCTGAGCCATTGTGGGCTTGTGGCTGAACTCGGGGATACCATTCCGTTTGTTCTGTTGCGCTGTATCTGATGTAACGTATATCCAGTTTGCACAGATGATAGCATTTAGACCAAACCATGATACCAGCTTCAGTATGCAGTGATGAACTACAACGGGACCAGGACCAACAATTTGTTTCTATGTAGACTGTACTGCATGTTTCTACATGGACGTACATAGGACTGCAGTATTGTGCTCTGCGTATCTCTACTGGTGCTATTCTCCGTGACCATACTGGTTCTTTTATCTCTGGAGGAAGATGGATCCTAACTAATGTGGAGGATGCAACTACGGCGGAGGCTATGGCTGTTAGGAACGGCCTGATTTTAGCTGGAGAAGTTGGATGCAATAGGTTGGTGATTGAATCCGACTGCATGGATGTTGTTGAAACCATGCAACATGGGGGCAACTCGCTTGGGTCTGCGGCGGCAATCTATGAAGAATGTGCATTTCTCTGTCGTTCGTTTGCACGTGTTAGCTTTTCTCATTGTCCTAGGGAGGCTAATATAGCAGCTCACGAATTAGCAAAGTTTGGTGAGGTGAACCATGGTGTGTGGCATGAGGACCCTCCTATTTGTATTAGAGCTGCAATTGCAAACGATGTAACGATTGTAAACGGATAGAGCTGCAAGTTTTTTACGCACTCTTTTCCTTACCAGGGTACCAGAATGGGACTGGAAGGTTTTTAATGAGGCGGCTTGCTAGCTTATATTTATAAAGTGTTAATTTTCAAAAAAAAAAAATACTATATAATATGTCTTCAGGTGATGGTCCGTTTTTCACTTTCCGATTTTACCCTTACATCGTTAGGCTAAGTTAGAAAATATTACGCGGTATGCCACCGCTATTCTATCCCCGTGACTCGAGTTCGCCGGCAAAGTCCACCAATCAGCCACAGGCGCACAGCCCCCGTCGGGTAGTTCATGGGCGGCACACCTGGGAGGCCAGGGCAGCCGCCCGGTGGTTACCGGAGCGGAGGATAGGCGGCCCGCGGGGGAAGGAAAGCAGCGCCGTTCGCGAGCACAAGGGCGTCGCGCGGGGAAGCAGGGGAAGCGTCGGGAGGCTACGCTCTAGCAGGGAGGTGGCTGGGGAGGGCGCGTTGCACGCCGAGGAGCTGGGGACGCCACGGCCGGAGTTGGGGCAATGGCTTAGGAGGGGCCCAGTCGTCGAAGGGGGCGACGCACTTAGGCGCAGCGGCGACAGCGCAGGACAGGAGGCGCAGGAGGCCAGGAGGAGCTCCGTGCGACGCCGCGCAGGAAGTCGACGGCCGGTGGCGAAAAGCGCCGCGCTGACCGCCTCCTTGTGCTCCTTGAAGGTCGACGCGAGAGGAGGGAGCGGCGGCGCGAGAGGAGGGTGTGGCGGCGCGAGAGGAGGGGGTACGCAGAGAGGCGGCGGCTGACGGCGGCGCACGCATAGGGGCGGCGGCTGGGTGATGGACTGATGGTTGGATGGAGATGGACTCATCGGGGAGGGAGAGGATAAGGTGCGGGTGTGGCTGAGAGGATAAGGTGCTGTGTGCTGCCTGGTGCGTGCGTGCGTCGGTGCGTGACTGCGTGGTGTGTGCGTGCGTGGACACGTGATGTGGTTTGGTGTGTGCACTGACGAGAGCAAGAAGAAGAGAGTACTCCTACAATTATACCAAATTTAAATGTATAAAGATATATGTTTCTCTGTGTACGCAATGGGCAGGATAGAAACATATAATAGACCTTGCATGTCGATGTTGCGCAAGAACCCAAAAATGTAAATGGAGTAATATTGCTTAATAAGTGATAGTTTGCTTTATAATTATGCAAAGTAATTCTTTCAGTATATATATGATTCTTTAATACTTATGTGTATTTATATTTATACATGTGCAACATAAGCGATGACACATTATAGCCCGTGGCAACGCACGGGTATTTAACTAGTCTTTTATATGGAATTGAACCATTTGAAACCTTTGCTTTCAAGTCACATATTGAAATGTACAGTAGCAGAAATAAGTGATCCGATAAAGTTGTGAAGTTTACATACACGGGTCTTAGGCACCGCACGTCGATCTATGCTGATGACGTGGTGACCTTCCTCCGCCCCTTGAGAGAGACCTCAGGATTTTCGCTCAGCTACTCGACGATTTTGGCTTGGTGTCCGGGCTGAGGGCGAACCTTGAGAAGTGCTCGGCGCATCTGATCCGTTGTGGAGAGGCCGAGGCGGCGTTGGTAGCTCGAGAGTTGCACTGTCCGCTGCTGCCGTTCCCGCTGCGCTACCTGGGGCTACCGCTCTCCCTCAGGAAGCTGACGCCCACTCAGCTCCAGTATCTGGTGGATAGTGTGGCCAGTCATCTTCCTACGTGGCGTGCCGTGCTGCTCAACCGTGGAGGACGTCCTGAGCTTGTTAAGACCACCCTCTCTGCCGTTATTATGCCTCTTGACCTGTCTGTGGAGACCCTGGTGGCGATCGAGAAGATCATCCGCAACTTTGTTGGGCGCAAGGACGCCCGTGGAGGTCACTGCCTGGTGGCGTGGGAGAGGGTTTGCATGCCCAAGCACTTGGGGGGTCTTGGGATTCCCAACCTGCGACAGATGAACCGCGCTCTCAAGGATAGGTGGCTTTGGCTTAGCAGAACGGACAGCTCCAAGCCCTGGAGTGAGTTCAACATCCAAGTCCCCCGCGTAGTACAGCAGTTGTTTGAGGCAGCCACCACTTCAGTTGTCGGTGACGGTGCTTCCACCTTTTTCTGGACAGACAATTGGCTGCCCGGTGGGCGTGTGAAGGAGCTGGCTCCGAACCTCTTCATGAAAGTGCCGAAGGCCGTGCGGTGCTCCCGACGAGTCAGAGATGGGCTCGCAGGTGGATGGTTGGACGACGTCTCGCCTGACCTGGACGCGCGAGAGATCCGCGAGTTGTTGTCCTTGGCTGACAGAGTGGCAGGGTTCGCCCTGACAGATGGGGTCATGGATGAATTCAGGTGGAACTGGGAGAGCCACCGCAAGTACTCAACTCGCTCGGCTTACAGAGGACTTTTGAGGGCAAGATCGGATTGGCTGGGGCACAACAGGTCTGGAGCTCCGGGGCTCCAAACAAATGCAAATTCTTCCTCTGGCTAGCGCTGAAAAACAGATGTTGGACTGCAGACCGCTTAGGGCAAAGAGGGCTGCCCAGACCGACCGCTTGCCTGCTGTGCGACCAACTGGGAGAAGACATAAACCACCTTCTCCTTGGTTGTGTCCACTCTAGAGAGGTTTGGCACTCCTTCCTGAGCAGGTGGGGTAGAGTGGATTGGGTCCCTGACCATGGTGATCGTCTAGCAGATTGGCTACTAGCCAAGACGCCGGGAGGTAACGACGAGAAGGACATGTGGATGGCGATCAACTTGATCTGCTAGAGCTTGTGGAGGCATAGGAATGGAGTGGTCTTCGAAGGTCAGACTCCTTCGGCAGCGACCGTCATCAGGATGGTAGAAGCCGAGGCTGACCTGTGGCGGGCAGCGAGAATGTTTAGGGGTAGCTTAGGACCCGTAGACAGGTGAAGGGTTGGCGAGTGATCCATTTTGTTTTTCTGTTGGTGGATTGGTGTTTTCGACGCATGTGCCGAAACGCGTTGTAAACGGCCGCTTAACCTCTCCTTCTTGAAACCGATACGTCCGCTTGGACGTATCCTTAAAAAAAATACGGAGTATATCTTCTTTTGTTCTGTTTGTTATGATCCACATGATGAGGGGGTGGCGAAGGCATGAATATGGAGAACGAAACAAAACCCTGTGATCTCCGTGAAATCCCGTGACATATTTATCCGTGTAGTAGTAGAACCATCCGATCATTCGTGTCATGGTTCCCGGCTTGCCAAAAGTTTGCTGTTTAACGGGAAATAGCTTTTGGCTCCCCAGTACCGGTGCTCCTGGCAGTTTAAAAAATTCGAAAATCTCAATGCAAAATCTTTTGCATTACTGGCTACAGAAAAATAACAAAAGTTGGAAATTTAAAACTATACATTATACGCTATACTCAAATCTATACATTTGTTATTTTTGTGTATCATAAAATATAAAGTATTATGTACTGCAATTTTACACGCCTGTAGCATAAATCATTAAGAATGTGCATATTTTTTTCAGAATTTTTTGAAACCTTTAAATATAGTTTTTTTTTAAATGCTGAGATCACTCGAGCTCGGGAGCACCAAATCTCTACCCTTTAACGGGAAATAGCTTTTGGCTCCCGAGCACCAGTGCTCCTGGGCAGTTTAAAAAATTCGAAAATCATATTTATGGGTTTTAAAAAATTCTGAAAAAAATCATGCATGTTGTTAGTGAAGTATATTATAAGCGTGCAAAATCTTTTGTATTACTGGGTACAGAAAAATGATAAAACTTGGAAATTTAAAACTATACTTTATACGCTATACTCAAATCAATATATTTGTTATTTTTGTGTAGCACAAAATGTAAAGTATTTTGTACTGCAATTTTACACGCCTGTAGCATAAATCATTAAGAATGTGCATGTTGTTTTCAGAATTTTTGAAAACTTTAAATATACTTTTTTTATTTTTTGAAAATGGTGAGATCACTGGAGCTCGGGAACACCCCTGTTTAACCAAGATCTCTCTATTGCGAGTTGTGCCGGTAGCGCATGCACCGTCGCACCAGGTGACAGAAACTACTCCAATAGTTTATTTATTTTTTGAAAAAAAGGCAAAAGACTCGTCTTTATTCATTAAATAAGGAGAAGTTTAGGTAACAAGGTTTAGTTACAAACAAAGGAGGAACGACCTCCAGACACGCCTACTCTCCCGGTATTAGGTGACCCAAATGCTTGGCTCTCGCAAGCATCCAATTCCTAGCTTCCATCTTGATTTTTTAGAATATGATGTTTGGCATCGTGCTCACATGTTTGAAGGTCCTAGCGTGCGCTCATTCCAAATTTCCCAAGTTACAAGCATGACAAGGGAGGCCATGGCTTTCCGACAGCTATCATGGGCGAGAACAGTTGAGGTCCATCATTCTTCCACCGTCTCAAATGAGTTCCAAGATGAGGTATCAAAGTCTTGAAGTTGAGTCCAATCTTTGGCCATGTTCCAACTACGGAGGGAGTAGCGGCATTTGAAGAGTAGGTGACATGCCGTCTCGTCTTGGCAACGAGAAAGGGGGCAAACTCTTCCATTAGGCCATCCGCGCCTCTCAAGTCGATCCGTCGTCCAAACACGGTTTTGTATAATGAGCCACGAGAAAAGTTTGCACTTTGTGGGCGCCCACATCTTCCAAACAACGGAGTCCATGCAAGATTGGATAGTGCCAACGAACTGGGCATTGTAAGCCGAGGAGCACGAGTAGATTCCGTCAGTGGTTAGTTTCCATATGATGGAGCCCAAGACGTCGTCGACAAGAGTGAGCTGCCAGGTGTGCTCCGAAAGTTTGGCAAATTCTTGCAAGTTTTGTGTGGATAGGCCCTCTGAGATGTCAATTTGGCGGATCCAAGCGTCGTCGGCGAGCGCCTCTCGGACACTCCAATTCTTTCTCTTAGAGAGGGCGTAGATCGATGAAGAGATGCATCTGGGGCTGCTGCCGTCATCCCATGGGGCGTTCCAAAAGCATGCAACGTTTCCATCCCCAATGGTAACTCTAGTCAACCTATTGAAGAGTGTCGTGTCCTCATCATTGCATGGGTTCTCCATGCCCACCCATGGTTTTTCCGGCGACGTCCAAGCAATCCAAGTCCATCGGAGCCATAAGGCCCTTTCAAATTTGTCCATGTTAAGGATGCCAAGGCCTCCAAGAGATGTGGGCGACAAACCGATGTCCAATTGACTTTGCACTTCCCACCGGGGGCTTTTTCAGTTCCCCCAAAAAGAAACCTCAAATAATTTTTTGGACAACTTTTAGAGGCTCCACTGGGACGTCAAGGGCTGTGAGGGGGTAGATTGCTTGAGAGGTGAGAACTGACTTGACAAGAGCTAGCCTTCCTATCCGCCATGTTGTAGTATTTTCCTCTCCACGGAACAAGGCATCCGACCGCCTTGTCTTCAAGGTATTGAAAGTGGATCCTACTCAATCTCAAAACCACAAGGGGTAGACCAAGGTATTTTATTGGGAAAGTTGTGGTTGTAGCCGGTAAGTCGTGGAGAATGTCACCATGGCCCATGTTGTCACAACGAATGGGGGCGACGATGCTTTTTTCGAAGTTTGTCATGAGGCCCGTGGCGGATCCGGATTTTTATAGGATGCGGGCAAGCGTTGAGATGTCCTCTTTGATGGGGGCCAAGAAGATGGCGGCGGCGTCGGCGTATAGGGAGGTCCTAAACCGAACGCCCCTTACCGGAAGTGGGTGTAGGAGGTCTTGTTCGGTAGCCAATTAGAGAATCCGTTGTAGCGGGTCTATGACAATATCAAAAGCAAAGGGGATAGCAGGTCGCCTGGCCTCAAGCCACACCCATGATGTGTTGGGGATATACCAAGTGGGGGCATCCTTGACATGGATCAATCCGGCTTGGTGGAGGTGGCCTGACATTGGCGGCCCAGCAAGCTGACGACAAGGAAGATGGCGGCCGGCAAGGGAGAAGGTTCTAGACGAAACCCACCAGACCCACGAGACCAAGATGGAAGGCGACAACTTTGCCGACTAGGAATAGGAATCTATTTACTTGCCGGTTAAGTCTTTCCTTGTAAGCCCTAAGTCTGGCCGCCTTTATAAGCCAACCTACGAGCACCCTTTAGGGTAATACCTCTCAAATGCAATATACTCATTGTAACCTGTAACACGGCTATTGCCTTATAGTGAATTATGGCAGCACGTATGGCTCCGCCACCGCCGTGGAGCCTGAAGCTGGGTAAACTGCCGTGTACAATCTTGATCTCGATGACGTTCCCCTTCTACCCCACGGCTCACCCTCGGCTAGAGGACCCCTGTCTCCTATCTACGATGTCGATACGACAACAGTTGGCGCCCACCGTGGGGCATAAGGCGTCAGGCGTCACGTTCCCGGCAGGATCCATCATCATCTTCAACGACAAGATCTGGTCGGCTCTTGTGATCCGGGCGATCGGCATCATCCGATCCTTGGCCAGATCGCAGTCTTGCTGGCTCGATCGCCAGTATGATCGGCAAGTTCCGTCATAGACCTGATGGCCAGCTATCAACTGACGAGTGCCTCGATCCAGCGCTGATCGACGAGCATCCTCTACACCAACACCTACGCTTGGGGCTCAACAACGACCCTGCCCCTAAGCGTATATCTGTGAAAAAAGCAGGATCGCCATGACAAGCGCGACCACAGTCTGGGAGATCCAATCTACCTGGTCAATGCTATTTTTTTCCAATTTTTTCCGTCTTGTTGCTTGCCTCCCGTACGGTAACGCTCCGTATTGTCGGCTTGCTTTGGCTTCCGAGCCGGGTAACAAGCATGTCGAAGACATGATCGATCCAGATTCGAACCTACGACAAATCCCGAGCAAGCTAGCTGCTAACACAATTGCAGCTGTGAGAACTTGATGGATCCATCGACATAAAGCTGTGGCCAAATCCGTTTTGGTTACAACTCTCGTATCGATCCAATAAGATCACAGCCTGCATGGATATTGCGGCCGGATTGCTAATTATGCATGGACTTGCTGTCCAGATCACTAATTGCATGCGATGCTAATCGTTGCATGTGCTGAAGCACCTTCACGTACAGCCAAGTAGTACTGTATGAAACCGCTTGGATTAATTTTCTGGTTAGGATGCCATGTTTCAATCGGTTAAACTTAGCCGGCTTCGAATCAAGACGGCTAGGCGTCCAGTATAACTGTGTCTTCGTCTTTGATTGAATGCTGCAACCGACTGATCATTGCGTTCTAACTTAATTGCTCATCACGTTTCGGCTTAATCGCTAACGTGACAAGACGACTTGCCGGTATATCCATCGACATGTTGTTCCGGCTTAATTGCTGATACGTCCCAAACGTATCTATAATTTTTGATGTTTCATGCATTTTTGATGTCAATTGACACATATTTTATATACACTTTATATCATATTATGACATTTATTGGATTAACCTACTAATAGTTGTCAAAGTGCAAAATCTTCTTGTTTTCCTATGAGAGGCGTTTTACTAGTCATAGTGGTAGCTGCACATGCGTCTAGCACCGTTCGATTAACTGCACCACCGTTGGATCAGCTGGATCCCAACGAGTCGACTAACGGCGACTAAACGGTCGTAGCATGCAAAAAGCTCTCAGGCATGCACTACTACCACGCCTGTGGGCCCGTTCACCCTCGTGCGAGCACTATCCTCTCGTGATTTCCTCTCTCCTTATCCTCTCTCATGCCGTTTTGCGCACCAAAGCAATCGATTTCCACCGCCGCAGCTCCTGCGTCTTGGTCGCCGAGTTCCTGGCCGTCTTCGGTAGTCAAACGGAGGGTCGCCGCAGATGCTCCTCCAGCCATGTCGATCTTCTCCGATGCGCTGGGCTGTAGACAAGGCTTCTGCCCCTCCGTCGCCCGTGTGCGCTTGCTTAAAGAGGCCGAGGCGGCCGCCCTCCTCGAACATGCCGAGCAGCAGCCTCTACGCCGACCTTGGGGGCGTCCGCCGGGCCCACCACCCCGAGAAGCTCCGCGCCCGTCGTCGTGAGCTCGGTGCTTGGCCTGGAGAGGCGCCGCTGTGAGCTTGATGCAGAGGATGAAGGTCTGCGGGAGACGAGGCGAGCACGAGGACTTTGCTCTTGCCGTTCCTAGCTGGGGACGAGGCCCTCACGACCGGATACGGCTCTAGCCGGTGTGGAGAGCTGGGTGGCCGGAGTGGAGAGCTTCACGGGGAAGAAGAAGCCCAGCTCTCTCCAGCAGCAGCTCGGATGCGCCGGGGTTGAGCTCGAAACAACCGTCGTGGAGATGGGGTAGTGAGGCACTAGCAGAGAGAGAAAAAGGAGATAGACGTGCACGTGCGAGCTTGCATGCAGCTTCCGTCAAAAAGAACGCCCGTCAGACACGCGTCGATTGCTAAGCCCGTGTGCAGCTACCACTATGACTAGCAGCGTTCATTTGGTTTTCCTATTTGTTGTGTAGGAATTATCAAAAATATAAAAGGAAACCTTGTTGGAGTCAAATTGGGACTTTCCTGAAATATGTCTGTGAACTTTTTACGGAGATTGTCAGTTTGACCCTCGAAGACGACGTCAAACGGAAACCTGACAGAAGACAAAGTTGCAGAGAATTTTCCGATAATCGATCTAGACTTAAAATTTGGCCCAATCCGAATCCGTACGTGATCTGGAGACCCGCTTTATGGAAGGCAAATATCTGATTACGAGAATCTGAAAGATTGTGACTTTATTGACTCCAACTCTTACCAAATTTGATGGATTCGGCCAAGACACGAATTGGAGCCTCATTAGGGATGAGAGGGGTTCCTAGAAAGTTTCTAGAGGTGCCCAAGAGCCCTTGGATCAAAGGGGCATCCATCCCATGGCCTAGATTGCATCTCCACCTCTATATAATGAAGGGAAACCCTATTTTCCAAGGGAGCCACCAAAAGCCACGAATTTTCCTCCTCTTGGCAGCCACCAAGGAGGGGGAGGAGCTCCTCCATTGCTGCACCATCACCAAGGAAGAAGAAGGGGGGCCAAGGGCCGCCGCCCCGAGGGCTGCCGCCGCCGCCGCTCGCCGCCGTCGCGCCGTGGCTGCTGCGGGCCGCCGCCTCCACTCCGGGCTGCACCTCTTCATCAACCTCTCCATCAAGTGTGCTCACCATGACCATGTGTGAGTAGTTTTCACCGAGGCTGAGGGCTCTGCCGGTAGCTATGTGGTTCGTCTCTCTCTCCCATGGTGTGATCTTTATGTGATCATGAGATTTGTAATCTAGTTGAATCCATAGATGTTACTCTTCATTATCTTATGAATTATGCTACTCAAGTGGTTTTATTAATGTAATCTCCGGAGTCATCTTTGTCCCATGGTGCGAAGTTGACAGTGTGCGTACCGTGTGTGACTCTTAGGCTAAAGATTACAGGAATACTTATCATGAGTTGTTCTTTTGTTGGTTGTCACTATAAAATCGTTGTGTTTGTTTAGTACTGTTTTGGGGCGCTCATAGTGACATTGGGGTTCCCTAGATGTGGAAGACAGACTTTAAGGTGTCCTTTTGCAGCCCTACACGATGGTCTTGGTGTTCTATGATATTGTGGTGTTTGTTCACTCAGATTTTAAGGTGTGCTCTTGTATCCCTACGCAGTGGATTGGTGTTCGTTATCCAACAAGGGAATTGCTCAGAGTAGCATAGTGAAGAGGAAATATCCATGTATTTAATTATATTATTATTGTTGAGAGTGTGTCCACTAGTGAAAGTATGATCCCTAGGCCTTATTTCCAAGCATTGAAACACCGTTTGCTCTCATTTTGTCTCATGTTTGCTTGCTGCCATTTTTATTTCAGATTGCAATTACTACTTATAATCATCCATATTATTTGCATTTCACTATCTCTTCGCCGAACTAGTGCAGCTATACATCTGACAAATGTATTAGGTGTGCTGGGGACACAAGAGACTTCTTGTATCTTAATTGCAGAGTTGCTTGAGAGGGATATCTTTGACCTCTACCTCCCTGAGTTCGATATACCTTGGGTTATTCACTTAAGGGAAACTTGCTGCTGTTCTACAAACCTCTGCACTTGGAGGCCCAACACTGTCTACAAGAATAGAAGCGTGCGTAGACATCAAGCTATTTTCTGGCGCCGTTGCCGGGAGGTAAGGTAAAAGGTACTCACATCCTCCAGCTACTTAGCTATTTTCTAGCACTGTTGCTGACGTGTGAGTGCTTGAAGGTATTTCCTTTAGATTCTGCAGTTATATCTTTTTGTTTCTTGTTTTTATTTCACTAGTTAGGCTTAATGGAAAACAACGAAAAAATTAGAGATCTTTATGAACTTTATATTGAATTAGGACATGATGCTTTTGAAGAGAAAATTAAAAAATCTATGGAAGTGTGTTTGCATAATAGTGTCGTGTCTCGTTGCACGGACACCGAGAGTATAGGATACCCCTTTTAGGTTCGGCACGGGGCGCGAAGGAGGCTGAGAATCGTCTTCTTGGGCGGAGTCTAGATCAAGCTCTCCTCTCCACGATCAAAGCATGCAACCAAAGGGACACAAGGAGCTACCCAGGTTCAGTCCGCCCGGAGGCTAAAAGCCCTACTCCTACATGTCTGGATTGATGAGTTCTTCATAGTGTGGCTTACAATGGAACCTCCCGGACAGGGTACCGGACGGGTTTTGGCTCGAGGTAGAAGAAGGACAGATCCTGACCCGGAGGAGATCACCTTCCTCTCTACCTCCGCAGCCCTAGTCTAGTCTTGCTCTGGTTCTAGCTTGTGTTCGTCCTTGTTCTATCCTCTCCTCCTCTCCTCCCGTGCCTTGGTCCTCCTTGTATAGGCTAAGGGGTTGCCACAGGGTCACGTGAGGGGCATGAGGGACCTTCGGGTGAAGGACCCTCCTCATCTAGTTTAGGGGGAGACGTGGCCTCTCCTCAGCCTAGCGTCTCCTCTGGGTTAGGTGGGAGCGTCCACCTTGGGGTGGACAGGAGCTGACACCCCCACGGGACGTGCTTCCCGCCCGCGCTGCCTTCGCCTTGCTTCCCAAGTCTTCCGCGATGAGGTGGAGTGCTTATCCACAGGGACGTAGGAAGTACCTGAGAGGGAGCCTGGCCTCCTGCCGGGAACTCGGGCTCTCGGGTCCTTCCTGGCCTTCTTGCTTGATTCGGGGACCCGGAAGGTCCCCAGGACCGAAGCCCTTAGTCGTCGTAGGCCATGAGTGTCTTGACGGTGAACCCGCCAGCTTGACTTGAGTCTTGGTCTTGTCCATTGATACGTCTCCAACGTATCCATAATTTCTGCTGTTCCATGCTTATATTATACCATTTGCTACATGTTTTATATACACTTCGTATCACTTTTATGCATTTTCTGGGACTAACCTATTAACAAGATGCCACAGTGCCAGTTCCCTGTTTTCTGCTGTTTTTGGTTTCAGAAAGTTACTTCTGGAAATATTCTCGGAATTGCACGAAACAAAAGGCCAAGTCCCTATTTTTCCAACACGTACACGGAGTCCGAAGGAGAGCCACGAGGTGGCCAAACCACCTGGCGGCGCGGCAGTGGGCCCAGCCGCGCCTGCCTGTGGTTTGGGCCCCTCGGGGGTCCGCCGACATCGCCCCTTCACCTATTTATTCCCCGAGGCGTGAAAACCCTAAAACACCGAGCCTTTCATCCAGAACATATTCGCTGCCGCCGCCGTCGTCAACCCTAACTCGGGGGGTTCTGAAGCTCTTCCCGGCACCCTGCCGGAGAGGGGAATCATCACCGGAGGGCTCTACATCGCCATGCCCGCCTCCGGAGTGATGCGTGAGTAGCTCATCCTTGGACTATGGGTCCATAGCAGTAGCTAGATGGTTGTCTTCTCCACTTGTGCCATCATGTTTAGATCTTGTGAGCTGCCTATCATGATCAAGATTATCTTATTGTAATGCTACATGTTGTGTTTGCTGGGATCTGACTTATATTGATACCTATGTGGAGCTGAATATTATATTATCATGTCTATGTCATTTGTGATCTTGCATGCTCTCCGTTACTTGTTGAAGCCTTGGCCAAGTGAATACTTGTGACTCCAAGAGGGGGTATTTATGCATGATAGTTGGGTTCAACCTCTATTTAACCTGGGATAGTGACAGCAAGTTCTAAGGTTGTAGATGTGTTGTTGCCACTAGGGGTAAAACAGCAATGCTTTATTCAAGGATGAATGTATTATTTACATTACGCACATTACTTAATGCAATTGTCTGTTGGTTGCAACTTAATACTGGACGGGGTACGGATGTTAACCGGAAAGTGGACTATTTAGGCATAGATGCATGCTGGATAGCGGTCTATGTACTTTGTCGTAATGCCCAAATGAATCTCATAGTAGACACCACAACTCACACATGCATGTTATATGCACTTATCAATTGTCAATTGCCCAGTTGTAATTTGTTTACCCAGCATGTTAGTTATCTTATTGGAGAGACACCACTAGTGAACTGTGGACCCCGGTCCATTCTTTTACATCTGAAATACAATCTACTGCAATCATTGTTCTCTACTGTTTTATGCAAACAAACATCATCTTCCATTCGATACGTTTAACCCTTTGTTTTCAGCAAGCCGGTGAGATTGACAACCTCACTGTTAAGTTGGGGCAAAGTAATTTGATTGTGTTGTGCAGGTTCCACGTTGGCACCGGAATCCCTGGTGTTGCGCCGCACTACACTCCTTCACCAACACCTTCGAAGCAACCTCGTTTTCCTACTGGTTCGATAAACCTTGGTTTCATACTGAGGGAAAACTTGCTGCTGCACTCATCATACCTTCCTCTTGGGGTTCCCAACTGACGTGTGACGTACAAGCATTGTTTCTGGCACTGTTGCCTGGGAGATATTCCCTCGTCAACTTAGAGCTAGCAACATGTTTTCTGGCGCCGTTGCCGGGGAAAACCGAATTGCCTCTGCAAGGGGAGTCTCTCACTTCCAATAATTTTACTTTGTTATTTGTCTTGCTTAGTTTATTTTTGTTTAGTCTTGTTTGCTCTCTTTATCAAAAACACAAAAAAAAAAGTTTCTTTTTATTTCGAATTACTATTATGACTAGTTGTTTTCAATGTATTATCTCTATGAAACTGGATCTCGTTATAAGAATTACCGCTTGTCTCAAAAAGGGAAACATCTATGGGAACAAATAAGAAGATTGAATGGTTTTGCTAAGAACTTGTGTTCTACTTATGATGAATCCTACTGCTTTAATGAATCTCTTTGCTATAGAAGGCACAAACATCTCCCTTTCCAATGTGAGTATACTGATAATGAAACCTTGGCTGCTTATGCTAAAGGAAACTATGACTTTGGAAATCTTGAACAAATTGAAGACTTTATTGTTTTTAAGGGTGCCCTTGAAATTAGTTCTTATCTTGAGCATAAAACTGATGCCCCTTATAAATCTGAATGTATTGCCATACTTAAATATTGTTGTGATACCTACAAGGATAATAATTCTTACATTACTGAACATGTTGAGAGGATGTTTCCTCAAAAGGATGAAACTTGTGCCTTGCAGGAACCTGAGGAAGAGGAAATTGCTGAAACTGTGATCTCATTGGATGAAAAAGAGGAGGAGGGTAAAGAACAAAAGGAGGATCTACCTTCTAATGATAGTAACTCTTTAACTCTTACACTTTTTGATTGCCCTCCATGCTTATCAAAGGAGGATGAATGTTATGTTCCTGTGGATTCTTTTGAAATATTCCCTATGAGTAAAACTTGTGAGAGTTATTATGCTCCTGTTATCTATGATAATCCATGCTATTTTGATAAATCTTATGATACTACTTTATTTGTGCCTAATTTCGAAATGCATGGTACTAAAGAGTTTTTCTTAGAAAATGTTTATGATAAAGCTCTTGATGATGGTCCTATATTTCTTTATGATATTAATTATACTACTGTTGTCAAAAGTGGGTTTAATGACACCACTGTTTTTGAGCTTACTAAAAATTGTGTGCTTGTAGATCATGAAAAGCATGCTTTATGTGATAGTTATATTATTGAGTTTGTTCATGATGCTACTGAAAATTATTTTGAGAGAGGGAGACATGAGTTCATATGTCATAATAATATCAAGTCTCCTCTCTTTATGATGGAAGTTTTGAAGTTGCATTTGTTTCATCTTCCTATACTTGTTGCTTTATGCTTCAATGATTTGTTTTCTTACAAGATTCCTTTTCATAGGAAGTGGGTTAGACTTAAATGTGTTTTATATTTGTCTCTTGATGCTCTATTTGGTTTTCAACTCTTATTTTTATGAGAGCATCATTAAAATCTTTCTGCGCCTGGCTGAAAGGCGTTAAAGAAAAGCGCTTATGGGAGACAACCCATCGTTTTTTTTCTGTTATTTTTTTTTCTTTGAGTCAAGGAGTTTTGTTACTTCTGTAGCAACTCCTTTGTATCTTTATTTTATCGCAATGTTGTGCCAAGTAAAGTTCTATATTGAAAGTTGATGCAAGATTTGGATTTCTGCGCAGTGACAGATTTTTAGCTGTCACGGATTTGAGCTTATCTCCCTGTAGAAAATTCAAAAATTCTGAAAAAATCACGCATATTCCTGAGATATGTACGCAACTTTCATTATTTTAGGCCAGATCCATCTGAGCAACTTAAGTGCCTCGAAAAAATTCGTCATTCCAGACTGTTCTGTTTTTGACAGATTCTGCCTTTTGTTTTGCATTCGCTCTTTTACTGTGTTTGTGTGGATTTCTTTGCTCCACAAAGCATTGGTGGCTGTAGCTAATGTCCAGAAGCTTTGGGATTGATTGTATCATTACAGAATATGAGAATTTTTGATTATGCACTAACCCTCTAATGAGAACTGTCTTGAGTTTGGTGTGAAGGAAGTTTTCAAGGATCAAGCGAGAAGGGTGATATTATGTGATCAAGAAGAGTGAAAAGCCTAAGCTTGGGGATGCCCCCGTGGTTCATCCCAACCATATTCAGAGAGACTCAAGCGTCTAAGCTTGGGGATGCCCAAGGCATCCCCTTCTTCATCAACAAACTTATCAGGTCATCTCTAGTGAAACTATATTTTAATTCTTTCACATCTTATGCGCTTTACTTGGAGCGTCTGTGTGTTTTTATTTTTGTTTTTGTTTGAATAAATTCGGATCCTAGCAATCCTTGTGTGGGAGAGAGACACGCTCCGCTTTTTCATGTGAATACTCATGTTCTTCACTTATATTTGTTGAGTATTCTTAACTAGCTACTGCAGTGCTTTTAGCTCCTGTTTTTCATGCATCTCTTCGAGCTGTTAGCACTTGTTTATAAATACTCTCTTGCTGCATTATATTATCATTTGGAGAGTTTATGTTTAAATAAATTATTGGTGTTTGTTTGGAAGAAAGAAAATGCTACATGTAGTAGTTGGTATTGGAAAAGACATATGCATTCTTGTAGATCATTGTCTTGTTTCGATTTGATACTTTGCAATTGTTTTGAGCTCTCAAGTAGATCATGTTTAAGCTCTTGCATCATGTAGTTAAAGCCTAGTAGTGGAGAACTACCGTAGAGCTTGTTGAGACTTGGGATGCATATTTGTTCTCTCTAAGGTCTAGATATTTTCTGGTAAAATGTTTGAGCAACAAGGAAGACAGTGTAGAGTCTTATAATACTTGCAATATGTTTTTATGTGATTCTTGCTGTACCGGTTTATACTTGTGTTTGCTTCAAACAACCTTGCTAGCCTAAACTCTGTACTGAGAGGGAATGCTTCTCGTGCATCCAAAACTTGAGCCAAAACCCATGCCATTTGTGTCCACCATACCTACCTACTATGTGGTATTTCCTGCCATTCCAAGTAAATATTTCATGTGCTACCTTTAAACTATTCAAAACTTTATTACTCCTTATTTGTGTCAATGTTTTATAGCTCATGAGGAAGTATGTGGTGTTTTATCTTTCAATCTTGTCATTTACTTCTGACAGACTTTCACCAATGGACTAGTGGCATATACATCCGCTTATCCAATAATTTGCAAAAAGAGCTGGCAACGGGGTGCCCAGCCCCAATTAATTACAACTTTCATTAATAATTCTCTTCACATGTTTTGCCCTGATTTATCAGTAAGCAACTTAATTTGCAAATAGACACTCCTCCATGGTATGTGAATGTTGGAAGGCACCCGAGGATTCGGTTAGCCATGGCTTGTGTAAGCAAAAGGTTGGGAGGAGTGTCATCTATAAAGAAACTAAAATACATGTGTAAACAAAAGAGAAGAGGGATGATCTACCTTGCTGGTAGAGATAACGTCCTTCATGGGAGCCGCTCTTGAAAGTCTGGTTGACAAGGGGGTTAGAGTGCCCACTACCATTCGTTGACAACAACAAACACCTCTCAAATACTTATTTTGTGCTCTCTATATGCTTTCGAAAACTAAAAAGCTCTAGCACATGATTTAATCCCTGCTTCCCTCTGCGAAGGGCCTATCTTTTACTTTATGTTGAGTCAGTTTACCTACTCCTTTCTATCTTAGAAGCAAACACTTGTGTCAACTTTGTGTGCATTGATTCTTACATGTTTACTTATTGCACTTGTTATATTGCTTTATGTTGACAACTATCCATGAGATATACATGTTACAAGTTGAAAGCAAATGCTGAAACTTAATCATCCTTTGTGTTGCTTCAATGCCTTTTACTTTGAATCTATTGCTTTATGAGTTACCTCTTATGCAAAACTTTTTGATGCTTGTCTTGAAAGTACTATTCATGAAAAGTTTTTGCTTATATGATTCATTGTTTACTCTTTATCTATTTGTTAGCAAACTATAGATCATTGCTTTGAGTCACTTCATTCATGACATGAGCCTTGCAATATATTGATCAAGATTGTGTGAAAGCATGTCTCCTCAGAAATTATTTGTTGTTATCGTTTTACCTACTCGAGGACGAGTAGAACTAAGCTTGGGGATGCTTGATACGTCTCCAACGTATCCATAATTTCTGCTGTTCCATGCTTATATTATACCATTTGCTACATGTTTTATATACACTTCGTATCACTTTTATGCATTTTCTGGGACTAACCTATTAACAAGATGCCACAGTGCCAGTTCCCTGTTTTCTGCTGTTTTTGGTTTCAGAAAGTTACTTCTGGAAATATTCTCGGAATTGCACGAAACAAAAGGCCAAGTCCCTATTTTTCCAACACGTACACGGAGTCCGAAGGAGAGCCACGAGGTGGCCAAACCACCTGGCGGCGCGGCAGTGGGCCCAGCCGCGCCTGCCTGTGGTTTGGGCCCCTCGGGGGTCCGCCGACATCGCCCCTTCGCCTATTTATTCCCCGAGGCGTGAAAACCCTAAAACACCGAGCCTTTCATCCAGAACATATTCGCTGCCGCCGCCGTCGTCAACCCTAACTCGGGGGGTTTCTGAAGCTCTTCCCGGCACCCTGCCGGAGAGGGGAATCATCACCGGAGGGCTCTACATCGCCATGCCCGCCTCCGGAGTGATGCGTGAGTAGTTCATCCTTGGACTATGGGTCCATAGCAGTAGCTAGATGGTTGTCTTCTCCACTTGTGCCATCATGTTTAGATTTGTGAGCTGCCTATCATGATCAAGATCATCTTATTGTAATGCTACATGTTGTGTTTGCTGGGATCTGACTTATATTGATACCTATGTGGAGCTGAATATTATATTATCATGTCTATGTCATTTGTGATCTTGCATGCTCTCCGTTACTTGTTGAAGCCTTGGCCAAGTGAATACTTGTGACTCCAAGAGGGGGTATTTATGCATGATAGTTGGGTTCAACCTCTATTTAATCTGGGATAGTGACAGCAAGTTCTAAGGTTGTAGATGTGTTGTTGCCACTAGGGGTAAAACAGCAATGCTTTATTCAAGGATGAATGTATTGTTTACATTACGCACATTACTTAATGCAATTGTCTGTTGCTTGCAACTTAATACTGGAAGGGGTACGGATGTTAACCGGAAAGTGGACTATTTAGGCATAGATGCATGCTGGATAGCGGTCTATGTACTTTGTCGTAATGCCCAAATGAATCTCATAGTAGACACCACAACTCACACATGCATGTTATATGCACTTATCAATTGTCAATTGTCCAGCTGTAATTTGTTTACCCAGCATGTTAGTTATCTTATTGGAGAGACACCACTAGTGAACTGTGGACCCCGGTCCATTCTTTTACATCTGAAATACAATCTACTGCAATCATTGTTCTCTACTGTTTTATGCAAACAAACATCATCTTCCATTCGATACGTTTAACCCTTTGTTTTCAGCAAGCCGGTGAGATTGACAACCTCACTGTTAAGTTGGGGCAAAGTAATTTGATTGTGTTGTGCAGGTTCCACGTTGGCACCGGAATCCCTGGTGTTGCGCCGCACTACACTCCTTCACCAACACCTTCGAAGCAAACCTCGTTTTCCTACTGGTTCGATTAAACCTTGGTTTCATACTGAGGGAAAACTTGCTGCTGCACTCATCATACCTTCCTCTTGGGGTTCCCAACTGATGCGTGACGTACAAGCATTGTTTCTGGCACTGTTGCCGGGGAGATATTCCCTCGTCAACTTAGAGCTAGCATCCATCTTCATCTTGCCCACATGGGGTGGACCCACTTTGGCAGTACTAGGGGAACCCCATGTTCCACTGTTGCGACAGTAGCCCCCGGGCATGGTCCCGGCGGCTCTTGCTCCAGCTGCCGGGGCCATGGCCTAAAGATAGGTCAAAGTGGGTCCCGGGCACCTGGTCTTCTCAGCTTCGCTTCACTGATGGCCTTGAAGGTCTTGGAGTTACTCCGCTCGGGGGAATAACTGCGAGGGCCCCCTCGATTCCCACTAACGGAAGAACCGAGGAGACGCTTGGCAGAGGCACTGCCGCGGCTATAAAAGCGAGGCGCACCCCTGGCCTTTTCGGTCATCTTCTTCCTTGGTCCAACTCCAGGCCTCCCCACAAGCTGCCAGCGCCAATGGCGAGAGCGAAGAGAGGAGTTGGGCGCCCTCGTACTTCTTCAGCTGCTGCGGAGAGTGGCCCCTCCACTCGTGGTCGAGCTGTTCCGCGAGGTCGTGGGATTCGCGGTCGCGGCGGCCGTGGAGGCCGCGGCACCGCTGCCCCTTTCCTAGGAGCATGGTTCATACCAGCTTCGCGCCGTTCGAGTTCGCCGTGGATCTGAACCGCAGGCCTCGCAGCCGGCTTCTCCTGCCGGATTCCTTCGCGATGGCGACGGAGGACATCGGACCCTCCGGCTTCTGGCTGCAGGTGGAAGGCTGCCCCAATGGCCCCTCCTGGGCCATGGCGGAGCGCACCACTGAAGGCGCCATGCTTCTGGGTCCGGGGTGGAAGTCGTTCTCCCGTGCCCGCCGCCTGTCCAGGGGGCAGTGCTTGGTGTTCCGGTACGACGGAGATGCTACGCTCTCCGTGAAGATCTTCGGTGTCGATGGCGGACGCGTGGAGTGCTGCATGGAGAGCAGCAGCGGCAGCTCGAGCTCCTACGACGAGGATGAAGATGAGGAAAACTCATCTGACATCAAGGTCGAGGGGAGCTCGTCTTCCTGAAGGCGAGGAGCTTCGGACGGGCGCCATGGAGATCTCGTTGACCTCCTCCTTGGCGGCCTTGACGTCGTACTTCTGGAAGTAGCGTCTTCCATTGTACGGCGGTGCTCCTTGTTCGGCGGGAGCCAACCTTTTTGTTGTAAAAAAGATCGTCCCCTTGTAGTCCTTGTAAATGAAGAAGATCTTGTTTTCCTCCTTGTCTTCGTGTCGCGTCCGTGTGAATGAGAACGAGTTTTTTGCAAAACGCGCTCCCATTACTGCAGCAGCCGTAGCGTCAAGGGGTAGGTGGAGCAGGGAGGCCTATAAAAGACCATCCAGACTCCACCCCTTCGCCACATCTTCTCGCCTTGCTCCGCTCCTCTTCTTCCTTTGCCTCCCCTCGTCCCGCAGAACAATGTCCGGCGAAGCAGAGAGGGCCTTGTCCGATGTGTCGACGGCGGAGTCCGTCTTTCGAGGAGCGGCGGAGGCACCCAGCGAAGCTGGAGCCCGAGCCACTGACGGCGAGGTTGCGTCCCGTTCTTCTGCTGCCCAGAATGTTGCTCGCCTGGCGGCCGTCTCTGGTCCTGTTGCCCAAGAAGAGGCAAGGATTAGGGCAGTAAGGAGGACGCACCTGTGGTCCATCCTGAAGGAAAGGACTGCCGGTATTCCGGAGCTGTCCTTGGTTGTGGCTGAACTCGAGGCCATTGAGCAGGTTCACTGCTTGCTCTTCTCCATGATTCCGCCTTTTCTTCTTGGATGACCTTGATCTTGATCTGGACTTTTGCAGGCCGAGAGTCAGTCCGTAGGCGAACTGGCGGACGGAATCTTCCGTCTCTTTGGCCCTGGAGCGCCCTGGTCGGCAGAAGGGGGTCGAGCTCTTCGACGCGCCTGACAAGATTCTGCACGCGTGTCATCTTTTCACCCAGGCGTCCCCGGAGAAAAGAGTGCACCCGGCAGGCAATAAAACAGAAAGACAGAGCTGCACAGCCAGGAGCCCTGAGCTGGCCTTAGTAGCATAGGCTAGATATGTATCCAGGAAAAGCTTCGACTGAATGTAATCCAGAATTGTAAACTCAGAATGTAAGTTCAGATGAATGCAATCCTAGGGCTCAACTCCCGGGGTCATTTCCCAAACCTCCCTTTGCACTAACGCGCCGTCAAGTTTTCTGAGGAGATCTCTTAGGTGACAAGTGCTCTGACCGCCCGCACCGTAGCAGCACCCCTAAGAGCACTATGCCTTCCGGGAGTCCACTCCACAGCCACGGGTACTAGGCCAGAAGGGAAATCTGACCGTTCGCCGGGGAGGACGCATTACCCCCGCAAAGGTTCTCATCAACTGTCAAGCATGCGCAGGTTGGTGGTATATTGACTCCGAGCGAGATATTATGCCTAGAATGCAGATGCACATGCAAAGACTTAGCTGGTTTTTGCCGTGCCTTGATCTACTCTGTCCTTCCCGGGTATCCAGCTCCTGAGCCGCTCTTCAGCATCCATTCCTGTCCCGGGAGAGGCGCTACACACAACACACTTTCAGTAGGAAAAGAATGGACCCTCCCTTACATGTCGTGAAAGTGTTTCATCCGGAGCAACCCGCAAGCAAAGTTGAATGTGCATTTCTGTGTTTAGGTTCTTTAAAACACAGCACTGCCCGTTCCACTTCTTACCGCGGCAGTACGGCACGATCAGGTGGCAGCGCCTACTGATAGGCTGCTCGCGCTCGACCTGTCAGCCACCGGCACCATGTCAGCCCCCTGCTTGGGGGTTGTTACGGATAACACACTTCACGACAACAAGAGAGGCTCACGGAATTGAAAAACTTATCTTTTATTCCTTGGCGACGATTCTTACACCCTTATACAGAACACTAGCCCCTTGGGCGTGCTTAGTTGACTCGAACTATCTGCGATTCATGTTCGTATTCAGGGGTAGAATTTCCGGAGATTCTCGATGTTCCAGGCGTTGCCCTCCGGCCTGCCTTTCTCGTCCTCCAGATAAACAGCTCCGGGTCTCAGGGTATGCGTCACCCGATAAGGTCCTTCCCACTTGGAGGACAGCTTGTTCATGTTATCAAGCTTCTGCTTCTTGCGGAGAACCAGGTCTCCGGGTTCCAGTACCCGTGAACGGATATGGCGATCATGATAGCGGCGGAGCCCTTGCTGGTATCGAGCAGATCGTAAGGAAGCTCGGCACCGCACCTCTTCCAGGAAGTTGATGTCATCAATCCTCCTCTCAGCTTGTGCGTCTTCATCATAGGCAAGTACCCGGGGGGATCCATGCCTGAGCTCTGTTGGCAAGACGGCTTCTGCTCCATAGACAAGGAAGAATGGTGTTTCTTGAGTGGCTCTGCTTGGTGTGGTTCTGAGGGACCACAAGACACTTGGTAGATGCTCAATCCAGTTCTTGCCCTTGTCTTCTAACTTGTCAAAGGCCTTGGTCTTCAAACCCTTTAGGACCTCCGCATTGGCTCGCTCCACTTGCCCATTGCACCTTGGGTAGGACACCGAGGCAAAACACACCTTGATTCCCAGCTCTTCACAGAAGTTGAGGAAGGATCGGCTTGTGAACTGAGAGCCATTGTCCGTTATGATTCTGTTGGGTACTCCGAAGCGGTACACGATCCCTTCAATGAACTTGATGGCTGCTTGAGCTGTCTGTCTTGGTACTGGCATCACTTCCACCCACTTTGTGAACTTGTCGATGGCCACGAAAAGGTATTCATGGCCCCCGACAGACTTCGGTATCTTTCCCACGATGTCCAGCCCCCAGACCGCGAACGGCCAGGAGATTGGAATTGGCTGCAGAGCTTGCGCCGGCTGATGTATGTTCTTCGCATAGTATTGGCAGGCTTCACAGGTCTTGACTAGCTGCTCCGCATCACTGAGGACTGTTGGCCAGTAGAACCCGTGACGAAAAACTTTACCCGCCAGTGATCTTGATGCCACATGACTTGAACATGTGCCTTCGTGGATGTCCCGTAGCAGTACTTGGCCTTGTTCTTGAGGGATGCAGCGGAGCTTGACTCCGTTGTCCCGTCGCCGGTAGAGCTCGCCGTCGATCATGACGTAGAGCTTGGCTTGACGAGCCACCCGCTCGGCGTCGTGATCGTCCTCCGGGAGGGCGTGCTCCATGATGTACTTGACGATGTCCCGGGCCCAGGGTGGGTGGGTTCCTTCCACCGGTAGCACCATCCGACGGAAAGAAAGCATAGCTTCCTCCGCTGGAGGGGCTGCCGGGTCTTGAGCTTCTGGGCTGGCTACCCGTGTTGTCGAGGTAGAAGGGTCGCCAGCCCCCGGCGCAGATCTTGTCGCGAGCCTCTCGGGCGGGATCGAAGGTCGCCTGAGGACCTCGATGTAGATCCCGGGAGGCACTGGTTCTTGCTTGGACGCCACCTGCGATAGCTCATCCGCGGCCGTGTTTTCTCCCCGTGGGACGTACACAGCCCGGAAGTTGTCGAAGCGCCGCTGCAGCTTCCAGACCTCTTCAACGTATGGTGCCATCTGAGGGCACGCGTACTCCTTGTTCACTTGTTTGATGACTAACTGAGAGTCACCCTTGACGACGATCTTGTTGATGCCGAGGCCGATGGCAGCACGAAGTCCTGCGAGCAGGCCCTCGTACTCCGCCGTGTTGTTGGAGATGTTCCCTTGGTAGTGCATCTGGACGACGTACTTCAGCCGGTCCCCGGTTGGTGAGGTTAGGACAACCCCAGCACCTCCTTTCCCCTTGGTGTAGGAGCCGTCGAAGTGCATGGTCCAGGCGCTAGGATCTTCCTTCCCGGGGAGGCAGGTTTCCTCTTCCGGGTCGTCGAACGCCGTCTCGGTCCACTCGGCCGTGAAATCCGCCAGCGCCTGACTCTTGATGTTGTCCGTGTGCTCGAACTTGAGACCGAAACCTTGAAGCTCCATGGCCCACCATGATATGCGACCAGTGGCAAGTGGGTTCTCCAGGGGGCTTCTTAGGTTGTACTTGGACACCACCGTGATGGGATGGCTTTGGAAGTACGGCCTCATCTTGCGGGAGGCAATGAGGATTGCCAGCAGCAGCTTCTGCATCATGGGGTACCGCTCCCGGGCGTCGCGCAGCACTGCGCTGACGAAGTAGACCGGGTGCTGCACCTTGCGGGTCGCCGAGTCCTGAGAGGGCTCGGCTTCCCCTCGTCGATGTCTTGGGGTGGGGACGATGTAGCCCCCGGCGAAGTCTCGTCGGAGGGAGATTCTCCATTCCCGACGGGATCCGCGTCGCTGGTGAAGTTGCAGTGACGCCAGGATCATGAGACCCCTGGTCACCCGGCAGCCTTTTCTTGCACGGTTGCCCGGAAGAGAGTTCCCGGGTCGCTTGCCCTTGATCTTGCTTGACTTCTTCGGAGGAGCGTCACGCTCTACCACGAGCACAGCGCTGATCACCTGGTTGGTGGCAGCAATGTACAGTAGTAGGGGCTCCTTCTCTTCTGGTGCCACGAGGATTGGTGGCGAGGCGAGGTAGCGCTTAAGGGACTGCAGGGCTTCCTCGGCCTCGGAGGTCCACTCCACGGGGCCTGACTTCTTGAGCAGCCTGAAGAACGGTAAGGCCCGCTCCCCAAGCCTTGAGATGAAGCGCCCGAGTGCAGTGATGCACCCGTTGAGGCGCTGTACGTCCTTGACCCGCCGGGGCGCCTCCATGCGCTCGATTGCCTTGATTTTGTCCGGATTCGCCTCGATCCCTCGGTGAGAGACCAGGAAACCCAGCAGCTTGCCGGAGGGGACCCCGAACACGCACTTGTCGGGGTTGAGCTTGAAGTTGACCCGGCGGAGGTTCTCGAAGGTCTCGTGCAGGTCTTGGATGAGGGAGTCCTTGTACCGGGTCTTGACCACGATGTCGTCGATGTACGCTTCGACGTTGCGGCCCAGCTGCGACCCAAGGCATGCTTGCATTGCGCGCTGGAAGGTAGCGCCGGCGTTTCGGAGGCCAAAAGGCATCCGGGTGTAGCAGTAGCAGCCCTTGGGAGTGATGAAGGCCGTCTTCTCTTGGTCCTCGAGTGACATCATGATCTGGTGGTACCCGGAAAGGCATCCAGAAACACAGCAGCTCGCACCCGGCCGTGGAATCCACGATCATGTCGATCCGCGGCAGGGGGAAAGGGTCCTTGGGACAGGCCTTATTCAGGTCTGTGAAGTCGATGCAGAGTCTCCACTTGAAGGTCATGGGTTTCGGTACCACCACGGGGTTGGCCACCCAGCTTGGGTGGGGAACCGACCGGATGACACCAGCTTCTATCAACTTGTCCACCTCGGCGATGATGAATTCCAGCTTTTCCTTGCTTTGGTTCCGGAGAACCTGCTTCACGGGGCGAGCCCCCGGATTGACCGCCAATTTGTGCTCGATCACCTCCCTTGGTACGCCGGGTAAACCTGACGCCTCCCACGCGAAGACGTCAGAGTTTTCCCGAAGGAAGGCGACGAGCGCGCTTTCCTATTTGTCGGTGAGGCGGGCGCCGATGGTGATGGAGCGAACTCCGTCGCTGGTTAGCGCCACCTTCTTGGTCAGCTGCGGATCGCCATGGAATGGCGCCTTCTTGGGGGAGTAGATGTGGAGCCCCCGGGGTGCCCTTCGCCCCCGGGGAGAGCCCCATCATCCTCCTGTACACCTTGAGGGATGTCCGCCGTGGTTGCCACCGTCTGGTTCAGCTGGTGAACGCAGTAGATAGCATCGTCGATGTCGGCCTTGACCTTGATCACGCCCCACGGCGCCGGAATCTTCAGCATGTTGTAGGCGAAGTGGGAGACGGCCATGAACTTGGCCAGAGCAGGTCTGCCAAGTATGCCGTTGTACGGTAGCGGAGTGTCGGCGATGTCGAAGACGATTTCCTCGGTGCGGAAGTTCTTGGAGTCGCCGAAGGTGACCGGAAGGGTGATCTTCCCGAGGGGTCGAGTAACACTTCCGTTCACGCCTTGGAACACCCCAGTGTCTTGTAGGCGAGACAGGGGATTTGAAGGATAGCCAGGACCTTCGCCGTCAGGTTGAGGCTGGAGCCTCCGTCGACCAGCATCTTGGTGACCTTGTAGTTGTGGATGACGGGCGACACGATCAGCGGCAGGGTCCCGACCCCGGCAGTGTTTGCAGGGTGGTCTTCTGGGTCGAAGGTGATGACTTGGCTAGACCAGTCCAGGGGCTTGGACGGAGCAGAAGCAACCGCGTTCAGCTCCCGGACAAGTCTCTTGCAGGCGCCGTTGGAGGGAGGCAGAGAAGACCCTCCGTGGATGCACCCGACAACTCCCGTGACTTCTTGATACTTGCCGCCGTTGCCTCCTTGGGGAGCCGGAGCTTCCCCGTTGCCGACGTGGGCGGCCTCCGGAGTGTTGTACCCGCGACCACCTTGACCGCCGCGTCCTCCTCCGCGGCCCCCGCGGCCACCGCCTCGGTACCATCCACGGCCGCCTCCGCCTTGGCGACCCGTGGGACAGTCACGAGCGATGTGCCCGGCAGTGCCGCAGTTGTAGCAACCGTCTTGACTGACCCCATCAGCTCGGCGTTGCTCCCGGACGGCGAGGTTCTTGAGCATGCGGCAGTCCTTGAGCAAGTGGTTGCCTTCTGGATGGATGTGGCACCAGGGATCACCTTCACCTTCTTCCTCGGAAGTCGGCGCGGGCTTGGTCTTCTTCGGAAGAGGCTCGGTGACGAAGATCCGCTTGTCGGGTCCAGGGTCCCGCTTCTTGTTCTTAGCTGGAGCGGCCTTGTCCTCGGGTTCATCCTCCCCGGGGAACTTGGCTCCTTCTTCAGCTCGAGCGCACCGGTCTGCAAGCTCCCAGAGCTTACGAGCAGACTCGACGCGATGGATGCTCAGCTTCTCGCGCATCTTGGGGTTGCGGACGTTGGCGTGGAAGGACTGGATCACCAACTCCTCCTTGATGCACGGGATGGTGTTCATCTTCTGGGTGAAGCGCTGGATGAACTTGCGGAGAGTTTCACCCGGCAACTGCTTGAAGTCGTGGAGATCACTGGGAGCCCCCGGGCGCTCGTACCCGCCTTGGAAAGCCCCCAGAAACTGCTCCTTCAGTGCCCGCCAGGAACGGATGGAGCACTTGGGAAGGTTGAGAAGCCAAGTCTGGGCATCTCCCTTCAGGGCCAACGGGAACCAGTTGGCCATCATGACCTCGTCGGCCCCGGCAACCATCGCAGCAAGAGAGTAGATCTGCAGAAAGTCCCGGGGGTTCGTGGTGCCGTCGTAGCGGAGAACGTCGATCTTGAATTTCTTGGGCCAGTTGAAGTGGCGGAACTCGGGGCGAGGGCGAGGCAGCCTTCGGCGAGGTCGATGCCCCGATCTTCCCGGCGGTGACGTTCTCGGCGACGCTCGATGCGGGTGCGCATATCCTCGTTCTGACGGCTGTTGAGCTCGTCACGAAGATCTGGGTTGCGCGAGGTAGACGACCCGATGGAGATGGCCTCGCCGTGATCGCGGTTTAGCCGATCAGCCATCGGTGGCGCGGTGCGAGGAGGCGCCGTCTTGGCTTGACGTTCACCACGAGGCTGGCCTCGCGGATCACGTGTTTTGTCTTGTGCTGCTCCGGGTTGTCGACGGTGGGAGCTTGAGTGGGTTCGACCCACGGACCACCATCGGCGAAGTCGAGGAGCCTCTCGACGCGAGTCCTCCATTCTTGGTAGACCTTGGGGTCGCCGCTGCTTGGAGGGAACTGCATCAGTGCCTTGGCAGCGACTAGAGCATCATGGCGAGCTTGCACGTCCGAAGGCGAGTGCGCGGAGGTCTTGCTCTTGGATGCTCGTGGATCCCCGCTGGGGCGAACGCCGTGGTTCCCTCCTCCAGCGGTGGGCTCCTTGCCGGTGCCGTTGCAGACGCTCTTCTCCCCTGAGCGAGGAGGAGGCATGGTGGTGCCCTTTGGAGCCGCCGCTCCGCCAGGGCCGTTGTCCTTGTCGCGACCGTCCACTTCGTCCGGCGCCACCCTCTCCATGGGAGGCGGGGACGGAGAGGCGCTCCGCCGTGCGCCAGCAGCACGACGTTCAGCTGAAGCTTGGTGCGTGAGGGAGAGACCGGCTTGGACGCCGCAGGATCTCCCTTCTTCCTTGGAGGCATGCTTGACGAAGAACTTGCCGATGAACTTGATGAAGATGAATCCAGCACTTGCGCCCCCTACCTGGCGCGCCAGATGTCGTGTCTCGTTGCACGGACACCGGGAGTATAGGATACCCCCTTTTAGGTTCGGCACGGGGCGCGAAGGAGGCTGAGAATCGTCTTCTTGGGCGGAGTCTAGATCAAGCTCTCCTCTCCACGATCAAAGCATGCAACCAAAGGGACACAAGGAGCTACCCAGGTTCAGGCCGCCCGGAGGCTAAAAGCCCTACTCCTGCATGTCTGGATTGATGAGTTCTTCATAGTGTGGCTTACAATGGAACCTCCCGGACAGGGTACCCGGAAGGGTTTTGGCTGAGGTAGAAGAAGGACAGATCCTGACCCGGAGGAGATCACCTTCCTCTCTACCTTCGCAGCCCTAGTCTAGTCTTGCTCTGGTTCTAGCTTGTGTTCGTCCTTGTTCTCCCTCCCCCTCCTCCGTGCCTTGGTCCTCCTTTTATAGGCTAAGGGGTTGCCACAGGGTCACGTGAGGGGCATGAGGGACCTTCGGGGTGAAGGACCCTCCTCATCTAGTTTAGGGGGAGACGTGGCCTCTCCTCAGCCTAGCGTCTCCTTTGGGTTAGGTGGGAGCGTCCGCCTTGGGGTGGACAGGAGCTGACACCACCACGGGACGTGCTTCCCGCCCGCGCTGCCTTCGCCTTGCTTCCCAAGTCTTCCGCGGTGAGGTGGAGTGCTTATCCACAGGGACGTAGGAAGTACCCGAGAGGGAGCCTGGCCTCCTGCCGGGAACTCGGGCTCTCGGGTCCTTCCTGGCCTTCTTGCTTGATTCGGGGACCCGGAAGGTCCCCAGGACCGGAGCCCTTAGTCGTCGTAGGCCATGCGTGTCTTGACGGTGAACCCGCCAGCTTGACTTGAGTCTTGGTCTTGTCCATCTTCATCTTGGGCCCACATGGGGTGGACCCACTTTGGCAGTACTAGGGGAACCCCATGTTCCACTGTTGCGACAAATAGTGATACCAATGTTATTAGCATGAATTATTTGAACACCATTATTGCTAATGCTATGGAAAAGTCTAACCTTGGGGAAGCTGGTTTTGATGAAGATGGTATTTTTAGTCCCCCAAGTTTTGAGGAGAAAATTTCTTTGATGATACTTTGCCTCCAATTTATGAAGATTATAATCATTGTGATGTTTTCAGTCCACCTACTATTGAAGATATAGTTTATATTGATTATGATATGCCTCCTATTTATGATGATTACAATGATGGATGTGATAGTTTTACTCCCACTATTACTAATGAAACTGTTTTTACTTATGTGGAGAGTATTGATACTTTTATGCATATGGATCATGGTAAGAATATTTCATATGATGGTTATATTGTGGATTTTATCAATGATGCTACTGAAAGTTTTTATGAGAGAGGGAGACATGACTTCATATACCACAATAATATTAAGTCTCCTCTCTTTTGTTGAAAATTTTAAAGTTGCACTTGCTTTGCCTTCCTATGCTAGTCACTTTGTGCTTTATTGATTTATTTTCTTACAAGATCCCAATGCATAGGATGTGGGTTAGACTTAAATGTGTTTCACATTTTTCTCTCGATGCTCTCTTTTGCATTTCAATTCTTGTTCCTATGTGAGCATCATTAAAACTATCATGGCTGTCCAGAAAACAGATTCCTAAGCTTCACTGCGAAAAATGTTAAAAATCACAGAAAAGGAATTTTGACCTGAAATTTTACGAAAGCAATCTTCAGTTATTAATACACATTTCATTAGTTCAAAATTTCTGATTTGAGCAACGTAAGAGCCTCTGAAAATTCACTCTTTACGGGTTGTCCAGTTTTTGACAGATTCTGTCTTTATTTTGCATTACTCTCATTACTTGTGTTTGTGTAGTTCTATTGATCAAAGGGCAATGCACAACCATAGTAACAGTAGATAATGTTTAGAATCAACTCATGATATGTCTTTGCTGTACCTATTAGGATTTAATTTAGGGAGACACTAACCCCTCTAATCAAGTTTTATGTTGAGTTTTGTGTAAAGAGAATTTTTCAAGTGGAAGAGTTGAGGGTGATGAACAAAGATCAAGAGGGACAACCACTCAAGCTTGGGAATGTTACCCCTAGACTCACCCAACATATATCAAATAAGTACAAGAATTCAAGCTTGGGGATGCCAAGTCACCTCACTCCAACCATCTTGATAACAAGTAAGTAAGCCTAGCTACATGGCTATAAAGAAAGCGTTTTATGGGAGGCAACCCGGTTGTTTTTATTTTCTTTGTGTCCTCTTGCTGTAACAAGAGACTTTGTTTATAGTTTAGTTTCTGGAATTTTTAATAAAGTGCCATGTTTTACTCATTTTGGTTTGAAGAAGTTGCTTATAGCGTTCGGAGATTTTATTCCTGCAGGAATCTGTGCACGGTATGATTTTTAATTCTTATTCTGTTACTCCGAATGTGCTCATATTTGAACTGTAGTTGCAACTTTTCATCCTCTGTATGCATGAATATGTTCGGAATTTTTCGACAAAGTTAAGTAGGGTAGAAAAATACGTTTAGCTGCTGCTGTCTTTCTGGACAGATTCTGTCCCATTTTGTTTGATGCATGCTTAGAACTTTTAACTTGAACCTTTTTTATCCAATTGAGTTTATGAGTAGGCATACAACATTATACACTTTTTGGATATTCATATGAATTTTTGTCTAAGGATTATATGCAGCAAGAAATCTATTTGTTTATCACTACTAATGCACCCCACAGAAAAGAAATAGGAGAAACGGTGTTTTGAAGTTTTTTCACAGGGATTAGAGGAGATGCACCAAGAGCTATCCAAGGATGGTGAATACCATAAGCTTGGGGATGTGAAGACAATCCCACTGGACCTACACACTCTCGGTTTGCACACGTCTAACTTCTGTTTTTCGATCGAAACACTTTATCGCATAAACTTGGAGCGTCTTTTTTGTTTGTTTTGGTTTGATTTTTATTTTGTGAGACCACCACACTATCATTTATATATGAGAGAGCTACTGGAAATTTGGGTTGAATTATGTTGGATGCTATTATAATATTGCGAAAAGGGATGTTGGAGTTGATTTTAAAAGATACATATAGTTGCATGATTCATGAGCTTGTTAATGAGTAATAATTTGCAAGTATTTTATCAAGAGCTATCTTTTATTCATGTTTTGATGCTGAATGTTAGTTTATTTTGTTTAAAATGATTGGTTAGTTCTATGGATACACATGCATGCATTTAGATGGTCAACTTTCTCCCTCTTGCTAGCCCAAAAATTACAACAAGTAAAAACTTGTTTCCAACACCTTCAACCAAAGTTTTTTCCAGTGAGTCCACCATATCTACCTATTAGCTTTATGCTATTCCGAGTATGTTTATCATGATATTTGTGTTATCTATACCTCTGAATGAAAATTCTTATGTTGTTGATTGTTATGGGAAAAGTTGGTTATAGAGCTCTCTCGAACTTGATGCACACTTTACTTTCATTGCATAAATAAAACATGACCCATTGTGATTAAAATTATGATGTTGTGGGCTTGACAAATGTCTTTGGTTGAGAGTTAGCTCATATGTGCTGTCACATGGCAAGCTTTCAACATGCACTTCATTTCATTTAGTTGAAATCATGTACTTTTGTTTATGGATGCTTACCCTGGGTGAAATAAATGTGGAAATGAATTGAGTTTAAATGAGTTTGTATAAATGGTTAGAGAGACGCCTGCGTCGCTAATCTAAGCCATGCATCATTCATGGTGGAAATTTACTTACATGCTATGGTGAATCTTCAGTGATACACCTTAAAATAAAAAGCTATCTAATGGTAAATAAAAAGGGTGTTGAGATTGTTCATTGTGTTTGTTTGTCTTGTCATTTTGATATGGGCTTGTTCCATATCCTGTGACAAGAGGTACCCCAGTTGACGCTCTTAATGATACTATTATTACTTACAATGATATTTAACTTGAACTTGCTTTGTTACCCAAGATGAGTAACACATGGAGTAGGTACTTGTATTCAAGGGGCATGAGACTTTCAACATGTACTTTGTCAAGCACACTACTCGTATTTGCTTTCACTTTAAACTTAATCATTCAAGATGCTATGATAGGGGTAATGAGAGCTTGACACCAAGGATTACCATATTACAATCATTAACTTAAGTAGGAAAGTTCAGAAGTTAGATGAAACTTATTCATGCTTTACCTCTACTCATATATATCTTTCCAAAGTGTCCACCTTTTATATTCAGATTTTCGTCAATACTCTATGGTCATTATAGGATGTTCTTTCTTTTCATTATGCATACATGTGGTCCATAGTACCTTCTTCTATGTTACACTTTGTGAATTATCATTGAACATCCTTACATTGAATATTTGATATCACTTCATAATCTATCTTGTACATTGTTACTCCTTTGAAGAATGAATCATTTGACTGTATGTAGCCATAACTTCACCACTTCATTCATAACATGTGCCTTATAATATTATATGATCAAGATTATGATGGTAGCATGTCACTTCAAAAATTATTTTGTTTTATCGTTTACCTACTCGAGGACGAGTAGGAACTAAGCTTGGGGATGCTTGATACGTCCCAAACGTATCTATAATTTTTGATGTTCCATGCATGTTTTATGTCAATTGGCACATGTTTTATATACATTTTATATCATATTATGACATTTATTGGATTAACCTACTAATAGTTGCCAAGTGCAAAATCTTCTTGTTTTCCTATTTTTTTGTGTAGGTATTATCAAAAATACAAAAGGAAACCTTGTTGGAGTCAAATTGGGATTTTCCTGAAATCTGTCTGAGAACTATTTACGGAGATTGTCAGTTTGACCCTCGAAGACGACGTCAAACGGAAACCTGACAGAAGACAAAGTCGTAGAGAATTTCCGAGAATCGATCTAGACTTAAAATTTGGCCCAATTCGAGTCCGTACGTGATGTGGAGACCCGTTTTATGGAAGGAAAATATCTGATTACGAGAATCTGAAAGATTGTGACTTTATTGACTCCAACTCTTACCAAATTTGATGGATTCGGCCAAGACACGAATTGGAGCCTCATTAGGGCTGAGAGGGGTTCCTAGGAAGCTTCTAGAGGTGCCCAAGAGCCCTTGGATCAAAGGGGCATCCATCCCATGGCCTAAATTGCATCTCCACCTCTATATAATGAAGGGAAACCCTATTTTCCAAGGGAGCCACCAAAAGCCACGAATTTTCCTCCTCTTGGCAGCCGCCAAGGAGGGGGAGGAGCTCCTCCATTGCTGCACCATCACCAAGGAAGAAGAAAGGGGGCCAAGGGCCGCCGCCCCCGAGGGCCGCCGCCGCCGCCGCGCCGTGGCTGCTGCGGGCCGCCGCCTCCACTCCGGGCTGCACCTCTTCATCAACCTCTCCATCAAGTGTGCTCACCATGACCATGTGTGAGTAGTTTTCACCGAGGCTGAGGGCTCTGCCGGTAGCTATGTGGTTCATCTCTCTCTCCCATGGTGTGATCTTTATGTGATCATGAGCTTTGTAATCTAGTTGAATCCATAGATGTTACTCTTCATTATCTTATGAATTATGCTACTCAAGTGGTTTTATTAATGTAATCTCCGGAGTCACCTTTGTCCCATGGTGCGAAGTTGACAGTGTGCGCACCGTGTGTGACTCTTAGGCTAAAGATTACAGGAATACTTATCATGAGTTGTTTTTTTTGTTGGTTGTCACTATAAAATTGTGGTGTTTGTTTAGTACTTTTGGGGCGCTCATAGTGACATTGGGGTTCCCTAGATGTGGAAGACAGACTTTAAGGTGTGCTTTTGTAGCCCTACACGATGGTCTTGGTGTTCTATGATATTGTGGTGTTTGTTCACTCAGACTTTAAGGTGTGCTCTTGTATCCCTACGCAGTGGATTGGTGTTCGTTACCCAACAAGGGAATTGCTCAGAGTAGCATAGTGAAGAGGAAATATCTGTTGACACCGATTTTGTCTTCAAATATGGGAGAGTTGCCGAAACATGGAAAAATGATTAAATAGCGAGATAAATCTTAGAAAAGCGGATTTGCCTCATGATAAAAAGGGATAAATTGTTCGACATATAAATCATCGACAATAATTCATATCTTCATGATATTAAATATACTCTCTTTATTAAACATAAAACTATCGACAAATCATCAAGTATTCGCCGACATTGGCGACCCCAAATCCCCATAAAATATAATCAGCACATAAGAAATTTAACATGAAAATAAATATCGGTTGGTCGACTTAGTATTAAAGCAAATACTCGTCATCGGGTCGATACTAAATTTACCAAATATTTAACCTCACGACAGAATATCGTCGTCATTCCCACAACACTGTGAAATACGGTCACATCATATGTGCAAAACACCGCATCAAAACGAAATTCACAATAAATTAATATTGGCTAACCATTTGAGCTTGACGTTCAACTAGCTAGCTCATTCATATGTGTTTTAAGCCATACAGATCGCTGGCGAATAATGAATCATCGTCCGTACAGTAGTCCATCGCTGCTCGCGCGCTGCCCCCAGTCCACCGCTGCCATACGCGCTCACTAAGCACCCATCGACCAGTCCATCGCTGATACACGCACTAGTCCATCGCTCTCTCGCCGCGCTGCGCTCATCTGCATATATACACGCTGCCGGTCTCTCGTCGTCGGCATCGCTAGTTGTCAGCTGCTCAACAATCACGCTGCCAAGCGCTGGTTGTTTAGTATCTGCCGGCCGGCTGTTCGACATACGCGAGTGTACACGTCGCAACCCGATCGACTACGTCATCGTTCCGTTCGTCTTCGCCGCCAAGGTGAGAAAAGGAGTCCAAAGCTATACTCTTTCTCCTTCGTTCTTGATCATGCCGTCACAATGATCGATTAGCATGCTCAAACCAATTTGCTTCTTGTTTGGTCTGCATGGTGACTCGGTCCCATGATGATACAAATCAAGGATACAAATATAAATCAAACTAATTAATTTGCTCCTTGTTTGGTCTGCATGGTGACTCCGGTCCAATGATGATACAAATTAAGGATAAACATAAAGATCAAACCTCATATTGTTCAGGCCTCATAAAATCCTACCTGATAGAAATTAGGATATGTTCTATATTATGTTCATGCCATGTTCAATTAAAACTTGTTCCTTGTTTGGTCTGCATGATGACTCCGGTCCCATGATGATACAAATTAAGGATATAAATAGAGATCAAACCTCATATTGTTTGTACCTCACAAAATCCTAGCCCATAGAAATTAGGATATATTTTGCGCCATATTGCGTTCATGCCATGTCCAATTAAAACTTGTTCCTTGTTTGGTCTGCATGGTGATTCCGGTCCCATGATGATACAAATTAAGGATACGAATATAAATCAAACTAATTAATTTGCTCCTTATTTGGTCTGCATGGTGACTCCGGTCCCATGATGATACAAATCAAGGGTATAATATAAATTAGAAACAAAGTTATTGTCGTTTTGGTCTCATATGCCACTGCAAATTAAGTCATGCCTAATAAATCTAGATCATATTCTAGTTCCCTAGATGCACGAGCTCCTGGTGCATTATTTGGTGCGAGGATATAGGCATAAAGTGATTAAATAAAATAATATTCGCATCTGTCTAGCTGATAATCTTGATGGATCTAAGCCCACTGCACGCTAAAGTATTCACGTTAGTTCCGAGTAGTACATACACTCCCGGGCTAGTAATTTGATTGATCTAAACTTAGTGCATGCTCGGCCATATATGCTTAGAGTGTCCACTGACCTAGAGTAGTAGCATGTTGTTCAAGCAGAGCAAAGTCTGCAGCTTATTTACGTTGATTAATGAATCTGGTCAATCAACTATTAGCTAACCATGCTGCATGCTACCGCATTGGCCTACCTCACTCAAATAGATTATACATTCCCTTAAATGAATGCATGTATCAGCCAAATAAACTACACATACTCCGTCATATATAACCAGTACGCCATGTTGTTAGTACTAGAATAAATATGACGAACAAATGGTTATGCCTGATATTTACTCTATGCCTGTTTAGTCTCATATAACTAAACTGAAGTGATAATCTGCATCATGCACTCTAGTAATTAGACTGCTATTTGCCTAGTTAGCAACCACGATCAATTATAGGGTCTGGTAAATACTCGATGCATGCGACCATGTGTAATCGAAATATTCATTTACACATGTAGCCTGACTAGATAGCAGCAGGCATAAACGCATGTACCTCATTTATATATTGGCTTAATCTGAAATTGATCAACCTTAGCTAACCATGCTGCATGCTAGTTAATTGGCATGCTCCGTTGCATACGACTAGTACACCATGTTGTCAGTACTAAATACGCACGGCAATCTAAATGCGCACGCATGATAATTACTCCATGCACTGTTTAGTCATATATAGCTAAACTGAGTTCGAATTTGCATCCTGCCCGTGAAATATAGAAATTGATATATACTCTTGCTCCATTCCGCTATGACACGAGTGAAGTAAAACTGCATTAAAATATGCTTATATGATCATGTCGCTAGTTTCTCATATAAAACTAGGGTACTAATATAGGTGTTGGAATCATATTACACCATTAAATCCCATGCATATAGTCAAAATATAAATTTAACATGTTTAAAAATGATATGTATGCTTCAAGTTTGGCTACACCACAAGCGTATGATTTATGCTATGTTGGTGATAATATAAGCAAAGATAAATTACCATACTCCACTTGATGAGTGAAGTCAAATTACATCTGAAATCCAAGATCATATATCACTAGTTCTATATAGCATATTTCAGAACTAGTACACATAATTTGCATGTAGGCAATAAACCACATGTCATATGATAATCTCACATATAGATTAATGTCAAACCATGCATTCCTGTCATATAGGTGTGCGCATATACGTAATTAAATGATAACCAGGATCATAGCCTGGCATGCACTAAATATAACGTAGTGCATCCTCCATATACACTATAGTCTACCTATATTGGCTTGTGCAATAATATATACGTTGCTACAAATTGAATAAGATATTTTCACCATCCCATGCATGCGTATAGAAATCACATGCATGATGAACTTGGCTCACAAAATGAGTTATACCATATATTGCACACATGCTTGCTGAACCGGCTTATTGACCATTAAAAATGCTCATGTAAAAGATAGCTAACGACGAACCCCCAATCGCAAATAAGATATATATATATCGCTAACGACGAACCCCCAATCGCAAATCACCAATCATCCATTCACCAGCCCATCACGCACTTCCCTCGTATACAAGCTTATCAAGGGTGGATAAGGCAATTGTTGCCTTAAAGTGAATTGACGGGCAACCCGATCGGGATGATACGGCTCTGCTATAAAGAGATCATCAACTTCGGTGGCACATCTCCATGGAAGCATACCACGATGAGAGGAAATGGCAAATGACCTTTGAAGCTGAGCTACCCCAACTAAATTGGATGGATGATAAGGATTCCAAAAGCTATTAGCTCTATCTTCAAGGAATTTTCGCGCCCCAGCAGGACTAAAGACTTTGGGCTCCCGAAACATAGTATTAACCATGGTCGGACGAATTTTAAGGCCTCTAACATTGGGAAGACATGTCCCTCTGGCTCTATCCTTGAATGGTTTTTTCAGATAAAGACCCATCCACCCCGCAATGAAATGTACCGGCCAAATTCTCTTTTCATAGGCAGGGCCTACGGGATGTGTACTAATCCTCCGAAGAGAATAGTACAATGAACAGAGTGCCGACGGAGCTAGAGAAATCTTGCGACCGGAAACGATCCAAGAAGCCACAATAAGAACACCGGGGCGAATATAAGGTCCTTTACCGACAACAACGTAACAGCACAGCCAAAGGGCGATAAACGCTGCAACGTATATATGTTGTTCTCGACGAGAGGTGAAAGAGGAAGTGCGTTCTCGTTTGTTGTAGAAACGATCACACCAAACTTGGAAAGATACATTTCCATGTTCACGTTCGAGCTGATAGAATTCTCCGAGGAGACTAGAAAAGAAATTTGGAAACATAAGCTTGGAGATTTCTAGATCATTTGCAGAGGGAACATACTCCTCATATGGATCTCCAATAGATGGAAGACCTGACATTAAAAGCATGTCAAGCAAGGTCACGGTGCGCTCACCAGCAGCGAAAAGAAACGTGTTTGTATCTGGATCCCATCTTTCCAGTAATGATCTTAACAACATATCAGATACTTCGTATTTGCCTAGGGAGCAATAAATAGCCCCGAACATATAATCAGTGTCTTCCTCTTCTCCTCTTAAGCAAAATGACTGAGTATTCAGAATGTTAACTCCCCATTCCACATAGCCGTCGATACAAGGGACATATTCCACGGCATGACCATCCCAACCGAGACCCTTTTCTACCATCCTAGTCCCTAGCGTGTAGGCTTTATGATCACGATCAGGAAATGGTTTTATGGATGGGTAGAAAGAATAATCATTAGAAGTAGTTCTCGTGTTCCAACCACGAGGGTGACCTGTTAAATCTGCATGCGTCTGTACCGATTCCTTGATTACTGGGTTAACTTTTCTACTGGTATCAGGCTCATACAAATCTCGCTCAGCTAACTGACAAATGGATAATTCATATGATGGAACAGGCACTTGATCATGCGCCATCTATATAAAAAGAAAAAATAATAAATACAGTGACATCTTGGCTCAAAATCAACAAGGGAATCGCCCTTATATTACCTAGACTTTTGAACAGCTATCCTCAGCCGATCACTCACCACTCCCCCTGTAAAAAAAAAAAGAGAGCGGAAATACTTGAGTGAAAGTGAAACAAATGCGGGCAACGCTATTACAGCACGCTCATGTTTATTGTTCGCCAACAAATGTACGGCGGACCAAGCCCATATCAGGACTTTCTAAAACACCAACTATGAGATCAAAAATCTAAACTGAAGCAGATTACTTGATAAGAAAGTGCGAGAAGACGGTCAAGAAATTATACCTTGACAAAAAGCAGATGCATGTACTAAGCAAAGATCAATCTATATTCCAGATCTTGATCGAGCTTCCCTGCTCAAAATAAATAAAAGGGGCAAACGAAATCAAGTCAAAATACAAAAGCAGTATGTGATACAAATGGAGGCTCGTTAAACATGCGAAACTCACCAGGAAAGCACTCCGATCTCTGCTTTCCGAGCTCTCCAAACCGTACTGAAACACTGTACCTCCTGCGCCTAAGAAAAGGAAGATATTACGCCCAATAATCACCACGCCAAGAATACAGGACGGAAGAAAGATAAACGATCAATTACCTGATGGCATACGTACTCAGGAACCAACTGAGGCGAACAGCAAAAACTCTGTCGAAGGCTCAAGTTCTTGACTGGAGTACTTCTCCTCTGGAGGGAAGTTGAGAAACAAAGAAAAACCGTGCCTAACACACGAAAGAAGAGGACGGGATAAGAAGAGTCCGTTAGGCCAAATCTACCAACGGCAATATTAGCTCGTCAATAGATTTTCCAGGAGCTCGAGCGCTATCCGATCCAAAGTCTCAACAGACTTTCAAATTTAAATAGATGGGTAACACCCGGGTCGAAGGATGCCCGGTCCTATCAGAACAGACTTAATACGTGTACAAAGACATAAAAAAAGATGTCGCACGTAATAATATTTTTAAAAATAACATGCAACTTCATTTTCGAGCTCTAGATCCAAATTAAAATATAATTCGCATCCAGACCTCGAGGGGCATCTGTTGACACCGATTTTGTCTTCAATATGGGAGAGTTGCCGAAACATGGAAAAATGATTAAATAGCGAGATAAATCTTAGAAAAGCGGATTTGCCTCATGATAAAAAGGGATAAATTGTTCGACATATAAATCATCGACAATAATTCATATCTTCATGATATTAAATATACTCTCTTTATTAAACATAAAACTATCGACAAATCATCAAGTATTCGCCGACATTGGCGACCCCAAATCCCCATAAAATATAATCAGCACATAAGAAATTTAACATGAAAATAAATATCGGTTGGTCGACTTAGTATTAAAGCAAATACTCGTCATCGGGTCGATACTAAATTTACCAAATATTTAACCTCACGACAGAATATCGTCGTCATTCCCACAACACTGTGAAATACGGTCACATCATATGTGCAAAACACCGCATCAAAAACGAAATTCACAATAAATTATATTGGCTAACCATTTGAGCTTGACGTTCAACTAGCTAGCTCATTCATATGTGTTTTAAGCCATACAGATCGCTGGAATAATGAATCATCGTCCGTACAGTAGTCCATCGCTGCTCGCGCGCTGCCCCCAGTCCACCGCTGCCATACGCGCTCACTAAGCACCCATCGACCAGTCCATCGCTGATACACGCACTAGTCCATCGCTCTCTCGCCGCGCTGCGCTCATCTGCATATATACACGCTGCCGGTCTCTCGTCGTCGGCATCGCTAGTTGTCAGCTGCTCAACAATCACGCTGCCAAGCGCTGGTTGTTTAGTATCTGCCGGCCGGCTGTTCGACATACGCGAGTGTACACGTCGCAACCCGATCGACTACGTCATCGTTCCGTTCGTCTTCGCCGCCAAGGTGAGAAAAGGAGTCCAAAGCTATACTCTTTCTCCTTCGTTCTTGATCATGCCGTCACAATGATCGATTAGCATGCTCAAACCAATTTGCTTCTTGTTTGGTCTGCATGGTGACTCCGGTCCCATGATGATACAAATCAAGGATACAAATATAAATCAAACTAATTAATTTGCTCCTTGTTTGGTCTGCATGGTGACTCCGGTCCAATGATGATACAAATTAGGATAAACATAAAGATCAAACCTCATATTGTTCAGGCCTCATAAAATCCTACCTGATAGAAATTAGGATATGTTCTATATTATGTTCATGCCATGTTCAATTAAAACTTGTTCCTTGTTTGGTCTGCATGATGACTCCGGTCCCATGATGATACAAATTAAGGATATAAATAGAGATCAAACCTCATATTGTTTGTACCTCACAAAATCCTAGCCCATAGAAATTAGGATATATTTGCGCCATATTGCGTTCATGCCATGTCCAATTAAAACTTGTTCCTTGTTTGGTCTGCATGGTGATTCCGGTCCCATGATGATACAAATTAAGGATACGAATATAAATCAAACTAATTAATTTGCTCCTTATTTGGTCTGCATGGTGACTCCGGTCCCATGATGATACAAATCAGGGTATAATATAAATTAGAAACAAAGTTATTGTCGTTTTGGTCTCATATGCCACTGCAAATTAAGTCATGCCTAATAAATCTAGATCATATTCTAGTTCCCTAGATGCACGAGCTCCTGGTGCATTATTTGGTGCGAGGATATAGGCATAAAGTGATTAAATAAAATAATATTCGCATCTGTCTAGCTGATAATCTTGATGGATCTAAGCCCACTGCACGCTAAAGTATTCACGTTAGTTCCGAGTAGTACATACACTCCCGGGCTAGTAATTTGATTGATCTAAACTTAGTGCATGCTCGGCCATATATGCTTAGAGTGTCCACTGACCTAGAGTAGTAGCATGTTGTTCAAGCAGAGCAAAGTCTGCAGCTTATTTACGTTGATTAATGAATCTGGTCAATCAACTATTAGCTAACCATGCTGCATGCTACCGCATTGGCCTACCTCACTCAAATAGATTATACATTCCCTTAAATGAATGCATGTATCAGCCAAATAAACTACACATACTCCGTCATATATAACCAGTACGCCATGTGTTAGTACTAGAATAAATATGACGAACAAATGGTTATGCCTGATATTTACTCTATGCCTGTTTAGTCTCATATAACTAAACTGAAGTGATAATCTGCATCATGCACTCTAGTAATTAGACTGCTATTTGCCTAGTTAGCAACCACGATCAATTATAGGGTCTGGTAAAATACTCGATGCATGCGACCATGTGTAATCGAAATATTCATTTACACATGTAGCCTGACTAGATAGCAGCAGGCATAAACGCATGTACCTCATTTATATATTGGCTTAATCTGAAATTGATCAACCTTAGCTAACCATGCTGCATGCTAGTTAATTGGCATGCTCCGTTGCATACGACTAGTACACCATGTTGTCAGTACTAAATACGCACGGCAATCTAAATGCGCACGCATGATAATTACTCCATGCACTGTTTAGTCATATATAGCTAAACTGAGTTTGAATTTGCATCCTGCCCGTGAAATATAGAAATTGATATATACTCTTGCTCCATTCCGCTATGACACGAGTGAAGTAAAACTGCATTAAAATATGCTTATATGATCATGTCGCTAGTTTCTCATATAAAACTAGGGTACTAATATAGGTGTTGGAATCATATTACACCATTAAATCCCATGCATATAGTCAAAATATAAATTTAACATGTTTAAAAATGATATGTATGCTTCAAGTTTGGCTACACCACAAGCGTATGATTTATGCTATGTTGGTGATAATATAAGCAAAGATAAATTACCATACTCCACTTGATGAGTGAAGTCAAATTACATCTGAAATCCAAGATCATATATCACTAGTTCTATATAGCATATTTCAGAACTAGTACACATAATTTGCATGTAGGCAATAAACCCACATGTCATATGATAATCTCACATATAGATTAATGTCAAACCATGCATTCCTGTCATATAGATGTGCGCATATACGTAATTAAATGATAACCAGGATCATAGCCTGGCATGCACTAAATATAACGTAGTGCATCCTCCATATACACTAGTCTACCTATATTGGCTTGTGCAATAATATATACGTTGCTACAAGATATTTTCCCATCCTATGCATGCATATAGAAACCAGATGCATGATAATTCGGCTCACATACTGAGTCATGTTATATATTGCACCCATGCTTATTAGACTGGCTAGTTAACCATTAAACAAGTGTCCATATTAATAAAAGGATAAGACACTACCCATTACTCAAATATCCAATGGTTAATGAACTAGGTAAAATATATGCAAGCATGTACGTGCTATATGACGAAAATTATGCTACCCATAGTTTAGCATAGACATACTTCATGGCTCTCCGAATACGCCGACGTCGACGACAGCAAGGAGGACTTTATTTTCTACATTTTGTAGTTTTCTTTTCTACACTTTGTAGTGATCGTATGTTGTAATCCTATGTAATAGTTATGTTGGAATTCTTAATCAGGGGTTTTCTCTCCGGAGATGTAATTAACAGATCTTTTATATATATGTAAGAGTTCTGGAAATAAAGTACCTGCAATCTTTGATATTTATTCATTTATGCATTTACGCATTTAAATTATACTATCTGTCTCTATGACGTGGACGCGTACGTATTATTTTTGCGATCGCCCCATTTTCCCGTCATCAATATCCATGTATTCAATTATATTATTATTGTTGAGAGTGTGTCCACTAGTGAAAGTATGATCCCTAGGCCTTATTTCCAAGCATTGAAACACCGTTTGCTCTCATTTTGTCTCATGTTTGCTTGCTGTCATTTTTATTTCAGATTGTAATTACCACTTATAATCATTCATATTACTTGCATTTCAGTATCTCTTCGCCGAACTAGTGCACCTATATATCTGACAAGTGTATTAGGTGTGTTGGGGACACAAGAGACTTCTTGTATCTTAATTGCAGAGTTGCTTGAGAGGGATATCTTTGACCTCTACCTCCCTGAGTTCGATATACCTTGGGTTATTCACTTAAGGGAAACTTGCTGCTGTTCTACAAACCTCTGCACTTGGAGGCCCAACACTGTCTACAAGAATAGAAGCGTGCGTAGACATCAATTGCCATCATGGACGACTATTATAGTCGTCAAATCTCGCCATGTCAATGATGCCAGCGGGACGCCGCCATCATTGCATCTGGTTTAGACAAATTCATCGTCATATTGTTAGTTGTTGTTTCCGATCGCCCAACCTGGCCAGTTTGGGAAGATATCGATTGGTACACGATAACAAACCTCCGCGTTCCGGTTTAATTACTAATGCGGCGCAACGCCTCCCGGCATACTTATCGTCGCGTTTCGGCTTATTGCTAACGTGGCACAACACTTTTCAGCATACTCACCATCGTCGCCGCGTCTCGGCTTAATTGCCTTCACGGCTCACTCGTCATCGCCTATTCGCCAAGCACGGCAGGACAAAAGGCTGTAGTATACATCATAAGAGGAGAAATCGGAAGCCGCCGCCTTGCTGGAATCAGCCTCAGGATACCGGGGGCTGCCGCCTACATCCCGGGTTTGTCTTCTTCAGTCTGGGGCTGCCGTCTTCCGATTCGCCCTCCTCGACATCGACGTCAAGCCATCAAACAGCTAAGTTCTTTATAACATTTAATTAACTATATGATCATGAAATAAAAATATATGTTTGTTCATCATGCTCTGAGATCATGCCGTCTTTTGTCTTTTCATATGATCATATATTTTTAGTATCAAAGTTACCCAAAATCTGCTCTGTGCTAAGTGGTTCAAACTTTTCGATTACTTGCCGCCTCCGGGCCAAATTAAGCAATCATTTTGCACGCCCTATATACTTATTCTGATTGTTTATATGTGGGTTGCCTAGTAGTATGTCGTTGGCACCAACATGCCGGCTTTGGTCTCTGGGTCTAAACTAATTGGTATCGCACCTGGTTGGCTCAGCTGAAGTAACTGTGTTGCGGTACCGCCAACATACAAAAAGCTAAGCATATAGGCCCGATAAATATTAAGGCGGGCCACATAAAAATTCACAACCCATAAGTGTTTGTTCAAAAAACTACCGGCTTAGGCCTTACAATTATTCAGCTTATATTAAAAGTACATCTTAATGCAGCTATGTTTACTATGCAGGATACTTGACGCCTGGGGCTGTAATGCAGCACTTTTATCAAGTCTCGAGCCACCTTTCCGTCAAGGCGGCACAAACCTCGGCAACTACAATCATTCGATCTACAACGCCACAAGTTCTTCTGAGCGTCGAGCCGACTTTCGAGTACGTCGACACAACACTCGGGGGCTGCAGATAGGTGGATCAAGAAAAACTCTGGCTAATGAAGCTCGGGGGCTTGACATCGCCAATGCCTTCGCCTAATACTTGGGGCTGCACGACTTGCAGCTCCATCATCAACGTCGCGGCCGCCTTGTCGTCAGCGACACAGCCGCCTTGTTGTCAGCAATAAGGCCGCCTCCGTGGCAAGGCCACCTTGTCGTCAGCGACTGATGGCCCCGAAGAGCAAGGCTTTGATACCTGCAAAAATAAACGGGATTAGGTTGAGACTCCAAGTGCAGAGTGTATAGTAAGTGGAAGACAGTTTTCCCCACGAGGGGTGACTCGAGGGTTTAATATCGAACTCTCGGGGAATCTGAAGTGGTAGATTTATCTTCTTATCCTTCTTTTGGTTACCTACAAAACAAGGTTAGATGTTTTGGTCCTCAACCTCACCTGTGGTTGTCAAGCACAAGGTGTAAGAATGATATCAGGATAGTTATGCAATGCAAACAAGAAATAAATATGCAATGATGGTGGATGCAATGATAAATGATATTTTTGGGTTTTTGAATGATGTATGCAAGATGAAAAGTATTTTTGTATTTTCGGATTTAATGATGGCTGAAAATAGAAAAGTGGTATATGGTGTTGGAAAGGTGTTTCTTATGATTAAAAATGGACTGGGGTTCATGGTTTCACAAATGCACTCTCTCTTTATAAAGTGGTAGACAATGGAACACACAGTTAACATATGAGATTGCAACACAGGGTTTGATAACAAGTTACTTAGATATATGGGCATCACGTCCTAACATAGAGATCTTTTGGTTATTAACCTCTCTTATACTCCACCAAGATGCGAACTAAATCATAACACCTCAGTAATTAAGATAACTCAGAGTATAGCATTAAGTATCATGACATGAAGTGAAAATAAGAACATGCTAGATCTAGTCATGGAGTAGTGGCAATGGTCACGCCCACATCCCCGGTAGCATGGTATTTTAGTTTATCCCTAGTGAGGTAACAAAGTAAGGTAAAGATACCAAAGTGGATCGCAGAACTTTCTCTCACGTTCACTGCACTAGCCACCCCCCGTTACTCCAACTAATGCACACGTTCCCCCACACACGCTCTCATAAACATGCTTGATCAAAACAAGTAGACAAGAACGGGGTACATAATATGCATCTATACTCATAACTGAAACAAACATTGCAATCTCAAACATATATTAACTCATAAAGATCCACCACAAAGGTATTACAACGGTGACCGTAATCATGTTCAGCAGCTCATACGGTGCTAATTAGTGAAGCTCAAGAGAGGAGAGATACATAAGTTACTTCCACAAACCCATAGTCCAGAGGTGGACTACTCCCTCTTCATCATGGAGACGGTGGAGAAGTCGATGGAGAAGATGGAGACCACGCCGGCAGCGCCCCGCCGGAGTTTTCCCCCTCCAATCTGCAGCTCCTGATCTCCGTTTCGGTGTTTCTGTGTTTGTGCGGCGCTCCTTCCAGAGAACGTCGGGGGACCTTTTTTATAGGCGTTTTTAGGTCAAGACGATGTCGGTGGAGCGAAGATCGACGGCAACGGAGCCACGAGGCCAAACGGGTGGGTCCCACGCGGCCACAGTACCTGGCCGCGTGGGCCACCCCCGTTTGGCCTCGGCCTCCGTTTGTTCGCTTCCTTCGCCCACAGGTCTTCTTCCTTCCAAATATTGACGCCCGTAAATTTCCAGGTGATTTCGTTGACGTTTGGGTCCCTGAAACATTAAAATAAGAAAACGGGGTTTTCTGCCTGTGCAGGGTTAATTCCATAAAAATAGGAAATAAATGAATATTCCCAAAATCATTATAAAACATTGATATAACCCTTATATGATGCAAATATGATTGGAATATAAGCAATTAAAGTGCAAAGTTCATGTATGCATTTTACATGCATCAACATCCCCAAGCTTAATCCATGCTCGTCCTCGAGTATGAAGATGATAAAACTAACATGGACTTTGCAATTTAATACTTAACAATGATATCAAAGATGATTACTATTGCTACATATAGTCAAATGATTCATTCTTCAAAGGAGTAGCAATATGCAAATAGTTTATGAAGTGATATCAAGTATTCAAGACAAGGATGTTCATTGATAGTTCACAAAGTGTAACATGGTAGCAAGTAATATGGAACACATGTATGCATAATGATAAGTAGAACATCCTACAATGGTCATAGAGTGTAGATGAAAATCTGAATATGATAGGTGTACACTTTGGAAAGATGTATATGTGAGTAGAGGTAAAGCATGCATAAGTTTCATCCAACTTCCAAACTCTTCTACTTAAGTTAATGATTGCAATAAGGTATTCATTGGTGTCAAGCTCTCATTGCCCCTATCATAGCATCTTGAATGATTAAGGTTAAAGTGAAAGCAAATATGAGTAGTGTGCTTGATAAAGAATGGGTTGAATGTCTCATGCCCCTTGAATACAAGTACTTACACCATGTGTTACTCAACTTGGGAAACAAAGCAAGTTCAATTAAATATCATTGTAAGCATAATAGTATCATCAAGAGCGTCAACTGGGGTACCTCTTGTCCCAAGATATGGAACAAGCCCATATCAAAATGACAAGACAAACAAACAAAATGAACAATCTCAACACCCTTTTTATTTACCATTTGGAATAGTTTTTTATTGCAAGGTGTATCACAGAAGGTTCACCATAGTATGTAAGTAAATTTCCACCATGAATGATGCATGGCTTAGATTAGCGGCCCAGGCGTCTCTCTAACCATTTACACAAACTCATTTAAACTCACTCTATTTCCACATTTATTTCAACATGATAAGCATCCATAGACAAAAGCACATGATATCAACTAAATGAGATGAAGAGCGTGTTGAAAGCTTGCCATGTGACAGCACATATGGGCTAACTTCCAACCCAAAACATTCATCAAGCCACAAACATCATAATCTTAATCACAATGGGTCAAGTTTTATTATGCAAATAAAAGAACATTGTGCATCAAGTTCGTGAGAGCTATATAACCAATTTTTTCCATTGCAATCAATAACATAAACATTTTCATTCAGAGGTAAGATAACACAAACAACATGTTAAACATACTCGGAATAGCATAAAGCCAATAGGTAGATATGGTGGACTCACTGGAATAACTTTGGTTGAAGGTGTTGGAAACAAGTTTTTGCTTGTTGGAGTTTTTGGGCTAGCAAAAGGGAGAAAGTTGACCATCTAGATGCATGCATGAGTGTCCATAGAACTAACTAATCCATGTTAAACCAAGTGAAATAACAATCAGCACCAAAACATGAATAAGTGATAGCTCTACAAAAAGAATTTGCAAACTATTACTCATAAACAAGCTCATGAATCATGCAACTATATGTATCATTAAAAATCAAGTCAAACATCCCTTTTCCCAATCTTATAAAAGCATCCAACATATTTCAACCCATATTTCCAGTAGCTCTCTCATATATAATTGATAGTGTGGTGGTCTCTCAAGACTCAAACAAAAAAAAAAACGACGCTCCAAGTTTATGCGATAAAGTGTTTCGATCGAAAAACAGAAGTTGGACGTGTGCAAACCGAGAGTGTGTAGGTCCAGCGGGGTTGTCTTCACATCCCCAAGCTTATGGTCTTCACCATCCTTGGATAGCTCTTGGTGCATCTCCTCCAATCCCTGTGAAAAAACTTCAAAACACCGTTTCTCCCATCTCTTTTCTGTGGGGTGCATTAATAGTGATAAACAAATAGGTTCCTTGCTGCATATAATCCTTGAACAAAAATTCATATGAATGTCCAGAAAGTATAATGTTGTATGCCTACTCATAAACTCAATTGGATCAAAAAGATTCAACTTAAAAGCTCAAAGCATGCATCAAACAAAATGGGACAGAATCTGTCCAGAAAAACAGCAGCAGCAAAACGTATTTTTCTACCCTACCAAACTTTCTCGAAAAATTCCGAAAAATTCATGCATACAGAGGATGAAAAGTTGCAACTACAGTTCAAATATGAGCTCATTCGGAGTTACAGAATAAGAATTAAAAATCATACCGTGCACTGATTCGTGCAGGAATAAAATCTCCGAACGCTATAAGCAACTTTTTCAAACCAAAAAGGGTAAAACTTGGCACTTTATTAAAAACTCCAGAACCTAACTAGACACAAAATCTCTTGTTACAGCAAGAGGACACAAAGAAAAATCACACACAAAAATAACCGGGTTGCCTCCCGCAAAGCGCTTTCTTTATAGCCATATAGCTAGGCTTCTTACTTGTTGTTTTATTGTGGACGAAGCTCATGAGGGAGCTTGAACTTTGGTGGTTCCCTCTTCCTTGGAAAGTGTTCCATGCACTTCTTGTGTGGAAACTGAAACTTTACATTCCCTTCCTTTGAATCAATGATAGCACCTGTGGTACGAAGAAAAGGTCTTCCAAGAATAATAGGACTAGAGGTTTTATTCCCCATGTCCATGATTAGAAAATCCACAGGCACAAAAGTCATATGTAACTCTACCATAACATCACTTACTTTTCCCAAAGCATGTTTAATAGAGTCATCAGCAAGTGCTAGTTCAATAGAGCATTTTTCAAGATTTTTCAATTCAAGCACTTCATATAGTTCTTTAGATAAAACAGAGACACTAGATCCTAGATCAAGTATGGCATGGTGTGTCTCTTTTCCAATAGTTACTAGTACCTTAGGTATCCACATATCCCCAAGCTTAGGTGGTATCATAGCCTCTTGGTTGTACCTAGCAATCTTTTCTTTCAAGACATGATTAGCAATATAAGAACCAAAACCTGCTTGGTTAGTGTTGATGGAAGGATCACTTGCAAATTTTTGTAAGATAGATATTAATTCATGCAAGCTACAATTTTCTAAGTCAAGCAAAGGATCCTTGACTTCATTAAGCATTTTAACTTCCTCAACTTCAACCTCTTTCATTACCCCAATAGATTCTTTAGCAACTCTCTCTTGCTCATGAATGTGTTCCCAAGACTTATTGATAACCTCTTGGCAATATTTTATTGTTTCCTCATGTTTTTGGGCTGTAATGATGCTCTTTAATGATGAGACTTCCTTAGTAAGCTGATCTACCCTTTCAAACAAAGCATCTTGTTTTTCAAACTTAGAGATAAATTCCTTATTAAGCTCTTTTTGGGTAGATATAAAAGATCTAATGGTGTTTTCCAAGTCACTAGAAACATTACCACTAGAAGCATATTTATTTGGCACATATGGGGGTTTATTATAAGAGTTATAATTGTTGTTACCATACCCATTATTACCATAGTTCCTAATGAAGTTGACATCAATATTTTCAGAATTGTTTCCAACTAGTTCTTGCAAAGGAACATTTTCAACACTAGGTTTATTAAGCAAAGCAAGAATAGTATCCATTTTAGATGACAAATCATTAGTTTCTTCAATAGAGTTCACTTTCTTAGAAGGATTAGGTGCCCTATCAGTATGCCATTGACTATAGTTTTGTAAAATGCTTTCCAATATATTTTTAGCTTCTACTATAGTCTTACTCATAAAAGCACCTCCAGCAGCAGAATCAAGTATGTTTCTAGACATGTAGTTTAAACCATTGTAGAAAGAGTGTAATATGGTCCATTCATTAACTCCATGTGAGGGACAAGTTCTAAGCATAAGTTTTATCCTATCCCAAGCCATAGCAACATGTTCATTTTCATTTTGCCTAAAAGAAAGGATGTTGTTTCTATTTTGCAAAATTTTAACAGGGGGATAATATTTCTTAATGAAAGCTTCTTTTAGATCATCCCAAGAATTAATACTACCAGATGGCAAGGAATGCAACCACTCTTTAGCTTTTCCTCTAAGTGAAAAAGGAAATAACTTCAGTTTTAGGATATCACTTTCCACATTTTTAAACTTTTGCATGTCACATATTTCAACAAAGTCATGAAGATGCATAGAGGCATCCTCCATAGCACTACCACCAAATTGTTCCCTAGTTATCAAGTTCAACAAACTAGGACTTACTTCATAACTCTCAGCATTTATCTTAGGTGTGGCAATAGCTCTCGTGATAAATTGATCATTAGGAGTGTTTGTGTAGTCACACAACTTAGTTCTTTCTCCCATTTTAGCAAGTTTTTTTGGTATTTTTAATTTTTTATGCAAAACTGAAATAAATATGATATGATATGCAATGACACTAACAAAACAAATAAATTGCTTTGTAAGTAAAGATGGATAAGATGGTGCTCACGTAGGTGCAACCTCCCCAAGCTTAGGTGTTAGCACAAGTTGGTGACGTTGACTTTGTTGTGAGATGAATGCGATGATGCACACCCTTGGATAAATCTCTCAGCTACGATTCCCCGGCAACGGCGCCAGAAAACGTCTTGATGTCCCGAAGAGCAAGGCTTTGATACCTGCAAAATAAACGGGATTAGGTTGAGACTCCAAGTGCAGAGTGTATAGTAAGTGGAAGACAGTTTTCCCCACGAGGGGTGACTCGAGGGTTTAATATCGAACTCTCGGGGAATCTGAAGTGGTAGATTTATCTTCTTATCCTTCTTTTGGTTACCTACAAAACAAGGTTAGATGTTTTGGTCCTCAACCTCACCTGTGGTTGTCAAGCACAAGGTGTAAGAATGATATCAGGATAGTTATGCAATGCAAACAAGAAATAAATATGCAATGATGGTGGATGCAATGATAAATGATATTTTTGGGTTTTTGAATGATGTATGCAAGATGAAAAGTATTTTTGTATTTTCGGATTTAATGATGGCTGAAAATAGAAAAGTGGTATATGGTGTTGGAAAGGTGTTTCTTATGATTAAAAATGGACTGGGGTTCATGGTTTCACAAATGCACTCTCTCTTTATAAAGTGGTAGACAATGGAACACACAGTTAACATATGAGATTGCAACACAGGGTTTGATAACAAGTTACTTAGATATATGGGCATCACGTCCTAACATAGAGATCTTTTGGTTATTAACCTCTCTTATACTCCACCAAGATGCGAACTAAATCATAACACCTCAGTAATTAAGATAACTCAGAGTATAGCATTAAGTATCATGACATGAAGTGAAAATAAGAACATGCTAGATCTAGTCATGGAGTAGTGGCAATGGTCACGCCCACATCCCCGGTAGCATGGTATTTTAGTTTATCCCTAGTGAGGTAACAAAGTAAGGTAAAGATACCAAAGTGGATCGCAGAACTTTCTCTCACGTTCACTGCACTAGCCACCCCCCGTTACTCCAACTAATGCACACGTTCCCCCACACACGCTCTCATAAACATGCTTGATCAAAACAAGTAGACAAGAACGGGGTACATAATATGCATCTATACTCATAACTGAAACAAACATTGCAATCTCAAACATATATTAACTCATAAAGATCCACCACAAAGGTATTACAACGGTGACCGTAATCATGTTCAGCAGCTCATACGGTGCTAATTAGTGAAGCTCAAGAGAGGAGAGATACATAAGTTACTTCCACAAACCCATAGTCCAGAGGTGGACTACTCCCTCTTCATCATGGAGACGGTGGAGAAGTCGATGGAGAAGATGGAGACCACGCCGGCAGCGCCCCGCCGGAGTTTTCCCCCTCCAATCTGCAGCTCCTGATCTCCGTTTCGGTGTTTCTGTGTTTGTGCGGCGCTCCTTCCAGAGAACGTCGGGGGACCTTTTTTATAGGCGTTTTTAGGTCAAGACGATGTCGGTGGAGCGAAGATCGACGGCAACGGAGCCACGAGGGCCAAACGGGTGGGCCCACGCGGCCACAGTACCTGGCCGCGTGGGCCACCCCCGTTTGGCCTCGGGCCTCCGTTTGTTCGCTTCCTTCGCCCACAGGTCTTCTTCCTTCCAAATATTGACGCCCGTAAATTTCCAGGTGATTTCGTTGACGTTTGGGTCCCTGAAACATTAAAATAAGAAAACGGGGTTTTCTGCCTGTGCAGGGTTAATTCCATAAAAATAGGAAATAAATGAATATTCCCAAAAATCATTATAAAACATTGATATAACCCTTATATGATGCAAATATGATTGGAATATAAGCAATTAAAGTGCAAAGTTCATGTATGCATTTTACATGCATCAGCGACACGACCGCCTTATTGTCAACGACATGACCACCTACATGAACGTATCCCGGGATAAGCTATTTCAAATATTGCTGACTATTTAAGTTGTCAATTTCCACCGTGACTACGATGACAGACGGGACGCCGTCATACAACATCGTGTCCGGTTTAAGCGAATTCATCGCCCGACGAATCTATCGTCATCTCGCCTTGTTGTCAGCAACAGGGCCGCCTCCGTGGCACAACCGCATCTGCATGGCAAAACCGCCATCATGGCATCCTCTCGTCTCCTTTGTGGTTCAAACTGCCGTGGACCCAAGTTGACGTGGATACGCCACTATTTGAGTTGACGAGTCAATATAACAAAACACGGCACGGAAGATTCCTGACAGGAGGTCAGGCCGTCTTTCCCATGTGTTGGTCGAAGGCGGCGTTGCTCCGGCTTTATTTAGAGGGATTCCCGCCTACCTTTTTACGTCGGAATGCTTCAATCTCTTCAGCCGCCTAAATTCAAGAAACAAGACGGACATCGCGCAAGACGAACACGGCAACTAGAGAACGTAAACCTTTCCGGGGGCTAATATTGGGGATATACCAAGTGGGGGTATCCTTGACATGGATCAATCCAGCTTGGTGGAGGTGGCCTGACATTGGCGGCCCAGCAAGCTGACGACAAGGAAGATGGCGGCCGGCAAGGGAGAAGGTTCTAGACAAAGCCCACCAGGCCCACGAGACCAGGATGGAAGGCGGCAACTTTGCCGACTAGGAATAGGACTCTATTTACTTGCCGGTTAAGTCTTTCCTTCTAAGCCTTAGGTCTGGCCGTCTTTATAAGCCAACCTACGGGCAGCCTTTAGGGCAACACATAGCATACGCAATCTACTCATTGTAACCTGTAACACGGTTATTGCCTTATAGTGAGTTATAGCAGCACGTAGGGCTCCGCCACCGTCGTGGAGCCCGAGGCTGGGTAAACTGCCGTGTACAATCCCGACCTCAACGACGCTCCCCTTCTACCCCACGGCTCACTCTCGGCTAGAGGACCCCCGTCTCCTATCAAGAATGTCGATACGACGACATGATGGATTGGGCCTCCCGGGATGCCGTTTAGGAGAACTCTCGATGAGGATGTAGAGAAGATAACCGCCAACCAATCGCGAAAACATGGTGGGAACCCAACTCTGGTTAGAAATGGAGGAGTATTTTTTGATCAATCTAGTAAATAAAAATAAATAAACTATCACTGCATAATTGTCTAACTGATGAAGCTAGATGACGTGGACATACCCTTCGGATCTCCCACTATTGGTATACCTGTTGCGTTCCAGCCGAAGGCCCACCATTGGCGTACCCGATGCGGCCTAGATGAAGGCCCACCTGGCGGCCCAACAATTACTTGAAGTACAAGACAAGAACTCCAAGACGTAGTCTACTAGGACTAATGTAAACCCTACCAAGCAAGTCAGGCAGGGGCACCCTTTAGGGGAGGGGGATAACAGATAGGCATAGACCTAGCGAGATCGCATCTCACCACCTCCATTGCCATTACGGCGACCATGTAATCATACAATCTATACAGATCAGACAAGCAGGAAGTAGGTTGTTACCCTCGGGGGGCCTGAACCTGGGTAAAGCCTTACTTGTCAGCCGTCGGAACTACCAGCGCGCCATCTTCTCCCTCTCAATCAACCTGGGGTACTCGACTCTGGACTTGCCGTGGCCACCCCACGTCAACTGACGCCGTCTGTGGGAAGAACGCGTGCTGGATCACGGTTCCGGCGGCTCCAATCTACATCAACAACTACACGGCGGCGTCCCGGATGCGCAGCCTCTGTGATCCAATCTTCATCGACAACAAGCCGATGCCGGTGTGATCAAAGCTGGCGGTGGCGTTCCCTGTGCGCAGCCTGAGCGATCCAATCTGGCGGGTGTCGTTACGTTCGTAGCCTCGCGCGATCCAATCGATTCAATCTCGGCATCCGGCGGCGGCGTCCCGTGCAGATGCTCGCGGCTCGCCCGACCCACATGCAGCAGGCAACGGAGCACGCAAACTCAGGATTTGACGAGTCAACCGCACACGACGATTTGGCTGGCGACAGGTCCAAACCCGCCCAACTCCTTCGGTGTTGGCAGAGGTTCAATCTCAACGTGTTGCACTAACACTCAGATCGATTGGATTCGATAACTGCCGTCCAAGGAAAAGCACGTGCATGGGCCAGATCAGTGCTAATCACATGCACGCAAATCAAGGCAAGTTACGTCAAGGTCAAAGGAAAAGAAAAAGGAAATCAAGAAGGCAATTCGAGTTGCTAGCAACACGCATGCATGGACATCACGTGAAGACCTTCCGATCCGTACCAGACTATGGAACCAAACATCAGGCGGCGGCGTTTTCGGCATAGGCGCCCAGATCGCATCTAACTGCGGCGGTGATCCGTGCGTATGCTCCGACGATCCAATCTGCGGTGGCGTGGCCACGTACAATCCAATCTTGTCCACTACGGCTGCTACTAGTAAGGTTGCAAGTGGGATGGGATTGGGACTTCCACCTCCCACCTCGTACAAGTCTCCACCTATCCCGTCGTCCCACCTTCCGCTTATCCCACAAACAGATTTGTTTTTGGGTTTCAACGGGATATCCCAATCGTCCCGGAAAATCCCATCTAAATCAGAGAGGAAACCGTCGCCGTTGGAGCTCCGCCATGCCTGCTCTACAGGTCGCCCCGACGAATTGGAGACGACCATGAGCTTCCCCAGGCCTCCGCTCCCTCCTCCCCAAGCCACGCAAGCCGGGACGCTCGTTTTCGTCCGCGCATCGGTCTTCTTCCTCGACACCGGCGGTTAGCCGCTGTGGTCTGATTCGCTCCGCTCCGCTCTGACCATGCCCGACACGGCAGACTCCGGAGGCCCTGCCATCTTTTCCTCCATCCTCAACAACCTATCCCCTTCCGAGCCGAGTCGGGAGACCGAACGACTCACCAAACAAAGCTGCGCACCGCACCGGCGGCCATGGCGACGGGGCGCGTCGATGCGTCGAGGATGGTGCTCTGGAGTGGCCAGAGGCGCTAGGGATGGCGGCGAATCCCGGAGAAGGCCGGAGAAGCGGCGATGCACGGGGTCGAGCAGGAGCTTCCAACGCGGTCCTGAGGTCGTCGTCGCCGGCACCGGCAGGGTGGAGCAGCAGGAAAGGCAGGCGGAGGGGGTACGGTGGAGAGCAGCCGGAGGAACTGGCCGCAGGTCGAGCGAATCGAGGAGGGAGAGGCCGGCGGCGGCAGGGAGCTGGCTGTCGAACCGTCGGTGCTAGAAAATGGAGCTGGTCCCGCGACGCCGACACATCGCCGCCGGTCACCGGCGCCCGGCGGCGGGGGCGCCCAGCGCGTCCTCGCAGCAGCGACATCGCAGTATATGCTTGTCCGGCGCCGGTGGTGAAGAACAGAGATGCCGGCGGGCACTTGGACGGAGTTGAGAAGCTTTGGGCGTGGAAAGTTCTGGCTCGTACAAGTACCTCAGTTCAGTTGTGCGTCAGGTGGGATATTGGGCTATCGATGGGTTAAGTGGGCTCCTCCCTTTTATCCCGTACGGGATTACTGGGTACTTTCAGTGGGATTGGTGGGATTTTTACAGTGGTGGGAGGCGGGATTGGTGGAATATCCCATCCCACTTGCAATTTGAGCTACTACCGACACACGAGCGGATCAAGGAAGCCGACCAGTCGGCGAGTTACGATCGTATTCACATACTCATGGATGGCAAAGGAGCAGCCAAACCATCCGCAGCACATGCAACGCATGGATTCGATCTCCATCGATCCTTGTCTTACTCGTCCAATTATTATATTCACTATTATTATTGTCTACTAATAAATGCTTTGTTTGCTAAACGTGTGTGTGCATGTTCCTGGGAGAACCAACTCTCAATGATCAATCACAAGGAGAGCATCCAGCTTACGAAAAGTTGTGCATGTCCGGCTCGGCGACATCACGACCGTCATCGACCCACTCCGCGGATATCCTCCACGACATGGTCAGCAACGGTGCATCGGCTTCGATTGCGCGTACTCGACAAACTGGCGACTCGGAAGATACAGGCGTATGCATGCGTGGCAGAGCGGCACTGCGCATCTCCATCGGCTGCAATCGACTCCAGTCAAGCCTCATCGAGCGGCTGCGTCTCCATCGACAACTCGGCAACCCACTGCGGTCAAACTTTGACTCTCTCGACTTCATCGACAACCATGACCGTGATTAGCGTCAGCAGTATCGGTACAGAGAGCCCGCTCCCTGGAAGGGCACCACATACCCTCGGGGGCTGGCGCTTCAGCATTCAACCACGACATCAACTTCATCGCTGCACTCGACAAGGCGACTCCCGTGCCTTCCTCGACTCCGCATCGTCGACTCCGCCTCGCCGACTCGACAAAAAAGATTCGGGGGCTGGACGTGCAGCCGCCACGCCGACCTCCTCTTCAACAACAAAGCGTCTACATCAACTCCGCCGCGTCGACTCCCTCCGCCGCGTCGACTCCTTCCGGCTAAACGCCGCGCGACTCTGCTCCTGATACTCTATCGGGTGCTGCGCCGCACAGGTCTCAACAAATTCGTCTTGGCCGCACCTGATACTCTATCGGGTACTGCGCCGCACAAGTCTCAACAAATTCGCCTTGGCCGCACCTGATACTCTATCGGGTGCTGCGCCGCACAGGTCGCAACAAAATTGCCTTGGCCGCACCTGATATTATATTGGGTGCTGTGCCGCACAGGCCTCAACAAATTCGCCTCGGCCGCACCTGATACTATATCGGGTGCTGCGCCGCACAGGCCGTAACAATTTTGCCTTGGCCGCACCCGATACTCGGGGGCTGCGCCGCACAGGTCATACACTTTTACCTTGGCCGCACCCGACACTCGGGGTCTGCGCCATACAGGGTCCGCAATTAACCTTGACCACACCTGACACTCGGGGGCTGGCGCCTCGCCTTCATCAGCTCCATCCGCCGCGTCGACTGCGTCCGCCACGTCAACTCCCAACTCCCATCGGGAGCGCACTCGCCGCCGGCTCGAGTGTTGCGCACCTGACAAATATCTACGCTAGCAGGCGTGAAGACTGGAGCACTTGCAAGATACTCGACAGCAACGCGCTGCCGCGCACCCGACGAAATAATTCAGTAGGTCCTCTCCGGAGTCGACCAATGTAATACCCTGAATTTTGAGTAGATTAATTAATTTGATTAAAAGATGTTTTAGCTTCTAATATCTTGTTGTGCTAATATTGAGTTGGTTTTGAATAGACGCATGATTAGAAAATTAGCCAACCGAATTGAATTGTGTTTAATCAATGGATTAATTAGAAGCTACCTAGTTTTAGTAGTATGGATGCATGCATCGAGTAGTACATGCAGTACGTGGGGCTTTTGGCCAGCAAGTTGTGACGTGGCATGCTTCTATAGGTAGCTAGATGTGTTGGCAAGCCCAGATTAGCTTAGTCAGGAGGGTTTGCTGCGTGGAATCGCTGCTTGCTGCCAGGTTGACCTCGGGACGTCGGCAGATATTTCTTCGGTAAGCGGCAAGCGGCGAGGCAGCCGGCTAGATATTTTAGTTAGCTTTCCTTCGCTCTTAAGGACCTGCGGCGTAAACAGCTTAGCGTTAGCTGCTCCTGCTGTACTCTCTCTTCAGTCCACACACCATCCATAGCGAGAGCACAGGCAGAGAGGCTGGGAGAAAATAGTGAGAGAGCGGACGGCTGAGAAATAGAAGGAGGTGCTGCTCTAATACCGAGAGATTAGAGGTTGAAGGCGCTGAAAGAGAGGCAGCTCGCTGGTACGAGGTAGCCGGCGAGTGGACGGTTCGCTGGCGGTATTCTTTGACGGTCTGGTGGTATGGTCTTCGTTCGGCTACGGCGCTGAGGATGAACTCGTACGCCGATCCTATCTAGTATCTGGAGCGGTCTATTATACCCGATTGATCGAGCGAGTGTTATTTGCTAGCTACGACGTAGCTAATCGAGGCAAGCTGCTCATACCTCTCGTGATACTTTGAGCGGTACGAGATTTGTGTTGATATACGGGGCTAATGCGCTGGTGTCGTTACGGTGATGGTTCCGTAGGAGCAAATGAATTCAATGATTTTATAAAGAAAACTTGGTGTTACGAAGGTGATCATATTGTACCGGTCACAGTGCAGGTATGGGACTGTCTGAGTTCTCCGCGAAGGACGGCCCTTGAATGGAAAGTGTCGGTGAGGGATCCGTAGGAGCGATCGACATGAGTAGGTCAGGGTGTCCGGTGTCTTAGCGGGTAAAAGGGCTCTGCTCGTTCTGGAATCCTGTGTGGTTCTGAGCGAGGCTGTCGATGTCGGAGTACCCCTCTTAAGAGTGTAAAAGCGTGAATATTCACCTCTGTGAGTCCCGGGTTGGGAACCTCACTTTCATGTGTGGCACCATGTGTTTGATTTATTGGTATTATGAAAACCTAGTGTATTTTTACAAAGTATATGAAAGTGTATGAATTGTTTGCTGAGTATAACTCATGTAGTACTCACCCTTGCATCCTTTGTTTTTTTATGTTATCAGAGTTCGCAGTGAAAGCCGTCGTATCCGAGGAGTAGGCTGGACCAGTGGTGGGAAACGACTAGAGAATTTACTCTTATAATTGTAATAATCTTGTAAAAATGATTAGAAGAGCTTCTTGAGATCCATTGTGCTGGTTTATCCTGCTTCTCTAGCCTTGCACGTGTATAGACTTTCGGGTCTATAGGCGTGCGACGGCTGTCATTCTACCGGGCCGGGTCTCGGGGCGTGACAACCGAGATTAATCATGCCAACAGGCACTCGACGGCGTCGACAAGACAAATCCTCCTACGAGTCGATTAAAGCAGTCATGCACTGTACTTTTACAAAGCAGAACTTTACCTCCACTATTGCCCGAGTTGCATCCGCTGCAAGTAACACCTGGATGCCGCATCCACGATGCGAAGATAAGACGCACCGATCAGTCGAGTAGGGCCAGTTACCGCACCGGCTGCGCTTACCCTGCACATTTCCGTGTCTACGACATGATGAGAAATCCTAACGGACGTGTTGGGTACTTATCTTAATAATGCTGGAGTTTGGTTCTATAAGACCTTCGCGGCCTGAGCCAAGCTTCCCCAGCCTACAATAGCTAGCAAGGTGTTTGCCCTAGAGCAATTAGCCAGACCCGATCCGTCAACTGCGTTGGGCCTGCTAAGCTCACAACTCTCAAACAAATAGAAACCAGGCATGAGTCGACGTACTTCCGATTAACAGCCTCCTCTGGCAAAAGGCACCCGATGAATCCTCGACTATAAGTCTCTGCCCGATTCTACGAATCGACCAGACACTCGAGGGCTACTCCCATCGGGAGCGCTGGACGCGCACCCGACGTACTACCGAGTCAAAAACACAAGACATCCCAAATTCGGTACAAGTTGAGCACCTCCTTGGACATCGCAACGATATTCTCATGCAAAGTCGGGTTCTCTATAGCCTGCATCGGTATTCTCAAAGTCGGGTTCTCTATACCCCGCATTGGTATTCTCAAAGTCGGCTTCTCTACAGCCCGCAGCTGATTTCTTAAAGTTGGGTTCTTTACACCCGCATCCAATTTATTAATATCAGGTTTTCTTACACCTACACTGGATTTCTCATAAATAATTCAACTCTCAAAACATGGTTAATAGTCATCACATGGTCATCAACATACCCGACGCATCAACTACGCCTACTCGACATGCTGCTCTTAGTCTCTGCCCGATTCTGCGAATCGACCAGACACTCGGGGGCTACTGACGTGGATATACCCTTCGGATCCCCCACTATTGGTATACCTGGTGCGTTCCAGCCGAAGGCCCACCATTGGCGTACCCGATGCGGCCCAGACGAAGGCCCACCTGGCGGCCCAACAATTACTTGAAGTACAAGACAAGGACTTCAAGACGTAATCTACTAGGACTCATGTAAATCCTACCAGACTCTCTTTATAAAGCCAGGCAGGGACACCCTTTAGGGGAGGGGACAACAGATAGGCATATCCCTAGCGAGATCGCATCTCACCACCTCCATCGCCATTACGGTGACCATATAATCATACAATCTATACAGATCAGACAAGTAGTAAGTAGAGTGTTACCCTCCGGGGACCTGAAACTGGGTAAATCCTTACTTGTCAGCCGACGGAACTACCAGCGCGTCATTTTCTCCCTCTCAATCAACCTGGGATACCCGACCGGAGACTTGCCGTGGCCACCCCACGTCACTGGACAGATAATTGATGAAACAAGGGGAAGCGGGGGAATCGATGGCGAGATCGGCCACATTCAGTGACGCAGACACGGTGAGTGCGGGCATGTCGACAAGCAAGCACGCAGCCCATGTGAGACAGGGCTCGTCGACGTGCCTTTCAGCGCTTTGTCTGCCTCCGCCCAACAATTGCGTGCAATAGATAAAGGCTCGCTCTAGAGATATCCTCCCGGCGACCAGCTCTCCTCCTCCCCAAAATATCTATCGACGCTTCCCTCTAGAACATTCTTTCCTCCCACACAACAAGATTTGTTGCCATAGGAAAAAGTTTTTTATTTATACACGCACCCATGCCGCTTTTGTTTCTATAATTTGACAGATGCATCAGAATTCAGTTCAATTTTTAGGCAGAGTATTAATACAAGCAATGAGTAGCACAATTAGTCTGTTAAATCATCAGTATATAAAGAAGAAATACAAGGCAAAAGAAGCTCAATATGGATATTTTCTTCCTTAATCTCTTCGATTTGCACAAGCAGCTTTGTACACAGAAGCGCTACACCTCCACGGGAGCACTGGGCCAATATTTACAGAGTACAACAGCAGCGCAACAAAGAAAGAAGAAGAAGTGGCCACTCGATCTAAAGCGGCACCACCAACTAAAAACAGATGGTAAGTAAAAAAGAAATACCACTAAATGATGTAGAACTAATTAACAGCTAAATGGGTGAGGATCGGAAGCCTCAATTTCCTACGCGCACACGTCAGGGCCACACGGAGCCGACCCCAGGTGGCGAATCGACGGCAGATCTCTAGTAAATCCGGGCGGCCGCGGAGCGAGGGATCGGCGAGGGCGGGTCGTCGGCGGCGGGGAGGAGGCGGAGGCGGCAGAGCGGGCAGGTGGCGTGGTCGTAGTCGAGCCACGTCTCGAGGCAGGCGCGGTGGAAGAGGTGGCCGCATGGGAGCCGGTTCACCACCGACTCCGGCTCGAACCTGGCCAGGCACACGCGGCAGTCCGGCGCGCCGCGGCGCCGCGCCCCGAACAGCGCGGGCGTGAAGCTGCTCCGGAACCTGTCGGCGAGGGTGGGGGTCGAGGACGCGACGGCCACGGAGGGCTGGTCCTCGTCCTCACCAGAGGGCGGCGGGACGGGGAGGCCGACGAAGAGCATCACGGCGCGCACCAGGTCGGAGAGGATGGCGATGGAGACCGCCGTGTTGTAGAGGAGGAAGGTGAAGAGGCTGTCCTTGGGCGCGGGCATGCTGGAGAGCCCCATCGATCTCGCCGGAGGATGGTCCGATCCGGGGAATTCCTCGCGAGTTGCTTGGTTCCGTGGGTGGGGATTTGGGGGCTGGATTGTAATTTGCGGCAGAGAGGCGGACAGAGTGGGGATGGTACTGGAGACAGTGGGAGGAGGCGGCCTATTTATAGGCGTCTCTGGGGTGTGTGTTGACGGGAAAGGAGCTGCTGATTCACCGGGAAGTTACCGGAGACACTGGACTGTGAAAGTCAAGGACAGGAGGAGGCCGCTGACCCCATAGTGTGCACCAGTGAACTCCTCTTCTTTTCTTCGAAAAAAATAGGGGCGAGCTCAGGAATTCAATTTGGCTCCCGGGTGCACATGCACCCGGTAGGTTCAAAAAAATTTCAAAAATTGAAAACTTATCAAAAAAATCTGAAACAAATCATGCACGTACCTGACGATGTCACGCACGACCGTGTTAAATTTCGCACCGAGTCGACATCGTATGCGCCCTGTGTAAAAATGACAAAATTCTGACAGAAAATGAGATCTAAAATTTTGAATTTTCTGTCAGAATTTTGTCAATTTTGCACAGGACGCATACGATGTCGACTCGGTGCGAAATTTAACATGGTCGTGTGTGACATCGTCAGGTACGTGCATGATTTTTTTCAGATTTTTTTGATGAGTTTTCAATTTTTGAATTTTTTTTGAACCTACCGGGTGCAGGTGCACCCGGGAGCCAAAACGGCTTTCTCGGGCGAGCTCGTCTTCTTCAGTCAATACCACAAGGTAGACACTCCTGCATAACGCAATGGATCGCCCTTTCACCAGTCAATACCACAAGGTAGACACTCCCGATTTAGGTTTCTTGGAAAGTTCAAAACCTCGTTCGAATTTGGATTTGTCCTGGTTACAGTGGTTAAGTAAGTTTCTTTTTTGCGGGGGTGATCAAGTTAAGTTTTTCATGATTGTCCTGAGATTACACTTCTTCATCCCTCTACTTCCACAAAGCTGATGGAGGTGTGATATTTATTTTCGGAAATTACTAAGATGCGAACACCGAAAAGAAGGGAGTTTTGATTTTCCATAGTGTCGCTAGTAAAGTAGCCAAGTAGGCGCAAAAAGAATGTGAATGAGGTCATCTATAAGGCGACACTAGAGAGTGTGAACTGAAAGATGATGGCATCACGATTTATTGCGTATGAAGGGAGAGGTAGATGATACGCGTACGCGTGAACCCTTGGTGGTAGTTCGGATGCTCATCCTTCTCGATGGCGCAACACATATTTTTAGAGAGTACGCAGAATGCGTACCGTAGTTTTATAGAAGGGTTTGATACATTATACATATTCGAAAGATGATGGCGCAACACATATTCGAAAGATAAGATAGTTTTGTCCACGAAAGCTTGGCGTAAACTAGTTGAAGAACATATATATGAGAAGATTCATGAGTGAGATGCACATGCTAATCACCCCTCAATACCAAAGCCGAGATCTTACTCTTAGAATTTCTAGAGCACCAACACCAAAAAGAGCGATGTTTCGATGTCATGTAGCGTAACTAATAAAGTAGCCGACAAAAAAAAATGAATGCGGTCACCTCCAAGTTAACGCTAGAGAGTGGAAACTGAAATGTGATGTGGCATCACAAATCTCGCGCATAGAACATCTAAAAGAGAAGTAAAGGATACACATGCATCAGTCGAGCTAATTAGACAAGTACTGTGCATGATACCCATGTATCGTCGGTGGTAGTTGGGACGCTCATCCTTCTCATGAGACGCAACACACCTAGTGCTGGTCGGAGAAGATTAGTTAAAGAGAATAGATACAAGGAAATTTAAGAATTAACTGAAAACATAGAAGGCACTTATCGACTAAGACAAATTAATTTAATACTATCACAATGATAAAAGTATAAAAAACCATTTCAATATTTCTTTGGTAGTGTGCATAATGCACAACACGTTACAATGAAACAAACTCCACAAAGAAAATTCGGAGTTAGATATATTTGATAAGTACACCAACTCAGTGGGAAGGTAAAACATTAAGTCAGATAATGCAAAAAAAGGAAAATATTTGTTGAATTACACTCAATTCATTATGCATAAGGTAGGATAGTTACCGGATCACACTTACTACCTCAAGCGCCATGCCGCGTGGTGTTCACGCACTGGTCACGCTTGGTCAGACTGGTGAGAAAATCTGGCTGAGCGGCGCCGCCTATATGACTTCCAAGCAGCTGAAGCCCAAGCTCGAGCCCAGCGAGGAGGAATGACAACGAGGGGTCCGCCGTCCATGCACCAGCCCAAGACGGAGCCGGAGGAGGACATGGAGTGGTCGGGCATCGTGGACACCATCCTCGTGTCTCAACAATCAATCATCAAAACAGGACGACCCTTGCTTAGGCCAGGACGCCCCAAAATATAGGTCATCTCTGCATTCTGTAACATTGTTTGGATGCTCCAAAACGGCACCCCTGGACTATCTTTTCAAGTTTGAACATAATGCCAAAGTTATAAAAACTAATTCACGTAAAAGAGTTAAGAAAGCAAATTCGTACGTGGCTTACATGTAGACACCATGACGTCTTACAGTAGACATATAATAATTTCCATACCGAATCCGATGCCGAATCCATTTAAAAAAATCCATATATGTTTTAATTAAACGGATCCGTTGAATGCATATCTGACAACGAACAAACATTTCAAATATGGTATAGGATATGGTATGCCAAATAGCATCCTTATATGGAGTATCCAAAAATTAATTGTAATTATCCAATGGTTTTAGAACAAATGAATAAGTTCAAACATCAAAGATACCTACTCTACTGGTGGCTGAGGGCATTCCATCCATGTTAAGTTAATTTCTTCTAGCAAAAGGAGAATATAATCTAGCACGGTTAGTAATTAGTGAGATGTCGAATTTCCTCGGGTAAATATCAAATCAATTACAAAGTAACTGTCTTGATTAGAGAGTACAACTTTGTTAGTGTCGTCGTATCGGCATTGTTGATAGTAGACGGGGATACTCTAGCCGATGGTAGAACCGAGGGGTAGAAGGGAGCGTCGTCGAGGTCGGGATTGAACAAGACAGTTTACCCAGCTTCGGATCTCACGTCGGAGGTGAGACCCTACGTGCTGCTATAACTGAGACCCTACGTGCTGCTATAACTCACTATATGGCAATAGCCTTGATCAGGTTACAATGAGCGTATTGTGTTATGCCCTAAAGGCTTCCCTGATCCGGCTTATATAGGCGGTCAGACCTAGGGTTACAAGGAAACTACGTGTCCGGTAAGAATACAGAGTTCTAAACCTATCCGACAAGTTAGCGCCTTCTATCTTGAACTTGGTGGCTTCGTGGGCTTCAGTCTTGGACCTTCTTCTTGCCGTCCTACGCCGCCTTGTCTGTCGGCTATCTGGGCCGCCCGACAGGCAAAGCCTTATGTTTGTGTTATTGGCTACTTATTCCATCAGTTTTGTTTCCACTCTGTTTCTGGTTCACATCTGCGGTTTGATATGTTCGTATTCGAATCCGCAAATGGTAAATAACACCGCTCCATAATCGCGAAAAGATACTAAAGGATATGACCGATCGGATTTGTCAAGGACGAGGTACATGTGAAAATCTAATATTTCTAGGAAATAGGACCGACCAGGCGCCTCAAGTTAGAAAGAGAATTCTGTGCTGGATATGGTGAAGGAAATATCTGATCCATTTGATTACATCCCTACTGATATAACCTATAATCCTATATACTCCGTACGCAGTTATTGGATAAGACCACAGCAGCTGTTGAGACTAAAACATCCAAACTGTACGAACGCATGTAGCTATAGATCTGATCCATCCCGATGTCGCACTAGGCGCAGTGCATGCATTGTAGATTTTGGTGAGCTGTCAGTTCGGCACACGCTAGCACGGCACGACTCCAATGTTTCTTTCACGGTTGCATCACATCGACCTTAATTATATACTCCCTCCGTTCTTCATATTCACATGCACACAAGTGTATCTAAACATATTTCATGTGTAGATTCACTCACTTTAATATGCATGTAGACAACATGTATAACACCTGTCAAGTGTAGTACAGTAATACATTATCTCTTTCCTTTTTTATCCTACTAACTGAGAGAAATCTTAAAACGTGATCAGGTTATTCTTGACTGTTACCAAATGAGAGTCCACATGTTGTGGCTATTTATGGCGATAATGTCGAGAGAAGGTCAAGGAGAAACAAGTAAGAAGATGGGCCATCACGCTGAACGATATGGAAGCTTCTCCTACGGCGCCTACGTAGTTACACGTACGCGGGCACGCCGGAGCTATACCGACGAGACTGACACTGTCACCGGACGGCGACGTGGTGACGGCTACGTGCGGCGGTGGCCAATGGCGGATGGTCGACACGGCGGCTTCCCGTCTCTGTCCCCCCACTGAGCTGTCGCCAAGGTGAAAACAAGCAAGATGAGATGAGTGGGAAGCGTCGTTGCTGGCTGGCTGCGGTGATGTGACTGAATGGGACAGGGGAAAAATCTGCCTGCTGCCTTAAGCCCTTAACGCGTCTTCCGGTTGAATTTTACACAGTGGTCGGTTCGACTGTTGACTCATGACAGCTACTTAATTTTTTGTTAATCTGAGTCTTTGAGGTTGAGAATCGAGAGAACTCTTGGCACACAGACACAGTCGTGAGTATAATCTGCTTGTTTTGTATGGACCAGGAAGAAAGGCTCAAGTTTAACACTGTCATTTGCAGGTACTATTTGATTGTCCTAAGTTCAGAGACAGTCAGACAAGGACGTGCCGTTCTTGCATGCGGTTGAGACCTGCGAATATGTTTGCATGTACTAGAAACGCCATTAATTAATTAAGTTGGTGCTTCAGCTGCGTGCAATATACTAATCACGTTAACTAGCTAGTGGGGAGCCGGCGTTGCGTTTGGGGCGCAATCAGCCATGTAATCGTAACAATATTGTGAGGAATAGCACAACGCACTAGGGCGTGGCCTGAGTATATTTATAATAGGAGATGTACATGTACAAATACAGGGGTTATCCGTATTAGGTTAGGACTAGACTAGGACATGTACATTATATCTAACATCCTCACTCAATCTTAACGGTATCAGACAAGTTAAGATTGCGCCTACAAGCTTCAAACAATGGCAGTGGCAGTGGTTTGGTGAAGATGTCTGCAAGCTGGTCCTTTGATGAGATGAACTTTCTGTGCAACTCGCTCTCGCACAAAATGATAGTCAACTTCTATATGCTTCGTGCGGGCATGGAAGACAGGATTAGATGACAGGTATGTAGCTCCAATATTATCACACCAGAGAACCGGTGGACGATCATGTGAAATCCCAAGCTCCTTGAGTAGTGACTGTACCCAAATCAATTCAGCAGTTGCATTGGCAAGTGCCTTATATTCTGACTGTGTACTCGAACGAGACACCGTAGCCTGTTTGCGAGCAATCCAGGCGATCAGATTAGGACCATAGAATATGGCATGACCCCCCGTGGATCGCCGATCATCAGAATTTCCAGCCCAATCAGCATCAGATAATGCGGACAAGAGGCAGGATGGGTCTGCTCTGAGGTGCAGACCATGAGAGACAGTCAACTGAACATAGCGCAAGATGCGCTTAACCGCAGTCCAATGTGAACTACGCGGGGCATGAAGGTACTGACAGACCTTGTTAACCGCGAAGGAAATGTCCGGACGTGTGAGGAGAAGATACTGAAGGCCACCAACAATGCTGCGATAACGAGTCGCCTCTTCAACAGACAGAGGATCACCAGCTGCGGAGTGGAGCTTCTCACGAGCATCCATCGGAGTGGAGACGGGCTGGCACTGAAGCATCCCAGCACGACGAAGGAGATCCAGGGCATACTTCTTCTGTGCAAGAATCAGTCCCTGTGACATAGTGGAAACCTCGATGCCAAGAAAGAAGTGCAAGGGCCCCAAGTCTTTGACAGCAAACTCAGAGCGTAGATCATGAACGAGGCGAGAAGCAGCAGTGGTAGAGGAGCTCACCAAAATAATGTCGTCCACGTAGACAAGAAGATACATTGTGAGCTCTGAGCGACGCAGCATAAACAAGGACGTGTCCGCTGTGGATGGTGTGAAACCATGGGCACGCAGAGCGGCACCAAGGCGAGCATGCCATGCTCGTGGTGCCTGCTTCAAGCCATAGAGAGCCTTGATCATACGACACACATGCTGCGGCTGCGAGGAATCAACAAATCCGGGTGGCTGACGCATATAAACCTCCTCCTCAAGAACACCGTGAAGGAATGCATTTTGGACATCAAGCTGACGAAGATGCCATCCTCGGGAAACCGCCAAGGACAAGAGCAAACGAATGGTGGCCGATTTGACAACCGGACTGAATGTATCTTCATAATCAAGGTCATACTGTTGCTTAAATCCTTTGGCGACGAGGCGTGATTTGTAGCGCTCAATGGACCCGTCAGAGCGGCGTTTGGTTTTGAAAACCCACTTCGAGTCAATGATGTTGAGTCCAGGGCGCGGCGGGACAAGTTGCCACGTCTTATTCCGGAGAAGTGCACTGTACTCGAGTTCCATGGCAGACTACCAATGTGGAGTACGAAGAGCCTCATGATGATTAGTAGGCTCAAGAGTTGGATCAGCAACACCATTTGCTCGACATGCGGCAAGCCAGGCGACAGTCCCATCGGTCCATTTTTTAGGCTGGAAGACACCGTTACGGCTGCGCGTGGTCACTCGAGTTGGAGCAGGAGCAGATGATGGTGCAGCCGTTGGCGAAGACAGGGACGCAGTAGACACAGGCGATGGGGCTGACGTTGATCCTGGCGTCGAAGTAGAGGGACAGGAGCCAGGCGATGGAGGCGATCCTATGCCAGGCGATGGAGGCGAGCATGGGCCAGGCGAAGACGGTGTAGGAGACCGTGGCCCAGGTGAAGACGGCCCATGAGCACGGCCCATGCACGAGTCCGGAGCGGACTGTGGCGAGGGAGCAGCCTGGTCAGCCCATGCATGGGTTTGCATGGTGCGATCGACGTGATCATCACGTTCACCAGCTGAGGGAGCCGCGGACGTCGGCACGTCCATGTCGGGAGAGGCCGACTCATCCAGAAGCTCGAGACGAGCACCACGCCCAGTACCTGCACCATGGTTAGGCAACAACAGTGGAGAATATGCAACATCTGCAAACTGGTCAATGGAAACAGGAACAGAGGCATGTGGCGCAGACTCGGAAACAAACGTGGACTGTGACAAGGGGAAGACGTTTTCGTCAAAAACAACGTCCCTAGAGATATACACGCGATTGGAGGGAACATGCAAACATTTGTGCCCTTTATGGAGAGAACTATAGCCGAGGAAAACACATTTTTTAGAGCGAAACTCAAGTTTGTGTTTATTATATGGACAAAGATGAGGCCAACAAGCACACCCAAAGACTTTAAGAAAGGTGTAGTCCGGAGACTCATGAAACAATTTGTCAATGGGTGTGTGCATATTAAGAACACGTGTAGGCAAACGATTAATGAGGAAACAAGCAGTAACAAAAGCATCGCTCCAAAAGCGAAAAGGAACGGACGCATGAGCAAGGAGAGTGAGGCCAGTCTCTACTATGTGACGATGCTTGCGTTCTGCAGCACCGTTTTGCTGATGAGTATGAGGACATGCTACAAGATGAAGGATACCACGTTTTTCAAAAAACGTGTTGAGGTTGCGGTATTCACCACCCCAATCAGAATGTACGTGAAGAATCTTGTGACCAAGGAGACGTTCAACATGTGTTTGGAATTTAACGAAGACATCAAAAACATCAGACTTGCGCTTAATAAGATAGAGCCATGTAAAACGACTATAGCCATCAATAAAACTCACATAAAAATTGTGTCCACTAACAGAAGTTTGCGCAGGCCCCCAAACATCGGAGTAAATGATCTCTAAAGGAGATTTTATTACATGAGTAGACACGGGGAAAGGTAACTGGTGACTTTTCCCTTGCTGACAAGCATCACACACTAGAACTGTTTTATTGGTAGACTCTATGGGAAGCACATGTCGACGAAGAACATGCTGAACGACTGGAGAAGCTGGATGACCAAGGCGGCAATGCCACTTGGCCGACGACACACGGACACTGCTGAAAGCTTGACGGACTGGGGGCGCACCAATGGGATATAAAGCACCTTGACTCCGACCACTAAGAATGACGTCCCTCGTATCCCGGTCCTTCACAAAAACATCATACGGATGAAACTCAACAAAAACATTATTGTCATGAGTAAGTTTCTTAACAGAAAGTAGATTATTGGTAACTTCAGGGACGTATAGGACATTTTTAAGACGAAGTGGTGTGGAAGTATGTGTGGAAATAGATGATTGACCAATTTGGGAGATGCGCATACCTGAACCATTGGCGGTGTGGACTTGATCTTTTCCGGCGTAGGGTTCCCTCATGGTGAGCCGGTCCAAATCACCGGTGAGATGTTCCGTCGAGCCAGTGTCCATGTACCAGCTGGGGTTGACGGGCGGCTGCATGGAGGGGCGGCCATGCGTTGCCATAGCAACTTGGCGCTCAGTGTGGGTGCCGTCATTGCCAACGCCAAGGAAATCACGGTCAAACCGTTTGTAGCACCTCGAGGAAATATGCCCGATGATGCCACAGAGCTGGCAGACCGGACGAGAGCCGTCGTTGCGACGGCGATTGTCATTGCCACCGCGAGAGCCACCACCACCCGAGTTGTTGTTGTGGGTGGGTGGCTGTGAGTTTGTCGGCCGCGGCGACTGTTGCGCCGGTGGCGGCGGACGAGGGGCACCGTTCCCACCTCCGCCTTGCTGCGGACGAGGACCACGGTTGCCACGGAAAGCAGCGTTCGCCTCAGGATAGGTGTCGGGGACAGCGCGCCAAGCTTCGACACGTTGCTCCGTGCTGAGGAGGCGCGCGTACAGATCGCGCGCGGAGATCGGTGGATCCCGACCTTCGACGGCTTCAACGAGGCCGTCATACTCCGAGTCGAGGCCGTTGAGGATGAAGCCCACGAACTCCGAGTCCCGAAGAGGCTGTCCAATGGACGCCAGGGTGTCTGCCGCAGTCTTGACCTGATTGAAGAAGGCCGACGCGGAGAGCTCGCGTTTCTTCATCTGGCCGAGCTGGTTCCTGATCTGATTGGCGCGAGCGTGAGACTCGGAGCCAAAGCTGGTGGTGAGTGTCGTCCATGCATCATACGCCGAAGTGGCGAAGAGGAGGAGGCCGGAGACCGCCGCGGTGAGAGAGGAGGTGATGGCGGACAAGATGACCGCGTCCTGTTCAATCCACGCACGGTGCTCCGGGTTCGGGACGACGACCACGCGGCCTCCTTCAGCCAGGAGAGAGAGCCGCTCCGGCAGGCACGGGAAGGGCCCGTCGATGAAGCCGAGCAGCGAGCGGCTGCGGAGTTGCAGGAGGACCTGTGCTCGCCAAAACAGGAAGTTGTTCTGGGCGAGCTTGACCGTCAAGAGGTGGCCGAACTGGAACGACGTGGGCGGAGCGACGGGCGAGGACGACGACGCGCCGGTGGCGTAGAAGCTGCCGAGCGGAGGAGGCGCCGATGAGGACCCCAAGCCATAGGCAGCGGGGTTGAAGGTGGCCTGAGGCTGCACGGAGACACCAGAGAGCGGTGCCCATGCGCCGGAGATCGGGGCCGAGAGGCACGGAAGCTGGCCGTAGAAGGGGAAGCCAAGGGCTCCCATGGTGGACGGCGACATGGTGGCGTTGATGATGGCGTCCGTGTACAGCGAGGACGTCGCGGTCACGGAGGCAGCGAGGGAGGACGTCGCGGGTGCTGAGGACGACGTCGCGAGCGCGGAGGTGATCGAGGGCACCGGAGCGCTGGAGGTGGTCGCGGCGGCCGAGGTCATGGCGGCGGCGGCCGAGGCGGAAGCGGAGAAACTCATGGCGGCGGGCTAGGGTTTAGGAACTCCCGTCGTCTGATACCATGTAATCGTAACAATATTGTGAGGAATAGCACAACGCACTAAGGCGTGACCTGAGTATATTTATAATAGGAGATGTACATGTACAAATACAGGGGTTATCCGTATTAGGTTAGGACTATACTAGGACCTGTACATTATATCTAACAAGCCAAATATTCACAAGTACAGTACTAGTATATCGCATGCATGAACCACGCATACAAGGGCAGTTTAGCAACTGGTGGTGGTGGTTTATTTTATTTATCCCTTGAGCAAGATTTCGTTTGATGATCTTGCTGGTATGGGCACATGTGGAGCGCGCTACTCCATATTAGGCATCCGACGAGAGATGAAATTCAAATCAGGGGTCAATTCATTGCAGTATTAGGATGACTCCAATGGGGCGACCCATCGAGTCCGCGCGCGTCCGTCCCTGTCCGCGCGGCGACGCAAACGAACCGCGGTCCGTTTTTTGGTCCGCCGCGACGCATTCCTGGCCCAAATTTGGGCCACCGATGCGTCGGCCCCGGACGCTCGCGGAGCGCTCCTGCGTCCTCCCCGTGTCCGCCCTGGCCACGCGTGTCATCGACCCCAACGGCCACCTACCCGCAATAACTGTGGGCGGTGGAGCTGTATAAAATCCCGCCGGCCGGCCAAACCCTAGGGCACACACACAAACCCTAGCACTCCTCCCCAATCGCGCCGGCCGGCCAAACCCTAGCCACGGCGGCCACCATCTCCAAGCTCAGATCCACGCGCTGGAATGGATCCGCCGCAGCCGCCGCAGCATCTGGTGGACGAGGTCGAGCGAGCGCGTATGAGCGCACGCGGGCGCTATCGCGGCAGCTTCTCGCGCCGGATGGCGACCAGCCCGGCATGGGCCGGCATGATTCCCCAGCCGCCGCGTCCGCGCCTGACGGACGCCCAGAGGAGTGCGGTGGAGGCGGCGGTCGCGGACTGCGTCGACAGCGACGAAGAAGAGTACGCCACCGGTGTCGCGGCGGCCGCTCTCGCGGCGGCCGGTGTCGCGGGGGATGGCGTGCCACCGGAGCCTCCCATTGGCGTGGGCGGCCCTGCTCACATCACCGAGGAGGAGGCGGTGGATGCAGCCCACATGCAGCTGAACACGCAGAAGGCGGCCGCGTTCATGTCCGCCGCGCGCGCCTATGCCGACGCTACAGTGGAGGACGAGATGAAGCAAATGCGCCGCGCCGAATAGACCAAAAAGCGCGCGGCGAGGCGCAAACGGCACCGGGAGGCCTTGGCGGCGGCCGAGGCCGCGAAAGGAGCAGGCAGCTCCACCTGATGTCATATCCCCGCCGGCGTGGCCGCCTATGTGCGGCTCATTTTCCACTTATACCGGCGCCCGCTACGTGTTTCGTAGCTACAAAATGATCAAAAAAGATTGAGTCAGCCAGCCCTGGGCTGGCCATGGCCGCGATGAAGGAAGAGCCAGCAAGTCCGTTGCAGAACGGGCATGCTGTGTGACGTTCCTCAAGGCCGCAGCCCCTCTTTGATCTTCCTCCTTGCCGGCCGGTGGTCGGTTATTAATTTTCTTCAAGTTTAGGTTTAGCTTTTAGGGTTTAATGTTAGGAGTAAGTCCTAAATTTACTATGTAATTTTAGTTTCTAAAAATGTAATCCTAGTATTAAAAAAAAGTTTGGGGAAAAACCCTGGCCAGGCGGACTCAATGCGTCGGCCTCGTTGGGGGCACTGGCCAGAAAGGGGCGGACATAGACCAGACGCGCGTCCGTTCCCCGACCCAAACGGACAAAACGCGGACCAAACGCGCGTCCGTTTGGGTCGCCCCGTTGGAGTCATCCTTATAGTACTGGATTGGGTGAGAGCTGAGACCAGTGGACGTTATCTTATCTTTGCTTTTCTGTTCATCAGCGTACCACTCATCGGTTTAGAGTGGAGTAGTAGGACAAAAGGTTGTAAGCTGCTAATTTGTTTTTAATAATACATTTATTTAATTAAATTCGAAAAATATAACGGAAAACTACGAAATTACAGAAATAATACGGCCTCGGCCAGATTTGGGCCGACAAGACCTCGTCGGCCAGAGTTGGGCCGAAAGGTGCCCGTCGGCTGAACTCCAGCCGACTGCTTTGCATGGCGGGCCACGCCTGCGGCCGACAGGCCTTTCGGCGTCACGTGGCCTCCCGTCGGCCAAGCCTGGCCGACCGCCCCTTATCGGCCAAAGCCTGGCCGACAGGGCAATCCAACCAACTATTTTTCGCGCCAGCCCTTCCCGGCGACGCCCGTTCGCGCCTTATTTTTCCCGCCTTCTTCTCTCCCTCCCGTTTGTCGCTCCCGGTATTTTTTCCGCCCTTCTTGTCCCGCCATATTTCTCCCGCCCTAATTCTCCCGCCATAGTTCTCGCGCCTTTTTTTTCCCGCCATTTACCTCCCGCCTTTTTTCTCCCGCCATTTTTCTCCCGCTCTTCTTCTCCTGGGTGAGCCTATATATATACCCCAATAGATTTGGTGATGGAGGAGGGGTGTGGTGCGTGGTTATTTCCTCAGTCGGATAGGAACGATGTCTGGTAGTTCGGGTCCTAGTTCGGAGCATAGGTCGTGGTGTGTTTTGTATCACGCCGCAATATGGACTGAAGGTAGTATTAGGGAGGGTAGGCCCAAGAGCTGTTATAGGGAGCTAGTTAGTGAGTGGGGCAACATTCGTGAGGTGGGAGAAATTATAGCCAAAAAAACCAAAATCCAGATGACCCCTGAAGAAATTAGGGATGAAATTGATGGGTGGCGGTGGAAGTGGCAGAGAATTAATGAGCTAAAAGCTATTGAGGCAGGGCTTAGGGACATGCCTATGACACCGAAGTCAAAGATAATCCATTTTTCGCCGGAGGCCTATGCATTTCACGTGAAGGTAACTGAGTACCGAATTTATATTATGTTAGAATCTAGTGTTATCGTACTAACTTTTTTCCCCTGATTTTGTGAATGTCCAGCACTGGCCTGCCGATGGACAGTTTGTGAACAAAGAGATCACTCATTTTGGTTGGATGGAAATGCTTTTTGGCGCATGTCGTGATGGGCCTGGAAATCTCCTTCACGCTGAAGCAGTGAAGAGGGCTATATCAAAGGCGAAGAGTGGTGGATCATCCAAGGCTGTCGTCGATGAAAATAGTGATGACGACTTCATGCCTCCAACACGAGCACGTGGCAGAGGGAAGTGAAGTCGTTGATTCGAATTACTTTCGTACTCAGTTACCTCCACGTGATTAGAATTAGTTATCGTTGAGTTATATGTGAGACATATATGTACGTAGAACTACTGAAGTTCTAACGGAGAGTTGTCTCACATAATAATATGTCTCGTAGAACTACTGAAGGATATGTCTCGTACATACATAATAATATGTCTCGTACATATATGTCTCACATACAAATCGAAATACATATATGTCTGACATACAAATCGAAATACGAATATGACCCAAAGATATCACTTACCGCGTACTGTCTAGAGCCTGCAGTAGACTGGGTCGGATACATATCCCACGTAGTAGGAGCGGTGTAAGCTCAGGATGCTCGACATACGTAATGCGTATCCGGGTTGAGGTCATGTAAATTTGCAGGTACGAATTGAATAGGTCAGGATCAAACACGAGGTACTCCTGCCAGACTCGTGTCGTCGCAGTTTCCCACTCTGCAACATAGCTGCCAACCCTCCGCATCCACGATAGTGCGCTCCTATTAGTTCCCTTTCTTGTGAGCCTACAGTAGTAGTAAGTGTTAGACAATTCCTCTGTGGATGCGTAATTGAATAATGCGTAAATAAACAATGCGTAATTAAACCTACCCGTGGATGTTAGGTGGGACATGTTCCTCTGTCGACAGAGGAAGTGCCTGTTGTCGTAGACCAAATTGCCTCATAACCCGCTGCTGGGCCATCTCCTCCACGCAGATATCAAAGACAATTTTTGATTTTGTCATCCAGTACGCGCGATCTCTCGTGCACAGGTCAGACATACCACCCGGGTATATAGCCTCCTTTTTTGCTTGCGTGTACGGTCGCCAGATTACCGCTCCCGAACTCAGAATGTCGAACTGCTCGTTGAATGGCTCGTAGCAGTTCCTCATCTGCGAATGAGCAAAGCGTCTCTGCACGACACAAAATTTATTGCAAGTCGGCAAAAATATAACAATTGTGATAAATATGTAGATTAGACATACCTGACGACGTGTCCAGATAAAACCAAAAGTAGGCATGTCTATGTGATCAGCATCAAAAAACGCATCCACTGGGAAAGCCTCGTGTGCACGCACGTCTGGTCGTCCAATTGGGAACCTCTCCCATGACCAAAGCTGCAACAACAAGGGACATCCAAGTATGGATGCTGTATCCGACAGTAGATGGCACCCGTTGCACATAGCTCGGTAAGTAGCCGCTAATACAGCTGATCCCCAACTCCTCTGTGTAATGTGTGCTGGCGCAGTAGCACTCGCGATCTCGAAAGCAATAGGGATGTACCTCTTGCTAATAGTGGTGACATGGTTCTCCGTGAACATCACCTTCCCCATAAGCCACAAGATATATGCTTCAAGGCTCCTAGTGATTTGTGTAGCATTCAGCGGAATGCCAGCAGGAAACTTATGTATCTGTACATTTCAAAATAAATTCTGTCAGTGAAATGAAATGATGCATGGGAAACATTGCATTCTGTATATAAATTGATGCATGTAAATTAAACAGTGCGTACCTGAAAATCCAGTAACCATCCAAGTTTAGGTCCGTGATTCTCTGACTTAAACACTCCAGCATTGGGGTTTATACCCTGAAAGCGAAGTGACATCTCGTGCTCCCAATTTTCTGGGGCCTGCAACGGCCCTATGGGCTCACCCGCCAACGGCAGCCCAAGCAAGAAAGATACATCCTCGAGAGTAGGAGCCATCTCACCCCATCGAAAGTGAAACGTGTGGGTCTCGGGCCTCCATCTGTCCACTAAGCATGTGAGAAGACAGTTGTCTATCACCATGCATGAAGACTCATCAGTGGCCTCTACTAGACGCGCGAAAGGTAAAAGTCCAGCCCACTTCAACCTGCATGTTCAGCAAACAAATATAAATTCGTAATCATATATACGTAGCGAACAAGAAAATTAATGCAGATAATATATGACACGCAAAAATAAATTAGGCATGTACCTCTCCTCCCAAGCAGGGTGTATCTGCCAATATTCCCTCGGTCCTCGAGTTATTAGATACTCGAGGCTACGCTCCTGTAATATCCTTGCGCGATGGTTTTGATCCACATCCGGACTGATCAAGTATACTTGTTCCATATCTTCGCGTAGCTAAATTAAAAGACTAAATTTAAAACACAGATGCATGAAATGAAAGTCTAAACTTAAAACATACTGCAGACTAATTACAGATGAAATCAAACTCTAAATTTAAAACACTGATCCGCACTTATTACAGATAAAAACAGACTCTAATTTAAATACATTGATCCACACTGATGCACACTAATGTTATAATCGGCAACAAGTATGTACTTAATATTAGTACCGCAACAAATACCTAGCAATATCAATATCACACTGCCACCTTAACACTAATGCGTACATAATTAACAGTAAATCCTAATTAGCCAAAAAAAACGCATACCCTTGAAGCGTGCCGATTCAATGGACAACCACCGTCACCACCACCGCTGCACCACCACCACGCTGCACCACCACCACCACGCTCCACCACCACCACCCTACACCAACCTCCACCTAAACTAAACCATTGCTCTAACCAAACAACACGAAATTGCACAAAATCCTAACCCAATGTATATCTGAGCTGCCTAAACTCTCTAACACTACATGCAGGAAGAATTGTTGGTTGGATTGACAGATCGGGCAGCAGGGAGCTGCTGTGAGAAAGAAAGGAGGAAAGGAAGAAGAAGAACGCGAGGAAGAAGAAGAGGCTCGGCCGAGCCTTATTCAGCACCCTGTCGGCCAGGCTTTGGCCGATAAGGGCGGTCGGCCAGGCTTGGGCCGACGGGAGGCCACGCGACGCCGAAAGGCCTGTCGGCCGCAGGCGTGGCCCGCCATGCAAAGCAGTCGGCTGGAGTTCAGCCGACGGGCACTTTTCGGCCCAACTCTGGCCGACGAGGTCTTGTCGGCCCAAATCTGGCCGAGGCTGTATTATTCCTGTAATTTCGTAGTTTTCCGTTATATTTTTCGAATTTAATTAAATAAATGTATTATTAAAAAAAATTAGCCTGATCAAAGTGCAAAAGGTAGTAAGCTAACGACCCACTGATCAAAGTACACCATTTATCCACATTAGCAAGATATATTTTTATTTAATTAAATAAAGTAAACATTTCGAGAGTGCAGATTTCGTACTCCCTCCAATATTCCTTTCAGTTAAAAAGAATCAAAAATCATGTTTACAAGTTTTTAAACATCTGAAGAAAAAAATCATGCATGTTATTAATGATGTATAACGTGCAGTTTAAAATACAAATGTGACCCACATATATGGTAGTGCCTTGACAAGATTTTGCTGGAGTTGTGTAAGTACATAAGTTTCATCTTGCCCAACGGCCGATCACCTCTGGTTCGAGGTACTGGTTGGCGCATATTGCGTCGGATATAACAGTGAAACACGGTGTATCTTCAATATATTAGTAAAACCACTTTTTTTATACCCGCGAATTACAATTTGTATCCGCATCCGCGGACGAAGCTGACAACTACCCTGCAGAGTGCAGACTGCATTGGCGGCGGTGCCATCGCTGGTGGCGGGCAATGGTGACCAGGCCTCGCAGGCACCCCCACCGGCAAACGCGACTGACTCATCACCTCAGGCGGGCGCGCGGAAGCAACTAGCGGCGGGACGCCCGGATCGTTTCGTTTCGTTTCGCTGGGTCGGTGGCAGCTGAGCGCGACGCCTGGTCGGACATCGCCCACGCCTCGCCTCCGTGCCGTGGTGAGGTGAGCACCAATTCACGGTGACAGAGATGCACAAATCCGTCCAAGCTACTAGTACTAGATTCTTCCGTTCTTCGAATCCCCGCTAGAAAAGAAAACAGAGCAAGTCGTGTGTGTGGTGCGGATGAAGCAGCCAGTCGCTCGCGGTCGCGGCCAACAAGACGTACGCAGCACAAGGGGCCAAAGAAGGCGAGAGAGCCAGCCACCATCGCGCAAGCAAACGAGGCAGTCACGTGGAGCCGACGTGGGGCTGCGCGTGCGCGACACCGACGCGCCCTGTCGCTAGCCTCCGCCTGCATCAGTTCAGTTGGCTCCTCCATCCCCCCTCCGGAGTCTCCATCAACACCAACGTCAAGACCAGCACCATCTCCATCACCATCTTCGTGATCCACTTCATCCCCCTCATAGTTTGAGATTGTTGAACCCTAGCTATTGTTTAAGTGCTATTCTACCTGTGTATGATTAGCTACTTGTCATTGTTTTGTGGTGAGACTATATTTTCAGATTGTGTTGTATCATTTATACCACTGAATCACATCATGTCTTCACGTTGCGAGTAGTTCTCTCATGTTCCTGGGGCATATGATGGATTGACAATGATCTATATATAACATGTGTTGGTATTTTGTCTAGTGTTTATCTTTTTATGTAATTCTATGATGGTGTTGTGCGAACGTCAACTGCACATCACTTCACCTAGATGGGCTCATAGGAGAACACCGTAGTGTAATGAATTGAGGGAAACCCTAAAAAATAAGTGAAAAGAAAAAAAAAATGCCGCGACAGCGTTTTAGACGTTTTGTTAAAAGAAAAAAAACAGAAACCTTTAGTCCCGGTTGGTGTTATCAACCGGGACTAAAGGTCCTCCGCCCGCGCGCTCGCAGCTCCGTCCACGTGGAGGCGTTTAGTCCAGGTTCGTAGCAAACCGGGACTAAAGGGGGGCCTTTAGTCCCGATTTGCTAGTCCCGGTTGCACAACCGGGACTAGAGGCCCTCTGAAACCAGGACTGTTGCCCGTTCTCTAATAAACAACGCATGTAGCTATAGATCTGATCCATCCCGATGTCGCACTAGGTGCGGTGCATGCATTGTAGATTTTGGTGAGCTGTCAGTTCGGCACACGCTAGCACGGCACGACTCCAATGTTTCTTTCACGGTTGCATCACATCGACCTTAATTATATACTATATCTGCCAAGTGTAGTACAGTAATACATTATCTCTTTCCTTTTTGATCCTACTAACTGAGAGAAATCTTAAAACGTGATCAGGTTATTCTTGACTGTTACCAAATGAGAGTCCACAGGTTGTGGCTATTTATGGCGATAATGTCGAGAGAAGGTCGAGGAGAAACAAGTAAGAAGATGGGCCATCACGCTGAACGATATGGAAGCTTCTCCTACGGCGCCTACGTAGTTACACGCGGGCACGCCGGAGCTATACCGACGAGACTGACACTGTCACCGGACGGCGACGTGGTGACGGCTACGTGCGGCGGTGGCCAATGGCGGATGGACGACACGGCGGCGTCCCGTCTCGCCGGATGGCTGAGCTGTCGCCAAGGTGAAAACAAGCAAGATGAGATGAGTGGGAAGCGTCGTTGCTGGCTGGCTGCGGTGATGTGTGACTGAATGGGACAGGGGAAAAATCTGCCTGCTGCCTTAACGCGTTTTCCGGTTGAATTTTACACAGTGGTCGGTTCGACTGTTGACTCATGACAGCTACTTACAGTAATTTTTTGTTAATCTGAGTCTTTGAGGTTGAGAATCGAGAGAACTCTTGGCACACAGACACAGTCATGAGTATGATCTGCTTGTTTTGTATGGACCAGGAAGAAAGGCTCAAGTTTAACACTGTCATTTGCAGGTACTATTTGATTATCCTAAGTTCAGAGACAGTCAGACAAGGACGTGCCGTTCTTGCATGCGGTTGAGACCTGCGAATATGTTTGCATGTACTAGAAACGCCATTAACTAATTAAGTTGGTACACTACTACCGCTAGCACTCCCAGCCCAGGAGGGCCTCTCTTTTCCTCTCCTCTCTCGAACCTGCTCGTCTCCTCCCATTGAGAGTCAGCCGCCGACGGCCGGGCCGATCTGATGTCCCTCCCGCCGGAGTAGCTGGCCGGAGATGGACTAGGAGAGGCGCCGGATCTAGGGCTGTATATAGTAGTTTCTATGCTAGTAGTGTTTATGAGTTTCGGCCGCGTGCTGGTTTTCGGCTTCATGCCGGGAGGTGGGGAATGGATTCGTCGAGCTGGATCCAGACCTCGCTGGTGGTGGTTCTCCTTGTCGCGGTGCTTCGGAGGTCGGAGCCGAAGGTGATGGGGTGGAACTCAGCCAGGACCTCCGCCAATAAAGCTCGTTCCGCCTTCCTGCAGGTGTGGATCTTGCCTGCTCTGTTTTCCCCTCCGGCCGGCCGTGGAGGCGAGGGGTGGTGGAGGAGAGCAGGAGGTTCTGCACTGGCGGGTGGGAGGTGATGTGTTGCTTTCTCAGGCCGGCCGAGGAGGCGAGGAGAGAAGGCATTGCGACACCTGCTACCCCGCGCCGGCTTGGAAGCTGGCCCATGGCACTGGCTACTGCGAGAAGCATCGCTCCTTTCTTCCTCCTCTGGACTGCCGTGGTGGCGAGGGGAGAAGGAGGTGGGAGTGGATGCTGACGGCGGGGCCTCGTCGCCAAAACTCCAAGAAGCTCGACCTGCGGCAGATTCCAAGCGACGGCTATGAGAGCCGCTGCTATCCATGGCCTAGGGGGCCGCTCCGCGCCTCGAGAGCTCGAGCTCTGAGGATTGTTCTCCTCCAGGCAGTTTTGCCGATTTGGAGGTCAATTGATCCAAGCACGGCAACCCATCCTGACGGCGGACCAAGTGGCGTAGTCCCCGGCGCCGCTGCCAGCGGCCGTGCTCTGCGATCCAGTCAACGACGCGGTGGAGAAGAAGGACCGGATTGCTCTCCAGTTTTTTCTGCTAGGGTCTTTCTTGTAAAATTAGAGGGCTTGTTTGCATTACTTGTATTTGTTAGGGTCCTCTTTGTAAGAATTCCCACCGAGTAACAGAGCTTCTGGGGCCTTCGGGCCTCATCCATGTTCAAAAAAAAAAAAAAAAAAAAACTAATTAAGTTGGTGCTTCAGCTGCGTGCAATATAGTAATCACGTTAACTAGTGGGGAGCCGGCGTTGCGTTTGGGGCGCAATCAGCCAAATATTCACAAGTAGTACGAGTATATCGCATGCATGAACCACGCAAACAAGGGCAGTTTAGCAACTGGTGGTGGTGGTTTATTTTATCCCTTGAGCAAGATTTCGTTTGATGATCTTGCTGGTATGGGCACATGTGGAGCGCGCTACTCCATATTAGGCATCCGACGAGAGATGAAATTCAAATCAGGGGTCAATTCATTGCAGTATTATAGTACTGGATTGGGTGAGAGCTGAGACCAGTGGACGTTATCTGCTTTATCTTTGCTTTTCTGTTCATCAGCATACCACTCATCGGTTTAGAGTGGAGTAGTAGGACAAAAGGTTGTAAGCTAACGACCCATTGATCAAAGTGCACCATTTATCCACATTAGCAAGATATATTTTTATTTAATTAAATAAAGTAAACATTTCGAGAGCTCCAATATTCCTTTCAGTTAAAAAGAATCAAAAATCATGTTTAGAAGTTTTTAAACATCTGAAGAAAAAAATCATGCATGTTATTAATGATGTATAACGTTCAGTTTAAAATACAAATGTGACCCACATATATGGTAGTGCCTTGACAAGATTTTGCTGGAGTTGTGTAAGTACATAAGTTTCATCTTGCCCAATGGTCGATCACCTCAGGTTCGATCGGCGTACCGTTTTGTCTCCCTTCCACTTGACTATTTCTGCTTCAAATTTCGACAACTATCCGATCGAATCCGTATCTGCCTTCCGTGAGCCTCCGGATTTGGTCGGTCGGCGTACCGTTTTGTCTCCCTTCCACTTGACTATTTCCGCTTCAAATTTACTTGTCTAAACTTCGATTCTACTCCAAGTAATAAACTAGGTGGCTTACGGGAAAAGTTGTAGAGTAGGTGGCTTGTTTTTCTAAACTTTGACAAAAGAACTGGGCCGAATATAAATAGGACGTGACTACGTATAAGGTGCCTGCTATTTAGCATATGCGTACCCACGACTCGGACTAGAAATAACCCTCTTTTGCATGCATGCACAAAAAGGCAAAAACTGATGTCATCCTGCATTAAATGTAAAATTCGAAAATTTAAAATGTTTTGTAGCCTAAACCGTTTATCCGATTTACAATCCGTTTTCACCGTTGAGCTAGTCACGACGAGATATTCGAAACTAGATCCCATGTTGACATATTCCGACAACTTTTTTTGGGGGCCAAAAGTTACCCACCTGTAACACGTGAGTTATCCAGGCTGTAGTATGTAAGTTACCCACTATATTAACGATTGATTTTCGGGTTGAAATAAAAACTTTTTATTTTTGTTTTTGATTTTTTGATTTTTGAAGTTAGTTATTCATAAGTGAAAAATTTGACGATGGGATTAAGGAGAGCCATGCAAAGAGGTTTCTTTCCAAACCTGCCCTTTATTACTCCTCGTTTCTAGTATCCAGCCATGCATGCCCAATCCGAGGGGAGCTTTTGTTGAGAATTAACTACCATCTGATTTTGTAGGAGGAAGCAAACGAGATGGAGGGTAAATTCGGGAAAACAACAACAGACTTCACCATGCGCCTTACTTTTTGGGAAAAAACAAAAAAAATCACGCCTTAAATAAAGGAACGGAGGGAGTATCACCATGCACAAGTTGATAACTGTACACTAAAAGTTATCATAGAGTAGGGTAACTACGTCGATTTCGTTGTGTATAACTATATCATGAACATATGGGTAATTTCATCAGTACATAGTGGCTTCTCCATCAGTACATGTGGACAACTCTGTCAGTACTGGGTGGGTAACTATATCATAAACACATGGGTAAATTTATTTGTACTAGGTGGGTAACTACATGAGTACTGGGTGTGTAACTCCATCCATAATAGGTGGGTAACTTTACAGTACTAGGTTGGTAATTTTATCAGTACTTGGTGGGTAATATTACCGATAAAGAGGGTAATTAAATCGATTTCATGATAAATAACTATATCATAAAGGGGTAACTTTACTAGTACATGGTGGGTAACTATTACCGATAAAGTATGGTAACCATATGGATTTCGGGTTGGATAACTATATCACTCAATCCCGTCCGTGGAACCACGACGAAGAATTCCCCACCCAGTTCCTGGCCGAAACTATATAGTAGGGTAACTACACCGATTTCGTTGTGTATAACTATTTCATGAACACATGGGTAACTTTATCAGTACATGATTCGTGGTGGATAACTATATCGCTCCATCCCGTCCGTAGAACCGCGACAAAGAATTCCTCACCCAATTCCTTACGGGAAAACTATATCGATTTTGTTGTGTATAACTATATAATGAACACATGGGTAACTCCATCAGTACATTGTGGGTAACACAATCAGTACACGATCGATAACTCTATCAGTACTTGGTGGGTAACTATATCATAAACACATGGGTAACTTTATCAGTACTAGGTGGGTAACTCCATGAGTATGTAACTCCAACCCCAATAGGCGAGTAACTTTATCAGTACCAGGCTGGTAATTTTATTAGAACTTGGTGGGTAACTATTACCGATATAGTAGGGTAACTAAATCGATTTCGTGATGGATAACTATATCATGAACACATTGATAACTTCATTACTATATGGTGGGTAACTATTGTACATAGTAGGGTGACTTGAGGTACCCGAAGAGAGCGACAGATATGGCGTTACACGCGAGATGGTCGGGTGGATAGCGTGGAGCCAAAGAGCGGCGACGATCGAACCCCTAGGCAAATCACAGATATTTGTCGTAGGCCAAAATAAAGCTTTCGACAAACCACAATAGTATTTGCCGAGATCAAAACTAGCCTTCGACAAACAACAAAATATTTTCCATAAGCAAACAAAATACCTACGGCGAACAGCAAAAGTATTTTCCGATAAGCAAAACTAATACCTTCGGCAAACAATAAAGTATTTGTTGTAAGCAGTATAATGAGCAAGAACAACACAAATTTGACCTCAAAGTGCAGGCTTTGAAGGACCAGTAAAGTGGTAATAGCTTGCTAATAGGTAGTACAAAATAAGTAAGCTTCACGGTAATTGTATATGGCAAGAAGAACAACACACTTTGTCTATTTGAACTATGTATCCATTTAAAATTGAATTCGAAAAAAAGTATAGAATAATATTTATATATGGAGATAAGATGAATATTGTGCATAACATCTTTTAGGCACACAAAAACCAGATCATACAGTGAACAGGCAAAATAAAATCGATGTGTATTTGCAACAGGTGCTGTCGCATAAACAATGAAGAATTACCAGCAATCTAAATACAGCAGGTTTCAACACAAACAGCTGGATGGTTAACAACTATCTAATGCTCATATTTTTTGGATGACGGTAGACGCCGCACATCGGCTCCTCCCCACGGACCTTGCTAGACGCTAGAATGAATTCTTGCTGAATTACCAAACCATTTACTTGATCCTGTTCAAGAGCAGATTGCAAAATAAACTCATAATGGAAAACAGAAAAAAAGTTCAAAGAAAAGACTTCTCATGCAACCATTTAAGGTTTGGCTTGGCACACACAAGGAGGGCACAACATGAGTAGAGTTGACATTGAGTAGTAGTTGAACATACAGTAATCTATGCAGTGGGAATACATGGTAATTAGTCCACGAACATATCAGTGCAGTGAAATAACCAGAGTCTTTTATTTCATTTTAACACCAGCCCAAATTTGACTTCCTTTTGTGTGTCAATCAACAGAAATCTGTTGTAGTACTTGCAAGTAATCTCAAGGTACCTAATGCACACAAAAAACAGTGAAAATACGATTTCAAGCTACAATATTTCGTTCCTTTGCTCACATTCCAAATACCAAAATGCCGTAAAAACTTGACTGCAACATTAGTTACCCATTTTAACATAGTCTCCATGTATTTGCAAGAGACAACATTCATGTTTAATTGGCCAGATGTACTCTTTCTATTGCTGCTAAGCAGTACATGAACACAAGAACTGATAGATGCAAAAGCTCATGGGAGGTACATAATGGAATTTAAGCAGGAGGGGGAAAAGGGGATTAATCTCTTCCCGTTCTTATTCCGCTTGACCTCGTTACGGCCCTACTGGCTACTGTTCTGAGTCATATGCACGGACTAATGTCTCATCCAAGTCCAGCACTACATGAGGGAAGCAGGAGAAGGACCCAGCGCGTACACAGTTATCTGATTGAGAGGGAGAGAGGAACCTGAACGTGGACACCTTGCAGCTATTTCCCTCATCCGACCAATGAGCCTGGGCGTACAGGGCGGCGAACGGGCGAAGTCATGGATCCGGAAGCCCCAGCCGTCGTGGGCGCAGGCAAAGATGACACTGCCCTTGTGCGGCACGAAGGCGTCCTCGTCGCCGTCGTCGGCGTCCTGGGCGGGGGCGGACACATCGACGAGGGAGAAGAAGTAGGACCTGAACGGAGGTCAGAGTAGATGGAATTGGCCTGGGCGACGATGCGGCGGAGGCGGTCGTACGCCTCCTCGGGCTCTAGGCGGAGCTCGGTGATGAGGCGGTCGAGCTTGTTGAGGACGAGGCATGGGCGGAGGCCCTCGGCGAAGGCCTTGTGAGGAAGAAAGGTACATGGGCATTGGAGGCGAAGGGGCGGAGGAGAGCAGCGACCGACGCCAGTCGGTGCGGTGCGGAGCTGCGCCGGTTGGTTGGTGGCAAACCTGGCCAACGGGCCGGCACGGCACGGCCCAGGCCCGTTAAGAGCTACGCGGGCCAGGCACGGCACGGCCCGTGCAGGCCCGTCTAGTAGGCGGGCCGTGCCGTGCCAGCACACGGGCCTGGCCTTAAGGCCCCAGCACGGCACAGCAAACAAACGGGCCGGCACGAGCCCGCCAAGCACTAATGGGCCAAATTTGTCCCATGTCCGATAGGCCGCTGGGTGTGCTGGAGTGTGCACAGAACGAGAGCGGAGAAGCACCTCAATAGGCTATCCATCTACCTACTTGACACGAGAATGTAGTGGTGCTAGTGGTTATCGCGGCCTGCGCAACGAAGGAAGGAGGTTTCGAGTTCGAATCACAGGAAACGCATGTATTATATATGTTTTGCGTTCTGGCTGGTTAAACGGGCCGTGCCGTGCCGGCACGCGGGCCTCGCCTCCAGGCCCAGGCACGGCTCCAGGCGTGCCGCGGGCCAAGCACGGCCCGTTTAGCTGCGTGCCGTGCCAGGCCCCTGACGGGCCGGGCACACGTGCTCACGGGCCGGCCCGCGAGCACGGGCCCAGGTGGCCAGCTTTGGTTGGTGGTGGTGCGGCGCTGAAGGAGAGGATACGGTCAACAAGACGGAAGAATGAATCTCGCCCGTTCTTTCGCGAATCGACGGCTCACAAAGCTGCGTCACGTTTTGCCAAATATCAGGCGCCTGCTGATTAGATTTTCCGATATAAATAAGTGTGCGCAGGGCATATGGTCAAATTACTCCCGTGCACCGTCACACGGTGCTACACAGTGCAGCACCCGTAGGCAGTGACACCCCTGCAGAGTGCAGACTGCATTGGCGGCGGTGCCATCGCTGGTGGCGGGCAATGGTGACCAGGCCTCCGTCGCAGGCACCCCCACCGGCAAACGCGAGGAGCCCCCATCGCAGTGCCTGCCTACCTACTTGCCACCACGGCGACTGACTCATCACCCCGGCGGGCGCGCGGAAGCAACTACCGGTGGGACGCCCGGATCGTTTCGTTTCGTTTCGCTTGTTTGGGTTGGTGGCGATGTGAGCGTCGTGGCAGCTGAGCGCGACGCCTGGTCGGACACGTATATTCGATCTCCCACGCCTCGCCTCCGTGCCGTGGTGAGGTGAGCACCAATTCACGGTGACAGAGATGCAAATCCGTCCAAGCTACTAGTACTAGCTTCTTCCGTTCTTCGAATCCCCGCTAGAAAACAGAGCAAGTCGCGTGTGTGTGTGTGTGGTGCGGATGAAGCAGCCAGTCGGTCGCGGTCGCGGCCAACAAGACGTACGCAGCACAAGGGGCCAAAGAAGGCGAGAGAGCCAGCCACCCTCGCGCAAGCAAACGAGGCAGTCACGTGGAGCCGACGTGGGGCTGCGCGTGCGCGACACCGACGCGCCCTGGTGCGTGCGTTGCGGTGGGGTGGAGACGAAGGCGGCGGATCGGGGGCCTTGGGACGCGTGGGTGGTGGCGCCCCGGAGCTGGAGCTCTCTCGGAGGCTCACACCTCGGCCTCACCGGCACCACTCGCCGACCACTGCCCACGGCGTAGCGGCGGTAGCGCAAACCTTCACATGAGTCCGACGCCAAGGCCACCTCAGTTTCAGCTCTGTGAGTAATAAATAAATAAATAGATAAACTCAGTTTCAGCGGAGAGGAGACGCCAACCACACAAATGTCTTCGATTCACCAAGTTCTTGCATGGTATCACGACGTGCTAACCTCATTTTGCATTGCCATTACGCGCAAAGCATCCAGCTTTGTAGTATTGGATTCTTGCGTATCAGAACCCTAAACCACTGTTTTTTAAACAAGACAAAAAAAAAACTTTCCGTTCTGTACTTCTATAGGAGAAGCAAATAGGGGTGGCGGAAGCCCATCAAAAACTTAAATTTAAGACATTAGGCGAAAATTCAATTTCTACCCAACTCATATGCGCCTCATAGAATAAAAAGGTAAAAAAATAGTATAAATTCTAGAAAAAAATAGTAAAAAAACATATACAAAAACATTTAAGCACGTAGCAAGTTTCGTGGTGAAATAACAGCCGGTCTGTTTTGTAGAAAAAAGATAAACCAGTGACCAAAATGGGGATTACAAAAATATGTTTTGAGAGTACACATGTCTTTTAATCACGAAACTTGACACATACTAAGAAAATAGGTTTATGTTCGCCATAAAAAAATCCAGATTTTTAAAAATATTTTACTATTTTTAAAAATTTGTTTTATTCGACCAGCAACATATAAACTCGGGAGACAAAACGCCTTCTTCAACATTAGACATTAGGGCCCTATTATTGTCAAAAGTTTGTTGTCACGTGCCAGCATCCGCATCCAGTTCCTTCACACGTCTTTTATGTTGTAAGCACCGCTTGCATCGAGATTGTGTTGTTGATCACTTGAGCTGTCCGCTCAGTCCAAATTAGATTTCCACGTGAAGCTTAGTTGCGACTATAATGGATTATATCATTAATTATGCAAGGACATGTTTGCTGAATTGGAAAATGATGGTTCATTGCCTGTCTCAAAAGGTGCCAATTTGCGTAGAAATCGACATCACAATTACAAATATGGATGGAGTGGTAATAAAATCGAGAAATAAAGAAAAAGGAGAAGACATTGTGTCACTGTTGATTCATTATTTTTATGGTATGTAAATCTTCTATACTTATATAGACTCTCTTATCACCGATTTTGACAATTGCTAAAATAAGCTATCTTCAGAGTTGTTTAGAATTCCCAATCTTGACTCCGGAGAATCATTTTCGAGTTCAATTTGAATAATCTTGCCCGTCTAACAGAGATTTATCATGGAGATTTCTCCAATTATGATAATAAGCATATACACGTGAGCTATTCATTATTCATTCGTGGTGAATGGTAGATCTTAGAGACCGTCTGTGATATTTGAAGAGCTAATCATGTCTCTTGTGGTTTGTTGTCTCATGCAAGCTGGCATTGATTTAACAGATGATGACCGAAACAACTGATGGATTCCGATTGGGAAGCTAGGTTTCCATTGGTGTCGGTACGGGCTCTAGAACGTATTGAGGGTTTGTCGGATCATGCTCCCATTCTATTGACCACTGGTGTGCCTAGACCGCAGTGTAAACCACGGTTCAAGTTTGAGCTTGGTTGGTTACACCACGAGGGCTTCCATGACATGGTTAAAAGAATCTGGGATTTACCGGTAGCGGGTGATACGCCTATCCAGCGGTGGAAAATAAGATACGTGCTTTACGTACTCACCTCGTTGGTTGGGCTCGTCATACTACTGGTTTACTTAAAAAAGAAAAGTACGACTTTCCTCGATAATCGATGCTCTAGAAGCATTAGCAGAAGTTCGGTTACTATCCGCGCAAGAAATTGAGCTAAAGAGCCAATCAAATGCACAGATAGCGAAACTACTGCGCGAGGAGGAGTTAAAATGGTATCAACGTTCTAAAGCTCAATTCATTCTAGAAGGGGACTCGAATACTCGCTATTTCCATAGTATTGCCAATGGCAGACACAGGAAAAAGCGTATTCATTCTCTGGTCCAGGATGAAGGAACGATTGAGGGCCATGAACAACTAAAGTCGTATATTACAAATTACTATAAAGGCCTGTTCGGTGACCCTGAGGAGGGAATTTCACCTTGGATGAGTCCCGAACAGAGGATATACCCCAGGTTTCAGAGGAGGAAAATAGCCTACTTACTAAACCCTATTCAGAGGAGGAAGTGAGAAGGCAGTTTTCCAAATGAAACATAATTCAGCTGGACCTGATGGCTTCCTGCTGAGTTCTACCAGAACTTTTGGGATGTTATCAAGGCCGATTTGCTTCAGTTGTTCGCTGTCTTCACAATGGACAATTAGAGTTGTTTCGTCTCAATTTTGGTGAGATAATTTTATTACCTAAGGTTAACGAGGCAGAAAGGATCCAACAGTTTAGACCTATATGCCTCCTTAACGTTAGTTTTAAAATATTCACCAAAGCGGCTACGATTCGACTGAACACTGTGGCAGATCATGTGGTTCGCCGTCTCAGACGGCTTTTATGCAAGGTCGCAACATCCTTGATGGAGTCGCGGTCCTACATGAAACAGTCCACGAACTACATAGGAAAAAGTTGAACGGGGTAATCCTGAAAATTGATTTGAGAAAGCTTATGATAAAGTGAAGTGGTCTTTCATCCAGCAAACCTCAGGATGAAAGGTTTTCCTCTGAGTGGCGCGCGTTAATTAATAGCTTTGTTTCCGGAGGAAGTGTAGCCATTAAGGTCAATGATGACACTGGCAATACTTCCAAACGAAAAAAGGACCCGACAGGGTGACCCGCTATCGCCAATACTATTTAATATAGTGGCGGATATGCTGGCTATCCTGATCGAACGCGCTAAAACTGAGGGTCAATTGAAGGAGTGATTCCACATCTTGTCGATGGTGGATTATCGATTCTTCAATATGCCGACGATACAATTCTTTTTATGGAGCATGATATCGAAAAAGCTCGTAACCTAAGTTGATTTTGTCAGCTTTCGAGCAACTTTCGGGTCTTAAGATAAATTTCCATAAAAGTGAATTGTTTTGCTTTGGCGAGGCCCAAGAGAACGCCGCCTTGTATGCTGAGCTTTTTGGCTGTGAGCAAGGACAATTTCCTATCAACTATTTGGGCATTCCGATTCATTATCGGAGACTTACAAATGCTGAATGGAAAAGGGTGGAGGAAAGGCTTCAATTACGTTTAAATAGCTGGAAAGGCAAACTCCTATCCTGGGTGGAAGATTGGTTCTCATAAACTCGGTACTAAAACATGGTACTGTATATGATTTCATTCTTCCAACTGCCTAAAGGGGTCTTAAAACGATTGGATTATTTCCGATCTAGATTCTTTTGGCAAGGGGATTGTGAGAAGAAAAAATATCGACTGACTAAATGGAGTGTGGTTTGCTGCCCTAAAGACCAAGGAGGGCTCGGAGTTCATGACCTTGAGGTCAAGAACAGAGCGCTGCTAGGTAAATGGCTATTTAAACTTCTTTCTGAAGATGGAGTTTGGCAAACCCTCCTTAGGAGAAAATATGTCGGAGATCAAGCTGTTTCCCAGGTTCTTTGGAAACCTGGTGATTCACACTTCTGGGCAGGCCTCATGGCTACAAAGAAGTTCTTTTTTCCACATGGATCTTTCTCAATTAGGGATGGATCGGAAATTCGTTTCTGGGAGGATATTTGGCTTGGCCAATCTACCCTCAAAGAACAATATCCGGCTCTATATTCTATTGTTCGAAACAAAAGTGACACGATCGCGAAGGTGTTGGGTACTTTCCCACCAATGTTTCGTTCAGAAGAAGTTTACTTGGAACAAGACAAGCATCTTGGAATGCTTTGCTCATCCGATTGGATTCAATCCAATTGTCGGAAGGTCCAGATAAGTTTCAATGGAATCTACGAAGAACGGCAAATTCTCGGTTGATTCTATGTATAGAGCACTTTCTACCCGAAATTCCAGTCGATAGTTCAATAATAACAAACTTTGGAAGATGAAGATACCACTAAAAACTAAAGTGTTTGCGTGGTATTTACGTCGAGGAGTAATTCTCACCAAAGATAACCTTGCCAAACGCAATTGGCACGGAAGTAAAAAGTGTGTTTTCTGTCAACACGACGAGACCATTACGCACTTATTCTTTCAGTGCGAGTTCGCTAGGTCTATATGGTCAGCCATCCAGATAGGTTCTACCTTACATCCACCTAGTTCTGTTGCTAACATTTTTGGCAACTGGTTAAATGGAGTGGATCCTAGGTTCAAACTATTCAGTAGGGTGGGAGCGATTGCTGTTATTTGGTCGCTATGGCTATGTAGAAATGACAAGGTTTTTAATGATAAAAATGCTTCTCTTATGCAGGTTATTTACCGGTGCACAGCGACGCTACGAGCATGGTCACCCTGCAGCGTGTGGAGCACCGAGACTTATTTTTGGAGGTGGCGTCGAGACTGGAGGCTGCGGCCAGGGAGTTATTTCCCGGCATGGGTGGCAACATAGACTCCGGATAGACCTACCAGCATCTTAGGCGGATCTACAATTTCTCATTTTGATATGTAATTCGCCTTTTATCTTTTCGTTACCGACTTGAGTGATGGTGAACTGGTGGCTGTGTGCATCTTAGCTATGCAGAGGCCGGGTGTAATGCTTAAACCTTTTAAGTAATAAAAGCCCTTTATCTAAAAAAAAATTTGAAAGGTACTTGTGGACGACAAAAATCATCAAGATCGAGCTGCACAAAAAGATGTATGTGATGTCTTCTTGATAACTTAATAGTGCGCTAAAATCAAGCAATTGATATATTCAAAAGTATTTACAGATAAAATCATGGATTTTTTTTAAAAGTAGAGATTTGAGATTGGTATTTTTTTAGTTTATATTATTTCAAAATTTGTTTATTTCTATTGTACTATGTGATTATTAATAGTATAATGTTAATGTCTCAGCAAGACAGCATTAGTTTAGTCTTTGGATCATCCTTTTGAGTTTGCCCTGCCTCAGATTTTTTTCTGTCCTTCGCCACTAGTTTATCGGATAGCCAGGCCTATCCGTTCGAAGCAATTTCAGGCCACTTAACCAAAAAAAACGCCCAGGTTGGGCTTGCGGAGCAACGGCCCACATAATGTTGGACGGCTTTTGACGCAAGTTGATGTCGTGAATCAGTTACAACCAAGTTTCCGATTGAGAGAGTAGATTTGGACTTTCATGCGCACGATCGGACGGTTTACCATGCAAAATCGTTGTATGATGTTGTAGGTCAATGAACTTTTAGGATTAGTTTGGCGGTGAAGTATTTCTGAAACCAAAGTATTTGAAAACTGTAGTATTTCTGTAAGCATGATAGGGTGGATAGTGATTGTGCTAGTAAGAATAATGGTCTCCAAACCCGTGCTCTTTCTCGTCTGAGGTGTTGCTAACGCTGGCGATGGATCCGGTTTTGGGTTTTGTCGTGGCGGTGGGGATGGGTTGCTCGTGGCGGCGGTGTTGATTCCCACGGATTTGCGAAAAATGGTAGAGGATCGGCCTAATGAAGGACGGGGTGAGGCCCCAGATACGGTGTTGAAAAGGCTCGGAGGGCTCCTCAACGTGATGTTATTTATCAGGCTAGATCCAATCTTACGGGTCTGGTGGTGGTGGCTATCGTGCCTCAGTAAAGCCTCATAGTTAGGGTTAGGGTTTCTTCAGCGTCAATATGTGAACTGGACTTTGGTGCTCACCTTCTCCGATGACGAAGAAAGATTTGGCTACCAGATAGTTTTATGTTGCTCATTCAAATCTGTAACCTTTTCTTTTCTTGCGGGTAAATCTGTAACTACAAGTAATCTGTAGTCTGCTTATGGGCGTGTACATAGCCAAAACAATACTCGCAGTACTTCTTTTGTACCCGCAGTTCACTACCTCTGGTGCTACATTTGCACGTTTTGAAGGAAACATGTCCAATAATGCCGAGATAGATCTGCTCTGGATGATCAGCGGATACCAATTGCCGGAGTACGCCCTAATCGGCATTTCCTATTCATCGACCAGGTCGATGATAGGAAAGCCTCGCACACCCCAGGTAGAGAGGAGAGGCGCGACGGCGGCCGGCGCAGAAGGGGACACTTACCGACGACGGGGCTGGCCGCGGCGCCCCGTCAGAGGTGAGGCCAGGACCTCGCCGGAGACGGGGACGACGCGGCGGGCCGCGGCGTCGCCGGCGGAGGCGAGGCCGTGACTTAACGCAGGGGGGTGCGGTGGCCGAAGTTAGGTTTTGGGTGCGGGGGGGGGGGGGGGGGGGGGGGGGGGGGGGGGGGGGGGGGGGGGGGGGGCGGAGGAGGCGGCTGGGGCAGGGCGCCGCGGGTGGCGGCAGCAGGCGGTTAGGCCGCCGGCGGCGGGCGGCTCGAGGAAGAAGAAGAGAGGAGGAGGTGGAGGAGATGAAGGGCGGTGAGGAGCTCGCGGAGGCGGTGGCGGGCGGCGTTGGCGGGACGCGCGTGGGCAGAGGAAGAAGCGGAGGGAGGAAGAAGAAGGAGGGGTGTGCGACCCGTGCTTAGCGTCGCACGGGTCGACACACAGGCGATCCCGCCCTAATCCCAGGAAATGTGAGAACCAAGAAGACCTCAGATTCTATTTTTAAAGCCCAAGATCATATCCAGCGGCGAGACGGGCGCGCAAAGCCCTATTGGGCTGGCTCCTGTAACTGAAAGAAGGGGATCGGTCAAGGATATCGCAGAGGCAGACGATGGCGGCGACAACGCCCATGGACGGCGAGGGCTGCTGGAAGTTTCCGTCGGCTTCGGACGTCCTCGCGGAGATCCTGACGCGGCTCCCGCCGAGCTCCCGGCGTCTGTCCCGACTCGTCTGCCGGCTCTGGCGCGACGTGGTCGACGAGCGCACGCCGGAGACGTGGAATCGCGCGGTTCTCCTCGTCCAGACCTGGAGCTCCTGTTACGTCGTGGACGACCTGTCGTCAGGACGCCGCGGAGCGCTCTGGACCGGCTGTGCCGGCGGGCGCTACGAGAGCATGTGCGTGGTCGGCACGTGCAACGGCCTGGTCTGCCTGTGCGACACCAAGGAGCCCGGCGGCGGCATCACCCTGGCCAACCCGGTCACGGGCGAGACGCTGCTCCTTCCCTTGCTGCCGTGCTCCGACCAGTATGTTAAGCCGTGCTGCTGGGGAGACGGCCGGATCGTGACGTCGAGGCACGAGGCGTACAGCTTCGCGTACCTCCCGACGACGGGGCGGTACAGGGTCGTGCACGTGCCCTGCTACCCCGACCGGAGCGGTAAGTTTGAGGCGGTGCAGGTGTTCACGCTGGGGGAGAGGTCGTGGCGGGACGTGCCGACCCCCGGCGGCATGAGCTGCAGCCTCGACGCCGGCATCCTCAGCGTGGACGGCGCCATGTACTGGCTCACGGTGGACACCGAGAAGGTAATGTCGCTTGACCTCGAGGAGGAGCGCGTCTCGCCCGTCAAGTCCCTGCCGGCGCCGGCCGGACCCAACTGCCACCTGACCGTGGTGCGCGGAAGGCTCGAGGTATAATTACAAGAAACAGTTGATGAACTCCTACTAAAAACCTGATGCATCTCGTTTCTCTTGAAAATTTGAAGCGCTCATTTGAGCTATGATGAAACATGCAGGTCTGGGTTTTGGAGGGTACGAGGGAGAAACAGAGCTGGAGTCGCCGGTACAGCGTTCAGATGCATATATTTCTCGGGGTCAATCTGAATATCAGTATTGGAGGCGGCAGGTGCTCACACGGCCGCAGTTCGCCCACGGTGAGTACGTCCTGACGAAGCACTCCCGAGACCGGAGCTGGTTCGTGTACGGGAACAGGGTGGGCGACGCGAGGAAGTTACAGTGCGGCGTGCTGCGGCTGAGCGAGAAGAAGCGGGGGACGCAGATCGGCACTATCGGGGCTACGGCCGGACGTTCGCCTACGTCAGGACCACTGAGCCGTTGGACGTTTACAGGGTCAGCGTCTCAGCGAGTGCAGGACTGCAGATGGATCTACAGGCCTTGAAGATGGGATTTTTCAGTTTAATCGGTTTGCGATTACTGCTTGTCAGTGACAAATCGAGCGTAGTTTTGATCGTCCAAGTTAAGTTTTAGCCAGTATTGGTATTGCTTCGAATTCAGAAGAACCTTCTTGTAATTTTCATCCATTAAAAAAAAAGAGGCAATATATTTATCTTAGAAGAAGAGAATGTAAATGGACGAAAACGAAGAAAAAATCTACTTTAAATTTGCAGTCATGTACCGTACTTTGCACCCACACGCTTACACCGTTGGCCGTTGGGGCATGAGACCCGTTTAAGTACCGAGTGAACAAAATTTACATAAGATAAATGGGATTCAAAAAACATGTACTCCCTCTGATCCCTAAAAAATGTCGTGAAAAGAGAACTGTGTATGTACAAATCATAGTACAAGATACGACATTTTGTAAGAATTGGAGGTAGTAGTATTATTTTAGTGGCGTGAGTCGCACATGCACACATTTTAGTTACACAAATTGTAATACTAAGAGCATCTCTGACAGGACCCTCACTTTCCTCCTATATGTTTGGGCGGACAGGTCAGTCATGTCTAGACAGAAAGCACTCATCCAACTGGCCCCCCATAGTCATCACACACATTCGCCCTGTCTAGCAACCCTAAAATTCACTCCATATGTTAAACGGAAATGGGGTTGCCCGGACATGTCCGCCACGTCGGATCTGGCTCAGGTTGGCTTAGCCCGACTCCACATATACCCCATTTCATCCCACCTCGGACCAAGCTCCAACTCACTCTCGATAGATTTGCTCCGCTCCACTGCACTCCACTCTCCGGATCCCCGTCCTCTCCCCTCTCCTCCGCATGACCATGGCTAGCTCCAGCAGCGGATCTCGGTCTGAAGCCGACCTGTACTAGGATGAGCTTGTGGTGGGGAGGTTTATAGCCCCACGTCGGACGACGAGGAGCTCGCTCGTCAACGCTCATCGGAGGATAAGAGATATGCGTTGGCGGCTGCCCAGGGTGAATGCAGTCGCGGGTCGGGCAACTTCTGCGCCTAGCCCACTGCCTAGTCATCTGCAAGTTTGTCCATCTACATCTCCTTTACCGTTGTAGGATATATTGTTTAGGACGGTATCTTAATTGCGATAATTGTTGGTTCAGTGCTAGACCCAACGCCACCGAGACAGAATTTCTACTCTGTCCATAAAGATGAGTTAATCTGCAAGCCTTGGTTGGCCACAAGCAAGGAAACCGCTGATGCATCAAACGCCTTGGACTTTGGGCAAAAATCCATCATAATGAAATCCGCATACACCCACCACCAAGCGCATCGAGCAATCTCTCCGTCATAGATGGGCATGCATCCAAAACTCCGTGTACAAGTTTGTCGGGTGATATGCCCAAGTGCAAAATGTAAGTTTTGTTTGCTTCATTTTAGTTGTTTCTTCACTTATCATTGCATATGTTGATTGATAGTCGACAACTATTTTGTATAATCAACTTGAGAGAATGTCATTTAAATTGGCTCATCGTTGGAGCAACTGAAGAGGGTATCTACTCCAAAAAAATGAAAGGGGAGGCAAATCCGGTGACAAATAGATTCACCGTGGCTATAAACAAAAAGGGTGATTGATTCATTCCTGAATTTGTGATTACTTTGTGTTAAACTTTACGTGCATGTGTTTACATGTTTCTAGGGGTTTGAAAATATGGATTGTGGTTGCGGGAGAGGACAGCTGGGTGTTGTCCGGCCCGTGTCCACAGACATAATAGGGCTCAAATTAGCGGAGTCCAGTTGAAGATGCTCGCAAAAAAAAAAACTAATCACAGAGCTTACTCTAAAAAAAACTAATCACAGAGCTGAGAAGATAACTAAATATCACCCAAGTGCTAAACTGGGAACAGAGGTTATTTCAAAACTTATTATTTACATAATTTGCTACAACGTTGTACAACCGTGCCTTTTCAAGTATCGAGTTCTCGTTTGCTAAAAATAGGGATAAATCGGTACATCAGTTTAAACCAGTCTTACTACGAGTGGGTTTACACCGTTGCATCAGTTCTTCCCCTTGGTGAGCCTGATCCTTTGTCTTTCTTAAAGGTCTTCTTCAGAAAGAATGCCATCGCAAGCTGAGCGCCAAGGTTTGACCGGCCTTTAGACAGGCAAACGATGCTTCCAATAAGCAAAAGTCCACTTGCAATCGTTTCCCGTGTTGGCTTCTTCCCTAGCTGCTTGCAGGGTGAAGTTCCAGACGAATTTGTAGAAGGAACACCAGCTGCAGCTATGCTCGCTGGAGATCGTTGGCTTTCATCCATGTTGGTCTGTAAGGCCTGGGGAAACTGATGCGTACAGAGCTTCATCAGAGCAAGAACTATAAATAACAACAGGAAAACATCCGCAGATTGTGTGGGTACAGAAATAAAAAAGAATAGGCCGATGCAACTTATACACATATTCAATCTCCAAAAGCAATTGCACTGCCTGCATTCTTCTATTTCGATCATGGAAGCAAACAAGAGACAAAATAAAATCCATAACAAGCAATAAACTAACATGAATTGATAAACTAGTACACAGCACCAACCTTCTTGATAAGTCTTCGCATGGTCAAAATTGATATTGATGGACCATGGTGCTGAGGATACCGGCGTAAAGCATTGTTCATTTTGCAAATATATTTCCAGATTCCCTTGGAAAAGGCCAGCTTAGCCATCTCGATGTTCATGCCATTGTCCTCATGATGCAGCACGGTGATTTGGCATGCGTCTCTTCCAGGGACTGTAAGAAGTTAAAATTTAAAATGGCTACAAACTACACATAGTCACATATACTCCCTCCGTATCAAAATATAAGACTTTCTAGACTTTTTCTGCACACATGTATCTAGACATGTTCTAGACTTTTTCTGTGACCTTGCACTAAAACATGTCTAGATACATGTGTGCAGAAAAAGGCTAGAAAGTCTTATATTTTGATACGGAGGGGTATGATATACTACCTCCGTTCTAAAACAGATAATGTCCTGTATTCGAATTTCTCATGCAGACAAATTCTTCTGAATATTGATATTTAAACGAATTACCGAGACAGGTCAAATGGAACATCATAGATTTTTGCGAAATGTTTTCAACGTTTTCGTTTCTTTGCTAACATAGTGGCATCAGTGTGTCAATGTCAGCAATGTCATGTATTTTGGAGAGAACAGTAAATACCAAACAGAAGGTCTGGTGTCAATCTTGACTTACCTTTCCTAATACACCATCCTGATCTCAGAAGTCGTACTCGAACAAATTTTCTTTGTGCTGGTGCAAGAGAGTGTTCACATTCCTGCAAGCATGAACATATTAAACAAGGCAATTAGGTGATGTTGCAATAGTAATAAGGTGATTCTCATTTGGACTACATATGGAGCAACTCAGATTTCAATTGAGTGAAAACTTGTATTTTTTTAAGAACTCTGGCTCAATTTACTTCAAGCAACATAGTTTTCCCTTATTACTATTGCAACCTTAGTCAAATGAGATATATGAGCAAGAGGCATCCACGTCACTCAAAATACCTTCGACATATTTAGAACTGGTCCAAAGTCAAATGAGATTTATGAGCAAGAGGCTTCAATAAGACTTGTGTTTTCAGAATAATTTGAAGCCAGTAAGAAAACAAAAAATCCATCGGAGTGGGTGCTATTAGAGAACAATTGACAGATTTAAATTTCCGAACTACTATAGAATTCTTTGGTTAAATGGGGTTCGAGACCTATTATCTCCAACCAGTGACCTTAGTGGGTTCAATTTCATTTCAAGTGATTATGTTTTTTTTGTTCAACCTCAGTTCAAGAGATTTTTTTCCTCAACCTTAGTTCAAGTGATTTTATGTTTCTATAACATCCTTGCTATAATAAGTGCATATGCAGTCACATCAGTGAATTTTCAAGCATAAGGTGTAAACCAGTTGAATTTTGAATTTCAAGTCAACATTGAACATTTTTAGATGTACCAGCGGCTTCCTCAACTTAAATTGTAATTGATTCCGAGAACCTTGCTAACTTCTACGTGATACATGATTAGCTAATATTTTCATTTGAAGAACGAAAACTGAAGCTTTCGAGATTATGATAATTGTACATGAATATACGTATAGTGAGTAACAAAACAAAGAATAACACAAGTGCAGATAACTCCATAACTGATGCACAGTAGTGTGAAATTGTGAATGAAATGCAATATGCAGGGAGGAGATGGAGCTGTGATTAACCTTGACCAAACAATAGAAAGAATTATCATTTGATTCCCAAACTCGCCATGCCAATATGTACTCTCTTGGTGTTAAAATAGGGAACTTCTTGACTGTACGCCCTATCTCAATTCCACTATTTTCATCGTACTGCAGCTGTTCATGCTTTGTCACAGTGTTATCCCACTCCATTCTATACTCATTATCCATGTAAAAGTCCCTCAAAAGCTCTGTTGAGCATCCCTCATAAGTTGTCACACTAAGATACTTAGGTGGACCATCCTGCAATTTCAAAGCATAGGATATATAAATAAATATCTTAAAACTATCATGGTAAACTCTTGTTTAGAATCCAGCAATAAATCATGTGCCGTATGAAATTCCAAGAAGACTACAAGTCATCAGTGATAACTTTTGAGACCGAGAACTGAGTGCTGGCTGAGTGGCAGTGGCTGCAGGTGTGCTCCCAGTCCACCCTAGTTCGATCCGCCGTTGAAGCACTCGGACTAAGCGGGGTGCTATCCACGATCAAAAATCGCCCGGAGAGGTCTCATCTATCTAACAACCTATAGCCAAGGGAGGGATCCTTCCACCGTTGGTCAACGTTTGATAACTTTTGCGACCATTATGAGTTCTAACTAATTGCAGATCATTAATTTCACATCTAAGTTTCATGTAAAAGGGGGGAAATCCATTTGCCGAAGAACACAAAACCAATATTCAGAGTCCTATTGGTGGTCTTTGAGATGTTTTGATAGTGGTGGCCGACTAATACCACCGAGCCCCTGTTATGATGTAGTATGTGGCAAATATCATTTACGTGTTTCTGGCATAGTATCTCGACACTGAACCAAACAACACTAGTTAAAATCTGACAAAGTGCTAAGGCACACACATGTTTGATACGAATAAGAACAATGAGAAAGTGAGAAAGGAGTCAGCACTACCTTGGTCCTCTCGCACCACGCCTTGTACGAGACTGTGTCATTCCCCATGGCGATCACAGATTCCCAACCCTCCAGCTCTGGCTCACGGGCGCTCACCCCCAAGCTGCTCACCAGCTGCCTCAGATCGTCCTCCGTCACAAGGCCCTCTATCCTGCGCTCCCCACCGGTAAAATCAAGCACACACGCATAGAAAACCACGCCAAGGGGCAAAGGGGAAACGGGTATCTGACAAACCCTGTGCTGGAGCCGGAGGAGGGGGAGGCGGCGGCGGATGGCGCAGGCGTCGCGGCCCCGGTTTCCTGTTGGATCAGGCGTCCGCGGCGGTAGCGGCGGACGAGGAGGACGGAGAGATGGGAGACGATGAGCAGGAGGAGCGCGGCGGCGGTGGCCCAGCCGCCGCCACGGGCCGTGGGGCGCCAGAGCTCGGTGGCGCCGAGCAGGGTTTCCAGCGGCGGCATGGCCCCGTCCCCGGTAGCGCCGCTCCGGCCGGAGGAATCGGTCCGCGCGGCGACGCGCTGTAGGTGTTGTGGTCCAGGAGCGACCCGCCCGCCTTGGTTTTGCTTAAGTCAGGGGTTTCCCTTGTTCCATGGTGATAGGGGGGAGAAAGCGAGGAAGTTACTCCGAAAAAGATATAATAAATCTCTACTTCTCTACTACTAATAAAAGAGCAAACATTATCTTTGCTACAGCAACCCAGCCTGATGTACACAAACTGCAACCGACCAATCACAACCTCAGGATCCGGCCACCTATTAGGATCTAACCGTTCAGATTACAACTCACCCCACCCTGTGTGCATCTAGCAATTTCTGGGGGCGGACGAAAACTCTGCCATCCTGCGGACGCTACGTGAGAACAGAGCAATCAACGGGAGAAAAAACTAAACAGTCCGCTCTAGCTCGTCAAATAAATCCCACAATTAGCGGCATTCAATCCAATTTGTCCCTTATGTTTATACTAGCTGCCATCTAGGCAACCCTGTAGCGCTGTTGCCGCGCGGCTCATCCTGCACCGTCCGTGCCGTCGAGCTCCTCGCGAACACAGGTGTATGCCCATCGTGAGGGATCGCCGACCAACTCCTCGGCAACGCCCAGGTATTGCCCCTGCCACGACGAAGGATAGCAGTTCTGCTCCGTCGCCGTACTCATCCCCTCTTTGCCCGTCCTCATCCCCTCTTGGTCTGTGTCGCGGACATAATGAGTTGATCATCAGACACACAATGTCGTGGCCTTATGATAGGGAGATAAATTCGTACCTGGATTTTCAGCCAATGCCATGTCAAGTGCCTGGATTGCATTAGTTCCATAACAGTATATCGTCCCATGCCACATGCTTTTGGTACACCACATAAAATTTACAAAAAAATAGGTGTAATGGTGAACGCATCAAATCTGAATGATTTAGTTTGCTAGACTAGACCACATACATGGATGTACCTGGATGTATGTTCCTGACCTGGATGTACCTGGATGTATGTTCCTGACCTGGATGTATGTTCCTGAACCTAGGGAATCAGATTGTCCATGTACCAGCAAATCGTCCCATGCCACATGCCCTGAATTCATCTGAAAGTGCATTAGTACAACACAATATAAACTCTGTTATGGTTCATTTCGTATATGGTTATGCTGGACTGCTCCGGACACAGTATATAGCAGAATATATTTGCATATATATTGTATAACACTACTGTCATTCACAGGATCGAGGGAATTGGTATGAATGGTTTAGTTCGCAGGACCATAGGCATAGATATACCTGTATGTTCCTGTCGCTAGATACCGTCCATGTACCAGGAAAATATTTCGACGCTATTATCCGATTTCATCCGGAAGTGCAGTAGCCAACCTATGTTCCTGCAACATGAAAAACACAATTTAAACTTTCTGTTGGTTGATCTTCTATGTTAGCATATATATTGTCATCCACAGGTCGAGGGAATTCGTATGGCCCCTACTACTCCAAACGGGACGCGCACCCCATTCCAGGATATCAGCAACAGCAAATCATTGGGTGAGCTCATAACCAGAACACTATATTTCAATTTTGCTAATATTGTTAAACTGCTTCACTCTGATGTATTGTAGATCCTAAAGAGCTGAATAGGCAGAGGGATAGAGAGCGGTATGCAGAAAATAGGGATGAAATTAATAAGAAACGGCGTGAAGCCTACAAACAAAAAAAGGATGCCGCAGCCAATGCTACACACACACCGCTGGGTGCATCACCAGGTCTTAATGCTCATCTTCGTCAGTATATTGCCCACTTCTATTGCAGCATAATGACTTTTTCTTCCTCTACTATTGTAGACGCTAACGAGAATAAGAAACTGAGGGAAAGGGAGCGGTATGCACAAAATAGAGAGGAAATATTACGGCGACAACGAGAAACCCGCGAGCAAAATAAAAATAGTACTATCCTCCCTAATGGCAGTAACCCGATAATGGAGACGCCACCTACCGGACAGTCGGCGGTCACCCAACTGCAGAACATAAGATGTGCAAATGGTGTAGTACCAAACTCAGAGATGGCTCATGACGACGGTTCTGATTGGTTGCACAGGAATGATGAGTATCAAATGCCACGATTTCAAAGGCGAATGACACTCACACCACTCTCAGGTGTTGAGAACCCCCAACTCAGTACAATCACCAACCTACGTGTCCCAGATTACCATTTTGAAAATCAAGGTTACTTTTTTTGGTTTATTCCTATATATATCACTGGTGTTTTTTGCACCTGAAAGCCAGACATACAATGCAATAGGCCTAGCATGGGAAGATGAATCCATACCAGGAAACTGATATTGCTGCCCACACCTGAAACTGAAAAGGCACTGCATGATTGAAGCCAATACCCCTGTCAAAATAATATGAAGATAAAAAATGTCACCGCCTGAATGATACCTCTCAACAAAAAAAATGAGAAATGCATTAGCTCTACACAGAAATGTACTAATCACTGCCATACTCCAAACCCGTACAGTTTGTTCTTCTTATACTTCAGTTTGGAAGTGGTGCACTGCTACTGAATGCATTTCGACAGGGAATTGGTGCCATATCCGATATATCCATCCTGCTCTGAGAATAGTGAAGCAAATGGACTGAATAGCACCAAAATTTATTCTCTGAACCTTCATCCATACCAGCATCGAAACTAGAAGTATCTGCATAAATATCTGTAATTAAGAAATGCAAGCAACAATCAAATATAATAAATCTAAAGTCTGGAAGCGGTAGTGCAGGAATATTATTACTAGAAGAAGCAGGCGTAAAGAGTCATCTAAAAGATTTCATATCAAGCTCATCTCGAATTTTGTATTGCCACACAAGGTTTGTAAGTACGGTAATGGCAAATAAATAAAGTGCAGTGCAATCACCTTCCGTTGCTTCTCCTCTGCCGTGGACCTGGACGGGTCCAGCTTGGCGATTTAGAATCAGCAGCTCCGCGTGGTATTCTACAGCCATGAGGCCTTGTTCGGTTAATCCCTAAGCCAAGTGGATTGAAGTGGATTGGACGGGATTGGCAGGGAATTTGACTTGTAGAGGATTTAATCCACCCCAATCCCTCTCAATCCCCTCGATAGATTTGCTAACCGAACAAGCCCTGAATGGGAAAGAATCCGGTGCTGGCGGTGGGTCGCGGCAGGGACTGGGAAAGAAGGAGGCGTTGGCGGCGGGGAAGGGGTGGACGGAGGGGGAGCAGGTGTTGGCTGCAGTCTTCCGTGTCCACAAAGGCGGGCCTGCCGCCGATCCGGGTTGCGCGCGAGCATTGCCGAGCTCGAGTGCCTCATCGGTCTGTAGCGACCGGCTTTGCTGAGGAGAGGCGGAAAAGCGCAAGGGGCATTCGAGTCCTCGCGTCAGCCGTGGGGAGGCAGGCGACCGGCGGCTTGAAGAGATCGAGCTGGAGGTTGGGGGAGGCAGGGGAGCGCGAGGAGAGAGCCTTGCCGGCGGCCAGAGGAAGTGGGTGAACAGAGGCGTTGGCGTGTGGCTTGGGAGCTTGAGAGAGAGAGGAACTGAGAGTGGGGACTGCGACTGGAAGCGGTGTGTGTCCGATGGGTTTCCAACGAAAAAAATCTTATGCGACCGGGTCGCCGGGCTGGACCCGGCCGCATGGCCGACGCGTGGCCGCCTGCTGCCCCCGCACGCGCTGCCTTTTCCCCTGTTAACCAAATCGGACGGTGCTAAATCTGGTCCATCGGTGGGTCGCTGAGGGCATGGTCGCATAGGATTTTTTTCCGGTTTCCAACGGGTTGGTTTCATCATGTTTTTTTTTCAAAAGATCGATTGAGAGTTGAACCATGCTCATTTGCTAAACTTTGAACGTGAACTTTATATGACAATATTGTATATAATTGCATATGTAGAATTATTTGAAGTTGAGAAAGCGATTTTTGATACATATTCTGTTGTATCAAAACAATGAGGCGATAAACAATGTTCCTACCTTGGAAAGAGAAATTATTGAGCCCATAAAGAGATTGATCTTCGTGAAATAAAAAAGTGGATGATGTTATATTACTTTGAATTTGGTTTTCAATTATCTATTTTAATCGGTGTTGAATTTTAATATTTATGCAAGTAATAACTATTAATTTGTGATTTGATTTTAAATGGTACAATGTATGTGTATTGTATGTTGTTCGCACATCATTACATGTATAGTCACAATAAAAAAAAAAGACAATTTCAATTATTATTGTGGCAACAAAAAACTCAGTAAACTAGAAATAAATTCATATTTAACGTCGTGCGTTGCACGTGCACGACTACTAGTCGGAGAAAAAGAGGAAAAGGGAGAGGTGGGCAGCTGTGCTCGCATAATCGTCACAAATAATGTGGGGGCTGTGTTTATGCTCACTTTTTTAGCTTGAGGACTAGGAAGGAGCCCTTAAATTAGTGGGTAAGGTTTTAGCAAGGGTTCACATCCGCGTCAATTTTTCGCAAGGCTTCATATGAGAAACATATGTATATCGGCGCTGCTATACGTACCATAATTTGCCTCCGATTTCTGTACGATCCTACCTGGCACCGAGGCAACGACGGTTTGGACTTCGTTTTGGGCTGGGGGTCACCGGGACTTTGGGATCGGACCTGCTCTTAACTTTTTTTCCTTATCCCTAACCCAGAAAAAGAACATGCAAGTGCTGTCCGCACTCTTCCTCTTTCCCCTGCTACAGTGCCCACAGGCGGAAAAAGAGGCGACCGCGGCGTTCGGGTCCTCGCCGGCAGATCTGCTGCTCCCCCCGCCTCCGGCCGCCGTTTCGGCGCCGCGAGGTGGGGGGGGAGCCTCGGCTCTGTCCGTGCGTGTAGTTTAGGTAGGGTTCTAGGTGTGTGTGCCCGTGTGGCGTCTCCGAAGACGGTGGCGGTGGCGCCGGTAAATAGGGCTTCGTCCTCCCCCTCATGTCCCCGTTCCGGCCTCGGCGCCGGGGAGGCTGTGGAGGTGTTTAGTCGGGCGTGGTTCTTTGTCTGTGCTTCTCCGGCCGGCCGTGGAGGCGAGGGGAGGAGCTGGCAGAGGGCGGCGGTCCGTTTTTGGTGCAGGTGGTTCTGGTCTTCGACGTTTCTGCTCTGGCCGGCCATGGTGGTGAGGGGAGCAGCGTCTGGAGGTGGTGCGGGGCTCGTGGTGGTGGTCCTGGGGCGGGGCGGCGGCGGCTGGAGGTTCGGCGGTTGCGGGAAGTGGGTGCTGTGGCCGTGCACGTTCAAAGTGTCTCGGTTCCGTCGCTTGGCGGCGGGCGGCTCCTGCGGCCTTCTACAAGGTGTGGCGGCGCCTTCTTCCCGGCGGCAAGAGGTACGGCGGCGCCGTCCTCGTCTAGGAGCTTGGGGAAAGTTTGGATCCGATTGTAATCTTTCTTCGGTGGCTCGGGGTGCTCTTTGCACTTTTCGGGGTCCTCTTGTAATTTCTATTTTCCTTTGGACCTTTTTGTAAAAGTGTGTGGAGCTGCCTGAATATATGCGTCGGATCCCCCTCAAAAAAAAAAAAGATGCTTGGCCGGAGTGCACTAACAGGCTACCAGACGTTGTTACACCGAGTCAGTGACCTGTGTTACACCGACCTAACTGTGTAAGAGGACTTCACTGAGTAGTGATTTCCTGCTCCCAAGTTTCAGTGCTTCTTCTAATTTAAAAAATTCAAAAATCATGTTTATAAGTTTAAAAATATGAAAATAATCCTGCATATTGTCAATGATATATCCCACAAACGTGTAAAATCTCAATTTGAAATACTTTATATTTTAATCTACACAAAAATGATAAATTTGTGGATCTAAATGTACACATTTTCATTTTTTTACTTATAAATACAATTTTTGATTTTTTTTAAATATAGGGAGCACTATAGCTCGGGAGCCAAAATGTTTTCCGAATTTCACTCGGCAAAACATTATACATGGAGTGTTTATTGGAACACGGCATATGTCGCGGAAAACAAATGACGAAGACGATTGTCTGGCGACTCCGGAAACACATGCCGAGTGTGTAATTGACTTTTGTAAAACTCTGGAGATTTGTTTATTCAAAGCTGAGCAATCTATAGCCTTTTATTAAAAAAATATGCCGAGTGCAAGTGTCACGCGACAGCCTAGCCATGTCAGTGACCTGGAAGATGCCCTCCCCTCACAGATGTGGACCACTTTTGAGGAGGAAGGAGAGAGTGGGGAGGACTCCGGCGAAGTCCATCCGGTGGGTAAGAGAACGAGGATCAGGCAACACCGTCTTGGACGTTGTCGATGCCCGCGGAGATGTAGGGGCGGAGGCGTACGGCTCGGGAGGTGCCGACCGGTCATGTCGCCGAGGGGAAACTGCAAAATACACACTTTACACAGCGCCTCGTCTTGTCGAGTGTCACACCTAAGAATCACTCGCATGTATCACCTACTTCATCGAGTAACACTTTTTTCGAGTGTTTTCTGACGGCGCTCGGCCTATGCTAAGTGCTGCAGAGTGGCTACTAAATTGCACTTTCTCTGTGATAGCAGATCGGAATTCATTGCAGATTAATTTGAGTGAGATTTATTTGCAAATCGGCGAGGAAAGGATCATCAAGAAAATGGACAATCATGTTTTGGAGGGATCGTTATAAAAAATATTTTGGAGGGATCACGAGGAGGCGTGAAAGGGTACGGAGGGCCGAGATCGATTCATGGACATATTTTTTTTTGCAGTATTGCGGGCTTGAGTTTGGGCTGAACCTTGGCATGGAGAGAGGATTAATTAGAGCCGTAACTAGCCCAAGGTGGAAAGCATCGTACACAGATCGGACGAGAAGTGTCGTACGTGAAGCAGTTTCGTACTCCCTCCGTCCACAAAAGGATGTCTCTACCTAACCCAAATTTGCATGTATGTACACACTAAATCATGTCTAGATACATACAAATTTAGATTATGTTGAGATTTCTGCGTTGCTGCAACATGAGTTTATCTGCATCCTCTTTTCTGCTGAATTCCTGCTTAGGCAGACTCCTCAGCTGACACTGCACCCGCGCTCTGCTATGCATGCCGCGAGGCGCCGCATATCTATTTTTCTTCAGGAAGCCCTTGCTCTAGTGGCCAGAGCAGGGTGCTGCTGCGTTTTCATCGTTTCAAGGAGGAGCTACATGTTGGGCATGTGTTTCTTGCAAAAGGCAACTTAAATGACATTGGCGACGATTAACGGAGTAAGGGAATTCTGCCACACTTTTGAGTCTACGAGATACAGGACCCGGCTGCCAGAAAATGTAACTTGCGTAAGATGTTGTTGCCTAATAATCACCCATCAAATTTATCCAGGCCTGAACAAAATTTTGCCTCGATACAGTCTCAGTTTGCAGAGTTGACAAGTGCTATGTCATTGGCAAACCACATATCACGTAAGGTAACACGAGTGCAGATGTAGGCTTCATCTAGCATGTCAGGTTTATTTTGCGAGCATCAAATTAAGTACGCCCGTGCAAAACAATAACGACACCGAATCTAATTATGGGCGTCATGCCGATGCTGACCGGCCGGAATGCAAACCCAGCACGCCTGCAGAGATTCATAACCCAACTGCAGGCCTAATCGTATTTCTAATCTATGATTATTGTTTTCCTGACGAGTCAAAAAGTCCAAAGTTTCATTATTTGAAGCACATCCAAGGCAGATGGCTCAATCATAGAGTTGGTAATCAAATCAGCAGACACTGTTGTTTTGGCCTCTAATTGCTCCACTCGTACAAGCAAGAGTGCATGCACGCTTGGTCAAAGCACCATGCAATTATTTTTCTTTTCAAAATACTTGTAAAATCCTTCACACGCACACACATGTAGTTGCTTTAATATGGATGTTTGTTTGTTTGTTTGGTAATGGCCGTTCACCCATCCATATAAAAATGCCTATTGAGACATAAAGATAAAAGACAGTGATGTCTAATGTTTATTAAGAGAACAAAATCCTGAAATTAGGGAGGCATATATTGTCTCCAACCACTAGGTTTTGTGCACAGGGGACACTGAGGTGACCCCATCAGCAGCCTGAAAACATCACACTGCAATCTATATAATTTTTCAGGTATCTTAACATTATGGTGAGTAGGCTTCAATGCACACATGAAAAGGTCATGCATAGATCGATGTGGATGTGACCCTTGTTGCTTCAGCTCCAAAGTGCACGACAATACAGTCTTTTTGCCAAGTTTTATAGGGAAAGAAACATGGTGTAGTGCTCAGTGAACCACCAAGGAGGTGGTGTGGCAGTCCACATCTTGCTGATGAACACATGCACCAGCTCCTTGCTGATTTTACCTCCATGCATGCCTTCTCAATCATGTTATTTTTTCATTTATGTGAATGGATTTGAGATTGCTCCTGCAAATAAAATGATGTTTGTAGGGTAACGAAGTGAGCATGATAATCTCCTAATCCGCTTTGTGGCTACTCAATGTGATAACACGTGGAGAACTGAAAACAAAAGTTACAAGAAGATTCGTTTTAAGAGATCATTTGGTCCTTAAACTTTGGCTTTCACTGAATTTATCATGTGACACAATCACATCTCTTGCTCTGTCACGCCGTGGAGCTCCCGAATCTCCAAAATCAGTGTCAAATTTTGTAAACCAGAAATATTCTAACCAGAAAATTCACTGCAATATCATTAACCTGAGCATATTTCCTATCTTGTCCTGGCAAACAATGAAGGCTGCAAAATCATGTCAGGTTATCATCTCGTAAGACTCCCAGGCAGACAGATGCCCTCAATCTCAGTAACTTGGGTCCAGCAGTGGTCAGGCTATAAACTTGGTTTGCTAACTCTACCACATTTAGGTATTGCACTTTGGAAGCAAGAAGTGACTATTTATTCTACTATTTTGCCTTTCTGCAGCTATCTTTAGCTGCTGCCTTGTGCTGTCAATAGAATGTTCCTATCTTTACAGAGCTCACTAGCTAGGGGTAAAAATTACTAACACCGTCTCCACATTTATCTATGACATTGTAGCTAGGCTATACAACTTTGGATGGCTAACTCTTGCACAGATCCATCTGCTGCAATAGTTTACTGTAGATGTCACAGTATTCCGAACTGAAACTAAAGGTAACTGAATCTGGTAAAAGGTAATTAACACAAGCAAGTGTTAAGTAGGAAAGCAAGATGGTATGAGAACCTGGGAGGTGCCCTTTCTAAATGGACGTCTTTTTAACAGCACTGTTGCCCGGCACATCTATACGGGACAACAAGTGTGTAATGCCTCGTGAACTGAACTTTTATCCTTTCCGCATCATTGTTTAACTATGCTAAGTACAGCGGTCTCTTAGCAGCAGAATGTTCTGCACTGACAGGAGTCACATTCTGTAAATGTAATAACAAAACAATCACTATTTGCTTTTGAAAATGTACTACCTGCAAAAGAAATTCTCGGATTGGATCTATCCAAGCTCGTAAAGTTTGATCGACCATGTTTCGTAATTTTTTTAACGTTAAACGAGATCAGATCTTGGCTGCAACTAGGCCTGGAAAATGCTCGGTGTCAGGGAACTAACGGAAGAATGAGATGTAAAAGAACATGCATTACAGCTCGAGCAAGGTACGAGTTTTATCTTAATCAAAAGCGCGATAAGCCCGGCCGTCTAGAACTTAACCATGTGCTTTGCTAGCTCCATGCATGTTGCCCTCACTCACACCACCAGGCATTCACCTTGCCATGCATCCTTGAGCTCTGATCGGATCTGAATCCGAATCACTCTCTTTGTTCCCATGATGCTCCAATGCCGCCATGCATCTCAAGGCATTGCGATTTATGAGCCATGTGTGACACCTAATATGCCCCCTAACCTCATGTTGTCGCATGTTAACCTAATGCATGCTATAACTTGTCGATGTTTTACCTAATGCATGTGAAGTAAGATTTGACAAGATGCATGTTGTAACTAATAGAGGTCATGCTCTTGAGGTGGTGTTACCTACTTCTTGTTGGATGGCATTGACTAAACGCATGTTATAGCTACTACAAGGGTGATCAAAACAGGGTCTACTTAACCAACCAACCAATGGATAGATTCAATTAAACTACCGTACACAGAATTGTTATCTTAACATGTTATTATTCCTCAGTCCCTTCTACTCAAAGACGTTTACATGTTCTTGTCAAAAGTTGTTAGTTTTTCAACAGCTTCTGTTCTTTTCGGTTACTTTCCAGCGTTTGCCTCCTCCCCAGTATTTTATCTCTGCTAATACACTGACCTTTCACTGGCCATGTGCACCCAAAGATTCCTGGATTACTCTACCTCACCTGCTCATTTTGTTTAACACAAAAAACCTCTGATGATGCCTACGATGAGTTCGCGGACAGTAATAATAGTTTTTTTCTTTTTGGTTTGTTCAGAAAGTCAGGCATGTGATGTGAACATGCGCTTTGAACCTCGCGAAAATAGTACGGCATGGAAGCTGCAGACAGAGTAATTTAGTTAAACCTCTGGATTAGATTAACTGATGGCCTGTGCAGCTGTATTCTCTGTTCATGTGCGACAGTGCAAGAATGTGCTGGTATGTTAGCAGGAAATGCTTGGAAAATTTTCTGCATGAATACTACACGGAGAGGAACATGACAGGAGGGCAGTGTATGTTTGCAGTGTCTGGCAGTCAGTTTTGCAGATCAGAGAAAGGTGCAGGAGGAGAAGAAGAAGAGGAAATGAGTAGATCATCAGCCCCAACGAGGTTAGATTACCAAGAGGACAGAGCATGTTCCACCAGCATGACTATCACTGCTGCGACACTGAATGATGTTTTCTGTAAGAATTCAGGATTCTAGATCTGCCATCGTCAAGAAGCCATACTAGGCAACAGAAAGACAGTGAAGTAAATACTATTGGCATGTTCAGTTACAGTGGTCAAAATGTACTGCATTGGAGTGTAATTTTCATGGAGCTTAAGGTAAGATGCGACTTTGACATAGCTAAAGTTATAATTTGGCAAACACTGGAGGCTACTGTATTATTTATTTTATTTTGTTTTTCCAAAGAAATAAGGTCTGAATCACTGTGTACCGGCAGAAACATTGAGAAGGTAACACCCAGAAGAGATGTCAAAGGAAACAGTAAACAAACACCAGCTGCTTAACCTCTGTGCTCTGAGCTTCTGACCACACTGCATCAACGCAGTACAAAAGAACAAACTTCCACAGGCGCTAGAACACCGTACTTAACGATAGATTAGATTAAAGTTGGGTTACCGAGAGAGAGAACTACAACACCATCATCGCAGCGCAGAGCCCGAGAGAGAGAAAGAGATGTTTTCGCTCACTCACCGCCTAAACAGTATTAACAATGGCATCGAGAGGCTCCATTGCATGCCACCTTCCTTCCGTCTTCCTTCTCCCATTCCGGCTTAAACAAATGATCATATTCCTTCCTCATCCAAAACTCCAAGAATATTTTTTTTCCTTTTTTCGAAAATCAAGTTAACCAGTCACACACACACACTCACTGAGACAGTGCACCAAATCAAATCTGTAGGACTAGTATATTGAAAAGAATATCCTGCAAAAAAAGCTATGCTACGCTATGGTTTGCTCGTTCGGATCCAGATCTCCAGGCACAAACCCTTTGCGCTATAAACAAATCCCGGGGTTTCCCTCCCACTCTACAATCCCAATGCCATAGATAGGAGGCGCTACCACCACCAAGTCCACACCTCTCTCCCTGTCTCCACGCGCGCCGCGCCGGGAAAGCAATGCCTCCTCCTCCCCGGTTACGCGCCATCGCGACGTTGCTGTCCATCGCGTGTGTCGTCTGCGGCGCCCACGGCGTCAACGACCAGGGCGAGGCGCTGCTGCGATGGAAGCGCTCGCTGACGAACGGCACCGGCGGAGGCGCCGCGCTCGGGACGTGGAGCGAGTCGGACGCGAGTCCGTGCCAGTGGACCGGCGTGGCGTGCGACAAGCGCGGCAGCGTCGTGTCGCTGATCATCAAGTCCGTCGACCTTGGCGGGGCCGTGCCGGCGGGTGTGCTCCGGCCGCTCGCGCCGTCGCTCGAGACGCTGGTGCTTTCCGGCACCAACATCACCGGCGCGATCCCCAAGGAGCTCGGGCAGTACGCCGCGCTGACCACCCTTGACCTCAGTGGGAACAGCCTCTCCGGCGCTATCCCGGCCGAGCTCTGCCGGCTAGGCAAGCTCCAGACGCTGGCTCTCAACACCAACTCGCTGCAGGACGCCATCCCCGACTGCATTGGCAACCTCACCGCCCTCACGTCACTAACTATCTACGACAACGAGCTGAGCGGCACGATTCCGGCGAGCATTGGGAACCTGAAGAAGCTGCAGGTGCTGCGCGCCGGTGGGAACTCGGCGTTGAAGGGCCCGTTGCCATCGGAGATCGGCGGGTGCACCGGCCTCACCATGCTCGGCCTCGCCGAGACCGGTATGTCCGGCAACCTCCCGGAGACGATCGGCCAGCTAAAGAACCTCCAGACTCTCGCCATCTACACCGCCATGCTCACCGGCTCGATCCCCGAGAGCATCGGCAACTGCACCGAGCTCACCAGCCTGTACCTCTACCAGAATTCTCTCACCGGCTCCGTGCCGCCGCAGCTTGGCCAGCTCCGCAAGCTGCAGACGGTGCTCCTGTGGCAGAACCAGCTCGTCGGCTCCATACCGCAGGATATCGGCAACTGCAAGGAGCTCGTGCTCATCGACCTGTCGCTCAACGGGCTCACGGGCCCAATCCCGAGGAGCTTCGGCGGGCTGTCCAAGCTTCAGCAGCTGCAGCTCAGCACGAACAAGCTTACCGGCGCCATCCCGCCGGAACTCTCCAACTGCACGTCGCTCACCGACGTCGAGGTGGACAACAACGAGCTGTCGGGAGAGATCGACATCGACTTCCCGAGGCTCCGCAACCTGACGCTGTTCTACGCGTGGCAGAACAGGCTCACCGGCGGCGTGCCGGCAGGCCTGGCCCAGTGCGAGGGCTTGCAGTCGCTGGACCTCTCGTACAACAACCTCACCGGGCCCGTCCCGAGGGAGCTGTTTGCACTGCAGAATTTGACCAAGCTGCTGCTCCTCAGCAACGAACTCTCGGGGTTTATACCGCCAGAGATCGGCAACTGCACCAATCTCTACCGGCTCCGGCTCAATGGCAACCTGCTGTCGGGGACCATTCCCGCCGAGATCGGCAACCTGAAGAACCTCAATTTCCTCGACCTTGGAAGCAACCGCTTCGTCGGTCCTCTGCCGGCGTCCATGTCGGGGTGCGACAACCTCGAGTTCATTGACCTGCACTCCAATTCCCTGTCCGGTGCACTCCCCGACCAGCTTCCGCGCAGTCTTCAGATCGTCGACATCTCCGACAACCGCCTTACCGGACTGTTGGGTCCCGGCATTGGGAGGTTGTCGGAACTGACGAAGCTTAGCCTCGGGAAGAACCGGATCTCCGGTGGCATCCCGCCGGAGCTTGGTTCTTGCGAGAAGCTGCAGCTGTTGGATCTCGGGGACAACGCCCTCTCCGGCGGCATCCCGTCGGAGCTAAGTATGCTTCCATTCTTAGAGATTTCGCTCAACCTCAGCTGCAACCGCCTGTCGGGCGAGATTCCGTCGCAGTTTGGCAGCCTCGATAAGCTCGCCAGCCTCGACGTATCTTACAACCAGCTCTCCGGCAGCCTAGCGCCTCTAGGGGGATTGGAGAATCTCGTCACACTCAACATATCCTACAACGCTTTCTCCGGAGAGCTTCCTGACACGCCCTTCTTCCAGAAGCTCCCACTCAGCAATATTGCCGGCAACCACCTGCTTGTCGTCGGCTCTGGTGCCGACGAGAACTCCCGGCGAGCAGCCGTCTCGACATTGAAGCTCGCGATGACGATCCTCGTGGCGGTGAGCGCATTCCTCCTTGTGACAGCCACGTACGTGCTCGCCCGCTCGCGCCGCCGCAACGGCAGTGCCATCAGCGGTGGCGCCGCCGAGGCATGGGAGGTGACCCTGTACCAGAAGCTGGACTTCTCGGTGGACGACGTGGTGCGCGGCCTGACTTCGGCGAACGTGATCGGCACTGGAAGCTCGGGCGTGGTGTACCGCGTCGAGCTCCCAAACGGTGAGCCGCTCGCCGTGAAGAAGATGTGGTCCTCGGACGAGGCCGGCGCGTTCCGCAACGAGATCTCGGCTTTGGGCTCCATCCGCCACCGCAACATCATCCGGCTGCTCGGGTGGGGCGCCAACCGGAGCACCAAGCTGTTGTTCTACACCTACCTCCCGAACGGCAGTCTCAGCGGCTTCCTCCACCGCGGCGGGGTCAAGGGCGCCGCCGACTGGGGCGCCCGGTACGAGGTCGCGCTGGGCGTCGCGCACGCCGTGGCATACCTGCACCACGACTGCCTGCCCGCCATCCTGCACGGAGACATCAAGGCCATGAACGTCCTGCTCGGCCCGAGGAATGAGCCGTACCTCGCCGACTTCGGCCTTGCCCGCGTCCTGTCCGGCGTGATCGAGCCCGGCAGCTCCGCCAAGTTGGACACGTCCAAGCCCCGCATCGCCGGATCATACGGATACATGGCGCCAGGTATAATTAAACGATGTCCTAATTTGTGATCAGATCATCAGATATTCAGATTACTAACTGAGATTCTTGTTGGAGCAGAGTACGCGTCCATGCAGAGGATCACAGAGAAGAGCGATGTGTACAGCTTCGGGGTTGTGGTGCTGGAGATTCTGACGGGAAGGCACCCGCTAGACCCGACGCTGCCGGGCGGGACGCACCTGGTGCAGTGGGTGCGGGAGCACATGCAGGCGAAGCGCGGCGTGGCGGAGCTCCTGGACCCGCGGCTGCGCGGGAAACCGGAGGCGCAGGTGCAGGAGATGCTACAGCTGTTCGCGGTGGCCATGCTGTGCATCAGCCACCGCGCTGACGACCGGCCGGCGATGAAGGACGTTGTCGCGCTTCTGAAGGAGGTCAGGCGGCCACCCGAGAGCACCGGTGACGAGGGGAAGGAGCAGCCTTGCGGTGCTGCGGCGCCTGGTCAAGTCGAGCAGCGTTCTCCGGCTCGGAGCGCCCTGCCGATGGGCGGCTCTTCAAATTGCTCGTTTGCCATGTCTGATTACTCAAGCTGAACTGCTTGTTGCAGTAGTAGATAACAGCCACTAAATGTCTAATTGTGTAGAATTTTTGGAGGTATCAGTAAATTAGTAGGTAATTATTTCATGTATTACTTATGGTTATAATGTGATTACTCATATGGTACGGAATTTTTCAAGTAAAATGCATGTTCGATTTATGTTATGTAAGGCCTTTATGTTCACATATGTATTTTGTGAAGCAAATGTGCCATTTGGTTGAAGTGATGCCATCCTAAGTGGACTTTGTGAAAAAAGGTCCATCAAATCAGTAAGCAGAGCCTTTGCAAATGTACCATCGGTTGAAGCTAACACCCAATCAACCAATGGCGGAGCTAGCGATTTGTCGAAGCCGGGGCACACAACAAGCAAAGAACAAAGTCTAAAAAAAATTGAACACTTGAAGCACAACGGAACTGATGTTTTATAGAAAGATGTCTTTTATAGATGATAAATGTGCAAAAGCCGGATTCAACTACTAGTAGCTACAGGTCTAGAGTACTAAATTTTGAAGAATAGACAACAAAAGTGCAATATAGCAGTCTCCAATGCCACTGCCACTTCCTGGTTGTGGTGGGTCTTGATGTGGTTCTTCCACTTCCTGGTCACTAGTCACATTTTGATCATCTTCATCATTTGACAATTCTGGGTGTGGTGAGGCTTGAGGCGGTTCTTCCACTTGTGCTGAATTTCTAGTGTCAACAAAAAAACTTTCCAATTCTGGAATTAAGACAAATATCATTCAATAATTGGGGATTGGCACAACAAACATACAAATGCAGAACCATTATTTGAATCAAACAGAGTACTAATTCACTGCTGCTCACCTAATTGTCGCATTCCACCGGAAGGTCTGGAGCCGGTGCTTCTCGCCGTCCTCGGCTGCCTCACTGTAATCTGCGGTCTGCTGCTGCTTGCCGTCTCATGTCGGGCACTCGCCGGCGCCGGCTGCGCTGCTACTACTAGCTGGAGCTCCGGTGAACCGCTGGCCGGCGGAGACTGAGTGGAATTGCTGCCGGAGCGGCTGCCCTGGTGCTCGCGTTTTCGCTTCCGAGAGTCGCCATCGGCCGCCGGCGTTGCAGGCCGTCTGGAGCCTCTGCCGCGCGCCATATCTCCGTGGCCTCCACCGCCGTCTGCCCGACGCGGCGATGCCCCGACGGCGACCGGCGAATTGAGGATGGGGATTTCGGCTCGGGAACTTCTCGTACAGAGCATGGGATGGGAATTGGGGAACTGATCGATCGATTGTCTCTGTCTGGAATATTAACTAGATAGAAAAAAGACCTAATGGGCCGCTACTAAGGCCCAGCCACCTAGGGAAGTGGCCCAACTAGGAAAATAAGCGTCTTTCTCGTCACCGTCGTGAATTCTGTCTATTCCAGCGTGTTCAGCCGCCATAAAACCTCACCGGCGATCAGCCATCCGGCGGCGGCGAGCCCGGGCACGTGCCCAGGGCGGAGGATGGTAAATTCGCCACTACAATCAACAAAGGTCCATCGAATCAGTAAGCAGAGATTTTAACACTATATATATGAAAATATACACATTCTACACAAGAAAATCATCAAATAAACACCAACAAGGAAATAAATGGTTCTGCAAAATCATAAAGCACTTCGACCTAAGCAGCAATGAACTATTAAGAAAATCTATTAATGAACATGTAGTAGAAAGGGAAAACGAAGCAGAGACAACTCTAATAAAATTGAAGGAACCAAGAAAACAGTGTTGATGTTTTATATTTTGATTGCCCTATCCCGCAAAAGTGAACCCTGAAGTCCCTTTTTGATCTGGCCTACACTAACCCTGAAGCTTAAATAGCTGTCGCATGACTTCTGAGAATCAAGAAACAGGAGAGTATAGGGATGTGCCCAAGGTACACGTTCATTTCACCCTTCAAACCATTGCACATGCATTGATCTATAAATACAAATTTCATGTTAAATAGCATCGTTACTCTAAGTGCACTTTCTGAAGAAAAAATACTGAAGAGGGTAGGAAGCGAGGAAAACTGGCAGTGCAAAAGCTTACTACAAGGACAGATATGCATAACAGAATGATGAATTTATAGTCATTTGGTCTGGCTAATCCAGGACGAAACAGATTGGCAAGCTGTTTTAGCTTTCCAAAACGTCTTATTATATGGGACAAAGGGAGGGTAAAAAGGTAGACAACGTGAACCAACATATTAACAATAGTCCAGCCAAAAAATGAACCAATACACATTCAGTGTTGTTACATTCTAATTGTGAACTACGGTTATCTATCATCATCACCTATTCCCTGATGTAATCAGTATCAACAAAAATCAAGTTGCGTACCTTAGGTATTCTACGCCGGTAAGTTATGAACATAAAACATAACATGACGTTCTCCAACAGGGTGCAGACACATCCTCTGAACCCAATAGTAAGGACTACTGGTAGGGCGCAAGCATATCAACGACAAAAATGTTGAAAGATCAAATTCTAAGGATCCAATAACACTTCATATTAATGTATTAACATGGCACTTGTAGACAGAGGCAAACAATGATGAACAAAGGCACGGTATTCAGGGCATGACACCTGATTATTATCAGGTTTGTGTTTCTTGCTTCCTATAATTGTGTTCATTTACATGATGAAAGCTGCAGATACTAAACCATAATCCTATCCACTAGCTATGAGAACAACCAGTCTGCTCCAAACCCAAATATCGCAGTCATCAAGCGACAGTTCACAAAATCTCTCACCTTGAATCGGACAAGTAGTCATCATTAAAAAAATTAATGCCCACTGGTCAAACAACCGACATGATCAATACTTGTCTCAGCCTGACCCATATTGACTCTGCTACGGCATCAGATTCGCCTGCCTTCCAACGGGAGCCATTCGGATATCCTAACTGCAGTAGCAAACCTGGGTTGTTCCTCCAAGAAGATTCATCAGCCTCATCGACGAGAAATACAAAGTTGTTTCCAAGTTTTCCTGTACTTGCTTAAAGAGTGCACCTGATCGAAGTATGAGGCTTAGGCAGATGGTTACACGGGTGGGGACGCACAACAGCCACGCCATCACCGAGAGATCGCCGTTTGATTAAGCCTCAGTCAGATGGATACACCGGTGGGCTCAGGCAGGCGGCTGCTGGTTATGCCCTAGCCTGGACGGACGGCGGCAATAATCTACTAAGAGGAACAGGGAGGCAATGGATCGATCACCTGGTATGACCTACGGTTGTAATACATCCATGAGAGGCCAGTAAGTTTATCAAATACTAACAACGATGGGCTGTTAGAGGCCTATTGGGCTTTTTCTCACTTACCATGGGGTGCTGCGCCTCTATTTCATTGCGTAATGGCCGGGCACTAATCGCAATTAGGTGTCGTATGCCATACTAGTACCTAGTACTACGTACGAATTTTGTTGAGGGGGGCGAAGGTTAGGGGGGGTCTGACCCCTGCTAGCACCCCCCTGGATCCGCCCCTGCTTGCTTTCCTCACATGTGGATGTCCTCTAAAAAATGCAAGAGTGATGGTATCGCTAGCCTCTCCCTGCACCGAAAAGGACTGTAAAGTGCCACTCACAACAGAAAGGCCTTCGAGAGATGCCATTCTCTGCCAAATCCCCTGTTCCAAATCAAGTACAAGAGCTACAACCTTGGACCTCCCAAGTAAGATACATGACAGAGTTATTTGCCTCACAGAGATATGCATTGGACACATCAAATGCTAACTCTTCATTTGAAGGAATGATCTCCCACTGTTCCCTGCTGAAGTGTCCAATACTTCCGTCAATACCAAGACAAAACAGTTCATTTTCAATAAGAATTGCTCCAGTCACAACTGATAGCTCAAAAGGGTTTGAATTACTTCCTCCTCCCAATTCTCACCCTTTGAATACCCAAATCTGAGGTTGAAAGGGCTTGGGCTGGAGAGACCAATGATCTGAACCTGAAAGCTACTGCTGGCAAGGACCTGTAGGATCAATGAAGTATAGGGCTCTGATGGCATTGGGAGTAGTTTCATGCAGCCAGTTGATAAGTTCAAGAGAAACAATTGAGAGTCTGATTCCAACAGAACCAAGTCTTCATCCGTGGAGAACAATTTTACTTCAACTCTATGGAATTCATAAGGCGGGACAAACCTTGTGTTCAGTTCGGAGCAAAAGAGGCTGAAGGGTTTTGCGCATAGCTGGTCGACAAGAAGTGGAGGAGAATTGATCTGATGGATCATTTGTGGCGAGTTGAGACAAACTTTCTTGCACGCCAACTTCAGGCATAGGGCATCTCTCGATAGAAGTACTAGATATATGACAGTTAGGATATCAGCTGGCAGCTGAAGAATTGGTGCCTGTTGAAAGAAAATAATGGCAAAAGTTAGATGATATAATAAACTGTTTGGGACTTCAGCAATACGAAAGAGGAATAACCAGGAAAGCAAAAAAGAAAACTGAATACGGGGTTCTCTTAGCAAAGCTGGTACACACACATAAAAAAAGAGCACCTGCTAAAATTATCTTCTCGCTTGAAGCAAGATAACAAACATACTCTTCAGATTGATTACTTAGTGGGCGACAAGGGAGCAGCTTATACATAACAGGAAGCACACATGACATAGGAAGCTGTATGTATATTTTCAGCTCTGTACTAGTTGTTGAACAATCTGAACCTTATGTGAAAAATCTTATTGCATCTACGTATTAATTGTAGATGAATCGGGACCAATCAAAGTCTGTCAGGGTTGTCTATATTTTATCTTGCAGATTTCAAACAAGTATACTTTGTAGGTAAAATGACATACCAATGTCTTCTCTGCATCATATCTCTAGTGTTTAGCCTGTCACTTAGGAGCAGCCAGAAGCACATCTTGATCACAATACATTTACTCTTCCAAATTCACTTAAATAAGGGGCAAACTTCAATAGGCAGGTGAACAAACAAATAATACTTCACAGGCTTGTAATCCCCCCACGAACAAACCCAAGAGTCATTAGCATCATCTTTCAAATCTATTTCCTATAACCAAGAACTAAGCACCAACAATTCCTCATAACCCAAGAGTCATTAGCATCCTCTTTCAACTCTATTTCCTACAACCAAGAACCAAGTCATTCACAACTGATTGTAGCAAATCACCTACCAGCACAACAGAATAGGGGAGACGGGGTCTCCTTGGCTGACACCTCTTTTCAATAATAGTGTTTACCAGGCACCCCAATTAGCAGCACAGAAGATGAACCCGATCCCAAGAACTGCTTGACTGAATTAATCCATACTGGATCAAACCCTATATGCTTCAGAATTTGAATGATGGCTTCATGTTAAATAGTATCAAATTCCTTCTCAAAATCTAACTTCAAAATCACAATAGGTTTTTTGGAAGCATGACAAATGTATAATTATTTTTTCTGCCTTGGTGTTTCAAAATGCTGCCATGTTTTTTTGTTACAGTTTTGACCAATCACGGAATAAAATGCTGCAAAGATGGTACAATAACACAAAATATTTGCTAGGCAGGATGGCATATGCTGCAATGATCGGATGGACGAAATACGACATTTTAGTGACATCTGACGATGGGAGAGGCGCAGGATTCTTGCCCCAGATTCTCCGGGATACCCAGCAGTGTCAAAGACATATTTGATTTTTTTTAAATAGACTATGATTACAATCAGCTTCTTCTAATACAACTCTCGTGAGACCACGAGTACAGATTATTATAATACCATTATTGAATCTCGATGGAACATTCGTTTCATTTTCACAGAATGTATCCTAATTTTTGGCCTAACTCTTCTTCTGGTAATAAGCATATAACGGCCCTATTGTTCCGATGGAGAGAAGAGCCTATAATCAGCTTTTTTGGGAAATTTCCAAACGAATAATTTCAACGAAATCTATCAATTTCTCATTTTATTATGTTCCACTTTATGTGGATACAGGTTAATCACACACCTACATCAAAGCCGCATGCATTGGCCGCAAGCGTATACACGCCCGACATATCTGGATTGAGAGGGTAGGGGCGCCTGATGCAAGCAAACAATTTCAGGCTGCGGACTTGCATGACATTGTCATCTTTGATCAAGTAAGCACAGCTGTCCTCCACGCCAAGCTCGCCGGCGGGAGGGACGCGGCAAAGTGCGAAGGGCCGAGCAAGAGGATCCGATCACTGAGTGGGTACACCTTGGTCCACTCGAGCTTCAGGAAATCCATCTTCCACACACTGTAATTCTTGTAGCCCCCGATGGGCATAGGATAATACTGGATGAACACAAGCAGTTCCTGGCGCGATTCCACCAGGTGCTGTGGCGCCTTCTCCAGCGGGAACCCGCCGGCGAGCCATATCTTCCCATGCTCGATGGTCGTGAAGCGCGGCTCCGGGCTGAATTCGTAGCACATGAGCTCCATACACACGAGCTCCGTCGGTGACACCGAGAAGTAGAAGTCCCCATACACGGCGGCGATGCTCTGGATCTGGAAGCCCGGGTGCTTCTCGAAGTTGTACTCGTGAGAGTACCAGTCGTGGTGACTCACGCGGCAGTACCAGAGGACCGGCGAGTCCAGGTCCACAACCAGGACCACACAGCCATGGGAGGTTGGCTTCTCATGGGATAACAAGCACTTGCAGTTTCTGGGCAGGTCCTTGGCGAGGCGCGGGAGATCGACCCTGTCCCGAGCCACGGGGTCCCAGAGCGCGGCGTGCAGGGAGACATGGTCTAGGACGAGCAGCCAACAATGTTGGGTCGCCCAGCACCGCGCCTTCCGTCTGGCATGGCCCCTGCTTCTGTTGGCTACAATCTGCCCGAACACAGAGAGAAATGATTGGGTTCTGCTGTTGTCGCCCTCGGTGGCCAAGCGGCAGATGGCAGACTATCTCCCCGACCAAATCTTCCATTCGAGCTTCTTTACTTCACAATCAATACTGGTGCTTCTGTAAATCAATAAGCACACCAAATGTTAATTTTCTTTCAAGAGCCAAAGCGATACTACTAAATAACAGTGACAAAGACAAATACATCAGCGAAATTTTACAATTACCAATCCATAGTAGACATAAAAAAACAATCCATAGTAGACATAAAAAACCAATCACATGTATATGGCCTTCTCCATGGGTACGAATTAATAAAAAACAAATTGCTACCCCAGCCTCTTACCCAAAAGGAAACTTTTTTTTCCAACCATGCAGGAGGACTGCATTTTAAATATATTAGATGGGAGAAAAAGCGACAGACAAACAAAACAAAAACGAAAACGAAAACCACAACGAATAGGTTCAGCACGTCCAGGCCAAATGCGCAAAGACACACATGCCCAGAGACGACCTTCTAAACCATACATCTTGGTAACATTAAAAACAAAATGACCATGGCTAGCCATCTTCGCATCCTCTTTAATTTGGTCAATGATTTTATTGACCGGCAGGACAATCTTATCGGCACCCTTCTGTTTCTCTCCCGCCAAATGGACCATGTGGTCAACATAACCAATGTTTTCAGAGAGGTTTTGCTCCTGCCCATGAAGGGTATCACAAGCAATATACTACCAATTGTTGAGGGTGTGACCTATGCTGTGAACGACCTGTTGCAAACAAGCCCAGCTAAGGACCGAGGTCCAAATTACGCTGACGACTGCGCATCCCGTGAAAAGTCTATTTTTCCTGAGCCGATTCAGAGAAGACACATTTTTCATTATAGAGAAGATCCCACTTGGCCAGTCTATCTTCTATCCAAACTCTACCCCGAAGATTTAACCACATCAGAACTTGCATTTGAGGGCGGCCCAAGATTGCCAAATGGCCATGTCCGCGCCATAACTCGTAGAACCCAAGAAATATGCACCGGCTATCGCGGACAGCCGGGCAACGCCAAGGATGAACTTGAAGTCCATGATACATGAGGTTCTCGGGTTTCTGGCTGACCCGGGCTCGGAGAGACCGTGCCAGGATTCTGAGATATGTCACGTTTTGTTTTTGTAGTATTGACGAGTCCAGTCTTAAATTTCGGGTCTTGTAGATACCACTGCATCCTTTGCCTCTTCGTCGGGTTTGGAATAAGCTAGCTGCAACTTTTGCTCAAGGTCCTGAAACTTCTTCTCCATTTCAGCACTCTCGCTCAGATTTTCGGTCAGCTTGTTGATCTCTGTATTGATAAGAGCGAGGTTCTCCCTCTCTTTTGCAGTCTTCTGCTCGTACTGTGTTTCGGCTAATTGTAACTGCTGTGTAAGAGTTGTTATTTGATTCTCTAAATCCAGAGTATGGTGTTGATCTTCTTCCCATTCAACTTCCCTTAAAGAAACTTGTTGTTTGTTGTGCTTGTAATGGATCTTGGATTCTTGCAACTGTTATCTAAGAGTTAGTAATTGTACTTCCGGCTCTGCGGCATGATGGTTCTCTGCTTCTAACTGATGTCCTGAGTATGTCTTATATGCATCCCACTTCATCTCCCTCACTGTAGCTTCTCTTCCTGATTTGATATGGTACCGAAAGCAGCATGCAGTAACTTCCTAAGTTCAAGCAATTGTTGCTCCAACACATTTTTTCATGGACTAAGTTTGCATGCTCTTGCATCTTGGTTGTCAACACTTCATTCTTTTCAGTTGTTTCACCTTGCACTTCATTCTTTTCAGTTGTTCCAAAGTAATTTAGCTCAGACATCTCTCGACTTTTGAAATGCGATTCTTTTTTGTACATGTCCAAATTCATCTGCTCCTCCAACTTGGCTATTGCTTGTCAAGCTCCTTCTTAGCACTTTCATATTTGCCATTTAGCATCTGCTCCTCTTCCAGTGTACTTTGGTACCCACTCTCCCAGAGTAGAAGATGCCTGCCTTTCCAGTTCTTCATTGCGTTGAATCATGCAATTGAGTGTTTTTTGTAATGAATGAATCTCTTCCAGTGACCCCTGCTTTTCTACTACTACAGAAGCAAGTGCTAGCTGTAATTCATTCAGCTTGCTCCGATGTACTTCCAATTCCTCATTAAACTACTATTTGAGAGAATCAAATTTATGCAAAAGTTCAACCTTGTTTTGTGTCTTTGTAAGTTGCGCTTCTAGTAGCTTCTTTGATGGTAGAAGCTTTAGATTCCTGCTCTTCATAAGATCCCAACTCAATCTCAAGAGCATCCAGATTCTTCTCTGTACCTTCAATTAAAGACTGGTACAAAGTTTCCGGATCAATGTTCTTCAAAGTGGCATGGTGCATGTACTAATGTCCTCCCACTGTGCTCAAGCTGCTGCCCTGCAGATTTAAGCTTGTCAAGTGCTGACAGTCCTGAAGATCATTATCCACCTCCTTCATTTTACCCCGGCAGATTCTAGATTAGGCTGTAAAGTCTGGACCTGCTTCTCCACTTCCAAATGCACTATGGTCTATGGTCTTCTTTGACAGTTCTTCAAACTCCTCCTTCTCATCACTAGCTTGAGCCAACTTCCCCGACTCCTTTTGTTTGCTTGTGCTAATAAAGCGTCGAAACTTGTGCTCTTCTTCTCAGCGGATGCTAGCTTTGACTCAAACTTAATAAGCTCTAACTTCAGACTTTGCTAAGCAACACTTAATTCCTGAACTTGAGTTTCAAGCTCTGCAGTCCTAAGCATCGCAGACTCCGCAGCTGTTTGGATTCAGTGTATAGATCATTAAGAGATTTCAAATTCAGCTCGAGTTCCTCTTTTTTTGCGAAAAGGCCAATCAATCTATATTGATCATCAACAACGGCACAAAGAATTCTAAAAGTAAAAAAATTACAAATAGGTCTTTGGACCACCTAGCGATGTGCAAGCATGCATCAGAGAGAAGAGATATTCTTTTGCTATGGTCTTAATAGAGACTCTAACTGAATGTACATGTCCTTTCTTATTGGAGAATTGCTGGTTAAGATCAGCAATGGTGTTCTTGCCACTTCCTTTTTCTTCTCTAAGTCTTTTCCAACAATTGTTCTGAATCAAGCACCTTCAATTCTTGACTTTGCGCCCTCTTTTAAGAAACTTAATTTTTCCTTCATACTCTGTCTGCTGTTAGGTCTTCAAGTTTCTTCTTTTCTTCGGTCATTTGGATCAGTGAGTCCAAAAGATCTTTCTCGTTTCCGCATGCAGCTTCCACCATAGCTTCAAGACTGGTTGCTTTTGTTTAGCAATCTTCCAGATCGTCGGAAAGGTGAGAAACCTTGCTTCTGTAATGTTCTAGTTCTGCTTCAACCTCACTGAACTTTGCTGGCGCGGTCCCCAAGCTCACTAACACCAACCTTAAACTACTCTAATCGCTAACAGAAGTTGGTCGCAAAGAGACTCTATAATATGGTGGATTAGCAATTCGTATAGTGAAGTCTAAAAGGCCCTAAAATTAGTTGCAGTGCACTACGGCCCTAAAATCAGTTGCAATGCACTACGGCCCTAAAATCCAACAGCCGATCCCCAAATCCCCAACCCAGATACTCACGTCTGGACTGGAATATCCAAATCAGCGACACGACGGGGATAATACGCACCAACGTCTTGCGGTCCTGAAGCTGTGAGGCAGGGGCGACGGCCGTCTATCGGTCGAGCCGGCTTCCCTCTCTGATGTAGGTTGGTCACGATTTTCACGGATTTGTGCGGAGGGAACGATGAACACGAAGAACAAGTGATGAACACAAGAACACAAAGAGGGAAAAACTCTCAAATCAAAGATAACTAGCAAGTAGCAACTCAGCAAGATTCAATTGGTAACAAATCCCCTAGGGCAGCCCCCAATTCTCCTCTCCCAAGCACATCTTACTCTTAGGATTGTTTGTCCAATTGGTCAATCCAACCAACCCAATAGAATCACCCTAGGATGAAAGATTGGCAAGTAGCAAACTACAAGAGGAAGCCTTGGTATCCACGCAGGGATCTTCTCCACATGGGGAGGCCTTGGTTCATCTCCACAAGGGGAGGCCTTGATTCATCTCCATAGGAGGAAAGAGACACTTTGAGAAGAAGGAGCAAGGCTCTACTCTAATCCCAAATCATAGTCTGACTCTAACCCTAGGCAGCAAAGGGGTATTTATAGTCTAGGTACAAAACGGGGGTAGGACACGATGACAGGTGGGGTCGCGCGCGAGCTGGAGATGAACCGGACCTGGATCCGGTCTTGACCGGACTGGAGTCCGGCGGCGTAGATGAACCGAACCTGGATCCGGTCTTAACCGGACTGGGGCCCGGCGGCGTCGGTTGGTGGGCCGGACCTGGGCCCGATCTAGGCCGGCTGGAGGTCCGGCCGGCTCTGGGAGTAGCCCGGCATTGGGGCCGGTTTAGGCCGGCTGGGAGACCGGTCTTGTCGGGTGCAAGTCCGGACCTGGCCCCCGTCTTGGTCGGCTGGGGGTCCGGTTTGGCCACTTCTTCTCCCTCGTCTTGCGTTGTCTCTTGGCCATCTTCTCCACTCCATTGTAGGTCGTCATCAAGGTGGTTCCTGAGTATGCACAAAGTATCCGTATGAAGTAGCAACCCATTCAAAGGAGTGTCGAATCACACATAGATAGGAGTGAATTCACCTTATCATGGAGAGCTTTGACTCTTGCTCTTGTCATTGGGCCACTTGTTGTAGGAGCCGTAGGTTGGGCTACATCATCTCCCCCCCCCCTTGGAAAAGAGTCGTCCTCGACTCTTGGTCATCCTCATCGCTTGATGTTCCAAGGTATGGCGATAGGTCGGCGACGTTGAAGGTGTCATGGACCAAGTGTTTGGAGTGGAGATGTCGATCTTGTAGGCATTGTCGTTGATGCGCTTGATAACCTTGAAAGGTCCATCTCCACGAGGGTGAAGCTTGGACTTCCTTGCATCCGGAAGCGATCTTTGCGAAGGTGTAGCCAAACAAGGTCTCCTTCTTCAAATATCATGGCGCGCTTGTGTTTGTTCATCTTCGTAGCATGGTCTTTGTTGTGCTTCTCGAGCGTAGTTCTTGTTTCCTCATGGAGCTTCTTCATGTAAGCGGCTCGCTTGTCGAAGTCCATGTTAACTTGCTCACGGAGTGGAAGTGGTAGCATGTCGAGCGCGGTGTAGGGGTTGGAGCCATAGACGATCTCGAAGGGTGTTCTCTTTGTTGCGCGGTGTAGTGCTCGATTGTAGGCGAACTCGGCGTGTGGGATGCACTCTTCCCAATTCTTCAAGTTAGGCTTGATCAACACACGAAGGAGTGTAGATAGGCTTCGGTTCACCACTTCGGTTTGGCCATCGGTTTGAGGGTGGTATGCGGTGGAGAATAGTTGCTTGATTCCCATCTTGGCCATCAAAGTCTTCCAAAAATAGCTCACGAACTTGACGTCACGATCCGACACAATGGTCTTGGCACTCCATGAAGACGGACGATTTCCCTGAAAAACAAAGTAGCAATATGTGAAGCATCGTCGTCTTGTTGCATGGTATAAAGTGTGCCATTTTAGAGAAGCGATCAATGACGACAAAGATGGAATCCTTGTTTGTTTTAGTGCGTGGGAGTCCTAAGACAAAATCCATAGCTATATCGGACCATGGGTGATGTGGAATAGGCAAAGGTGTATATAACCATGAGAGTTTAGAGTAGACTTAGCTTTGAGACATGTAGAACATCGTCGAACTAGGCGTTCCACATCACGCTTCATTCTTGGCCAATAGTAGTTGGTGGCGAGCATGGCGTAGGTCTTGTCGCGGCCAAAGTGACCCATGAGTGTCCTCCATGAGATTCCTTCAAAAGGACCAAACGAAGCGAAGACTCGGGTATACATAGTTTGTTAGCCTTAAACAAGAAACCTTGGTGCAAATAGAAATCACCAATTCCTTTGTGCTCCGAACATTGAGCGAAAATGTCTCCAAAGAAAGCATCGGTAGCATACAACTCTTTATCTCATCCAAACCCAAGACACTAATGTCAAGACGTGTAAGTAGGTTGGCCTTGCGGGATAGAGCATCCGCGACCACATTGTCTTTACCTTTCTTGTATTTGATTACAAAGTAAAGACTCAATGAACTCAACCCACTTAGCATGTCTTTTGTTCAAATTTGTTTGACTTTTCAAATATTTCAAGGATTCATGGTCGGAATGAATGACAAATTCCTTAGGACGAAGGTAATGTTGCCACACATCCAAAACACGAACCAAAGCAAATAACTCTTTGTCATAAATGGGGTAATTCAAGCGAGCTCCATCTAGTTTCTCACTATGGTATGCGATGGGTCTACCATTTTGCATAAGCACTCCACCAATGCCCAATCCACTTGCATCGCATTCAATCTCAAATGTCTTAGAGAAATCCGGAAGGGCAAGGAGTGGTGCTTCGGTTAATAACCGTTTGAGCTCATTGAAAGCAAAATCATGTGCATTGCCCCAAATGAAAGGTACATTTTCTTTGTAAGTTCATGGAGGGGGCAAGCAATTGTGGAAAAATCCTTGATGAAACGGCGGTAAAATCCGGCAAAACCAAGAAAACGTCTCAACTCCTCAAGTGACATCGGAAAAGGCCAAGTCCGAATTGCTTGTATCTTTGCTTCATCAACTTCGACTCCATCCGAAGAAACAACAAAACCCAAGAAAACAAGTTTGTTGGTGGCAAAAGTGCACTTAGAAAGATTTGCATAAAGCTTTTCATTGCGAAGAACCAACAAAACTTGAGCAACATGAGAAGTGTGCTCTTCCAAAGATTTGCTATAGATAAGGATGTCGTCAAAGTATACCACAACAAATTTCCAATGAAAGGACGCAAAACATGATTCATGAGACGCATAAAAGTAGAAGGTGCATTGGAAAGACCAAATGGCATGACAGCCATCATAAAGACCAAGCTTTGTTTTAAATGCGGTCTTCCATTCATCACCTTCACACATCTTATTTGGTGATATCCACTTTTAAGATCAATTTTGGAGAATATAGCGGAACCACAAAGCTCATCAAGCATATCATCAAGTCGAGGGATAGGATGGCGATACCGAACGGTGATGGCGTTGATGGGCGACAATCCATGCAAAGGCGAAGAGTGTTGTCGTGCTTGGGTACCAAGATGACGGGCACGGCGCACGGACTCAAGCTCTCGCGGATATGTCCCATGGCAAGAAGTTCTTGTATTTGCCGCTCGATCTCCTTTGTCTCTCGGGGTTGGTGCGGTAAGGAGCGCGGTTTGGTAGCGGTGCGCCGGGAACAAGGTCGATGCGGTGCTCGATTCCGCGTAGAGGAGGTAGTCCCGGTGGCACTTCTTGAGGGAAACATCTTCAAAGTCCTTCAAAAGAGACAACAAAGAAGGAGGAAGGTTTGTGAAAGTGTTAGTCATAGAAACTTCACCCTTGCATATGAGCACATAGTGGAGGGTGGATGGGTTCTCTCTCAACTCCCTCATCTCTCTCTTGGGCAAATAGTGTAAGTTTTGTGGGAACTCTCTTTGAAGTGTCACACTCATTTGGCTTGTGGCTCTCACTCACTTTATGGTGGGTCTCTCGCTCACCACTCATCTCACTTGACGAACGATCTTGTTGTGCCCTTGCAATAGTCTTGGCGTTGTCGGCGATGACTTGACTTGGTGTCATGGGACGAAGGACGAAGGTCTTGTCGTTGTTCTTGAAGCTATAGTAATTTGTCCTTCCATCATGCATAGCACCCTTGTCAAATTGCCATGGACGCCAAGAGTAAGTGACAAACGTCATAGGCACAACATCACAATCAACCGTATCTTCATAGGCTCCAATCTTGAAGGACACTTGCACCATGTGTTGAATCTTGACGGCTCCGGTATCACTCAACCATTGCACATGGTAGGATGTGGGTGCTTCTTGAACTTCAAGTTGAGCTTATCACAAAGTTCTTTGCTCGCTAGTTGTGGCAACTTCCACCATCTATGATGACCTTGATGGACTTTCCATTGATTCCCGCTCTTGTTTGAAAAAGTTGCATCTTTGGTCTTCTTCCACTTGAACATTGGTGGTTAAGCTCTTGCCACAACCAAGGAAGGGTTGTTGTCGCCATCACAATATATCTCACTTTCTTCTTCTTGAGCACTTTGCATTGTGGCGACCTTGTTCAAAGCATTGTACTCATCTTCACTCATAGATTCATACTCTCCCATGTCATTGATGATCATGACCTTCTTGTTGGTGCACTCAAAAGATTTGTGCCCTTGTCCGCCGCACTTGTAGCATTGCAAAGTCTTGTGCCGGACGAAGATCCTTGAGGCGCCTTGGTAGGGGAGGTACTTTCTTGAAAGGTTGAGGCGCTTGAGGTGTCGATGTAGAGACTCTTGGAGGACCTCGTGTTCGCTTGAGGAAGAGCTTGTGAAGGTGTAGGTGTTGACGAAGAAGGCTTGTTGGCGAAGAATGCCTTTGTCTTGAGGTATTTGAGCTCTTCAAGCACGTGGCGCTCGGCCTTGAAGCTTGATGTACTAGCTCAACCAAAGAGGCATATGGTTGGAACTCCACGATCTTCTTGATTGGATAGTTGAGGCCATTCATGAAACGAGCCATGGATTGCTCTTCGTACTCGTTGACATTGGCTCTCATCATGGAGATTTCCATCTCCTTGTAGTACTCGTCAACCGACTTCAACCTTGCTTCAACTCTTGCAACTTCTTGTATAAGTCTCTAGTGTAATGGCTTGGCACGAAGCGCTTGTACATTGTTTCTTTCATTTCAACCCAAGTGTCGATTGGTTGTTGGTGGTTAGCGACGCGTGCATCTTGTAGTTGTTCCCACCACAAGAGGGCATACTCTTCAAACTCCATCGAGGCTAAGGCAACCTTCTTGTTGTCGGAGAAGCGTTGCACGGAAGATCTTGTCAACCTTGAGTACCCATGAGAAGTAAGCTTCCGGATCACTTGTGCCGTAGAACTTGGGTATGTCAAAGCGACGTTGGTCAAGTCATCATAGTTGTCACCATGGCACCACGTGGGAATGCACGTCCACGTCTCCTTCGATTGAGTCCATCACCATTGTGTTGGCTTGACTCGTTATCACTTGACTCGGAACGTGGTGTTGTTGACGATCATGTGGAAGTTCTTGACGAGGACGAGGATCATGGGAGGAATGGGTTGTTCGTTATTGTTCGCATTGTCATGATTTTGACGTGGCCTTGGAGGATGACGGGGTGACGTCCTTGTTCATCAAAGTCATTCGCACCCGGAACGCCATTGTCATTAGCCAATGGGTCATGACGATCACGTTGTTGCGGTGGTGGTGATGGTATGCGTTCGCGACGTTCATCATTTTGGTGAGGTTGTTCTTGATGCGCATTGGCATTGTTCGCGTGAAGATCATGTGGTTGTTCAACGTTAGGAGGAGGTCGTTCATGGGCGTCGCGCCTTGGATTATGTTGACGTTCTTGTCGAGGTTCATGACGTCCATGACGTGCTTGTGTCGACCTTGAGGTGCTTCTTGTACGGCTTGAGCGTGATGAGAAGAAGCTCGTTGTCGCACAAGGTTGTTGAGAGCTTCGGTCACCGCTCCATAGATGCTTCTTGCGCATGCATGCGGTCGTTGAAGTTGGCTCTTGAGCTTGAAGACGGCGCTCGTAGCGTCCTAGGCCATCACGAAGAAGGTGTCGAAGACCAACAAACTCGTTTGTGTGACATAGCCATGATCACCGCGAACTCCACCATGGATTTCATCGTCCGAGCTTGAGCTTCCGTTTGTACTTCCCCTAAACATTTTCTCAAGAACAAGTGAGATATGTGGTAAGGAAAACCAAGACAAACTATATCCCAAGTATAATGTGGCTTGAGAGGAGAGAATCCGGTTCTAACACCCACACACACACTTATGAGGATAGGAAGGTATGAAGTGGCAAACGAAACAAGCAAACCGGAAAAGATATTGTCAAAGGTAGAGAAAATCCACAATGATCAAATTACCAAAGAAACTCCAACCACAAATGATGAAGAAACACACACAAAAGCGAATGATGGGGTTGGGCGACCAAAGGGCGAGCACTCGAAGATAGACAACCTAACGAAGACTACGTGCTCAAATGTCACCCAACACAAGAGGGACGCTAGCTCAATTGCTTTTGATGGGCAACGGATTTGCACAAGTGTTACACACTCACACTCACTTTGGCGGTTTAGCTTTGTCGCAACCTACAAGAGATGATACTTGGCACTACTCATGTTCTTTTCTTTTCTCTTTTTTTTTTGATTTTTGCTTTTTGACGATGATTCCTTCTCTTTTGCTAGTGCCAAGATCTCTAACGATACACACTCGCCAATACTTTAAGACAATCACTCGACAAGTGCAATGCCCCGCAATATCAAAGAGCTAGTCCGATAGGTCAAGGTACGCGAAAGGAAGAAGGGTTCACAACGGATTACAATGTCGGGGAAATGTCGAGTCCTTGGTGTCGTCTTTGCTTGTCGTTGATGAAGTTGCTGCGGAAGCTTCGATGTTGTAGACGTTGCACACACCGAAAAATGACTCAAACAACAACGGAGAATTGCCAAAACGAACCGAGGAATCAAAAGGAAGAAAAGAAAATTTTCTAGTCAAACCGGACCTGGGGCCGGTTTAGGCCGGGTGGGGGTCCGGTCGCGTCGGCCTGTGGTCCGGACCTGGGGCCGGTTTAGGCCGGCTAGGGGTCCGGCTCAGCTGGATCTCGAAAATCCGCGAATTTTTGGCGGAAAAGTGACGCGAAAAACCTCGATTTCGTGAGAAATTGGTAAAATTAAGGCTAGGGAACGCAAACAAGGGTGGAGGGGGTCCTAAAGCAACAGATCCATGGATCAAAACTACCAAAAACTCATCAAATCGAACGAATTGGCCGAATCTCAAAATGGCTATTTTTGGTGGAAATTTTCGAATTTCTCAAAAACGAAGAAAAATTTGGTGGATTTTGGTGGAAACACAAATCAAATCCGTGTCAACCTAGAGCTCTGATACCATATGATGTAGGTTGGTCCCGATTTTCACGGATTTGTGCGGAGGGAACGATGAACACGAAGAACAAGTGATGAACACAAGAACACAAAGAGGGGAAAACTCTCAAATCAAAGATAACTAGCAAGTAGCAACTCAGCAAGATTCAATTGGTAACAAATCCCTAGGGCAGCCCCTAATTCTCCTCTCCCAAGCACACCTTACTCTTAGTATTGTTTGTCCAATTGGTCAATCCAACCAACCCAATAGAATCACCCTAAGATGAAAGATTGGCAAGTAGCAAACTACAAGAGGAAGCCTTGGTATCCACGCAGGGATCTTCTCCACATGGGGAGGCCTTGGTTCATCTCCACAAGGGGAGGCCTTGATTCATCTCCATAGGAGGAAATAGACACTTTGAGAAGAAGGAGCAAGGCTCTACTCTAATCCCAAATCATAGTCTGACTCTAACCCTAGGCAGCAAAGGGGTATTTATAGTTTGGGTACAAAACGGGGGTAGGACACGATGACAGGTGGGGTCGCGCGCGAGCTGGAGATGAACCGGACCTGGATCCGGTCTTGACCGGACTGGAGTCCGGCGGCGTAGATGAACCGGACCTGGATCCGGTCTTGACCGGACTGGGGTTCGGCGGCGTCGGTTGGTGGGCCGGACCTGGGCCCGGTCTAGGCCGGCTGGAGGTCCGGCCGACTCTGGGAGTAGCCCGGCATTGGGGCCGGTTTAGGCCGGCTGGGAGACCGGTCTTGTCGGGTGCAGGTCCGGACCTGGCCCCGGTCTTGGCTGGCTGGGGGTCCGGTTTGGCCACTTCTTCTCCCTCGTCTTGCGTTGTCTCTTGGCCATCTTCTCCACTCCATTGTAGGTCGTCATCAAGGTGGTTCCTGAGTATGCACAAAGTATCCGTATGAAGTAGCAACCCATTCAAAAGAGTGTCGAGGTCACACATAGATAGGAGTGAATTCACCTTATCATGGAGAGGTTTGACTCTTGCTCTTGTCATTGGGCCACTTGTTGTAGGAGCCATAGGTTGGGCTACATCACTCTCTCTCTCTCTCTCTCTCTCTCTCTCTCTCTCTCTCTCTCTCTCTCTCTCTCTCAGGCTTGAGACGTCACGGAAAGAGGGAGATTTCGATAGAGGGAGACGGAAGAGACGCGGCCCTAGCCCTCGGCCGTTCTGGGCTTTATGCAGTTGCGCCCTTCATCATTTGCAAAAATCAAAAGATGTGCGCTTTGGGCGGCCCCAGAGACTATGACGCGCCGGTCCCGGTCCACGCCACCTAACGGCACGATTGTTCATGAATTGCATTGAAAAATAGCCTTCATAAATGTTTTATATAAAACTTGTAAAATTCTATAAAAAAATTAATTTCTAACATCTCTCCTATCGCACGCAAGGCCATCCGATCGCCGTCTCCGTTGTGCCCCAGCCAGGCTTCCTCGCCACCTCCGAATCTGTTCACTCTCTCGAATCCCTCTCTTTTTTCCCTCCACTTCTCCTCTCATGGTGCGATATGAAGCGACCTAATAAACGATTCAACGCACTGTTGGTCCACCCGCAGCAAGGGTGGAGAAAAACTAGCCAAGTCGCCCAATGGAAAGCTGGAAGTACAAGTACCACGCGCCATGGGAGGAGCTCCGGAACTCGCGCTTCCAACTTCCATGGCATAAGGACAACCTCCATATGTATCTATGTGTCCTGAAAAAAGAAAGAAATGAGATCGTGGTGCAATAGAGAAGAATTATGTGGATTCCATTATGGGTGATTAAAATTGATACTCACGAATTTGAAACAAGAAGCATCAGCCATGGAGAAAAGAGAGAGAAAACGCATCGCAAGCTGGATGGCAAAGCTGGAGGGGAAGGTAAGAGATAGAGATCACCTATTATTTCACTCTCACATGGGCCCTATTGTCGATTCCATAGACAGAACAAAAAAAAGCACATACCGATTCATACGATTCTACATTATGATTGGCATAAGCGTACATGACTTAGGAGAAATGCATGTTTGAGTCATGTTTATGTGGGAGGCACCGACCATGAATTTTAAAATAAAATATAAAATATATGTCATGAAAAAATATACCATTAAATTTATATTTGAAAGCAGATTTTAACGATATAATTTTTGCAACAAACCAAACATGTTATGTTAGTTAATTTTTTTGGTCCAAGTTAGGCTTAAATTCTAAGGGGACGTTATAATCTCAGACCAGGGTTAAATGTTAATTAAAAAGTTGTCATTGTTTGTATATCATCAACATCAAGGGGAAATTTCCGTGTACACTAGGTTTACATGTGTGGGAATGAAACAATTTTAAGAGCCCGTAGCAACGCACGGGCATTCAACTAGTCCAATAAAGATATTAGAATCGTGAAAATATAAAAGCACGTAGCACAAGTTCAGAAATATGGCAAAAATAAAACAAACAAAACCATCATATCTTGTCTGTCAACAAAGCAATCTAGTGAACTTGAGTAGTACACAATTAAGTCTGAATTTGCAAAGTATCTATTAAATTATGGTTTAGTTTTCCGCTAACTTGTATTCCCTATGTTCGGACACTTATTTCGGAACGGAGGGAATAACCTTCATGTTGGTGTAATAAGCAAACGAAAAGTGAATACAACCATACAAGATCGAAGCACGACTCCTGATTATTGTATACATACTTAAGCACGACTCGTGATTATTGTATACATACTTAAAGTACTGCTTGGATCACCTTTTTGGGTTTAAATTACTTTACACTACATGCATTATTTTTGCATTGGTTCTAATTTAATAGCAAACTATCAAACAAGATGTAGAATCAAACCGAGTAAATTGACATCATGGCATTATCAGTTCATAGATAAAACAAAAGTCATAGACTATGTTTGGCAGCTCAGATTTTGTAAAATCCAAATATTCCAAAACCTTGGTACAATGTATGGGCAAATAGTTTTCATACAACAACGGTATTTTAAAATACAAGGTCCATACCATTTGTTATTAGTACCTTAGTTTCGGAATACCAAGGTCGACGGTTCCATAAACATGGAATTTTAGCCAAACACCTCAAAGTATATAAAATGTAGATCCTTTATAATTTGTGGTATCTTCAAAATACATAGAGAAAAATTGAGCTACTAAACACGCCCTTAATGTCTCGTAAACCTATATTAAAAAATAAAAATTAACTATATTTCTCAAACCGTAACGTGGAATTTCTATGTCTTGTATCTTCTTATTTGTTGAAAAGTGACAAGTAAAGCCCCACATTTGGAAACTTTAAACAAGATATTAGGGCTTTCCAACCACTTCTTATGAGAAATCATAATCATCTCAGAAGAGAACAACTTATAGATGACGTTCAACAAAATTAGACAAATGAGTGTCTTTCCAAATTAATTGTCGCTTTGGTGAGAACTATCTTGAAAAACGAATGCGGACAATAGGTTGACAATGGGAGAGGCAATCAGTGTATGCATACATACATGTGTGGTTGGGTCGAGACTCGAGAGGGGAGGGATTCGAAGGGTAGGCATTGGAAAAGAAGGTAGGACACAAAAGGACTAAAAGATAAAAGAAACATGCGAGAGGAGGAAGGGGACCCATCTGGTTGTACCCAATGGCGGACCCAGAAACTTCCGGAAGTTTTGGCAAACAAGTTTAACATGCTCAATTTTTGAAAAAAAGTTGCTACAGAAAGTGCTAAAATACAAGCTTTGCATCGTCGTCAATTCCAGGCGGGCAGCGCTTTGTCCGCCCGTGGTTCAACCATGCACTTGCCTCACATGTATGCCAAAGTTAGAGGATTATCTTCAGGGTTTTATTTTTTAGCAACACGGTATTGAAAAACGTAGGGATAAAAAGAAAAGATCGGGCGCCATGACATCCTAAACTGAAGATAGAGACAATGCAAGTACTAAGATACTAGTGCATGTAGAAGTAAGAGCATCTCTAGTAGAGACCTTAAACCGCGGAACCTTAAAACCAGTTTACGGTTCGCGAAAGTCGCGTTTTTTGGCCCAAAACGAGGCGCGCCATAGTAGCAAACCGTAAAGCCGAACCTTAAAACCGTAAAGCCGAACCTTAAAACAGAATATTCAGTTTTAAGGTTCTGCTTTACGGTTTCTGCTATGGCGCGCTATTCCCCAACCTGTAAACCTAAAAACATATAGTAGTCAAATTCATCACAAATATGTCAAATTGCTCACAATTTCGATATAAGTTTAGCAAATAACATAGTTTCACGAATCTAAGACGGCAATTAACATAGTTTTGAATCCATATGGCCAAAAACTTGCATCCAATATCCCACCCGCATCATCGAGATGACCTAGACCTAGACATCACCACCACCACCACCACTAGCACCACCACCACCACCACCAACACCATCACCACCACCACCACCACCACCACCACTACCACCACCACCACAGCTTGTTTTGATCAAGGCTTGCTTCCTTCGATGCAAGATCTCCCTCCTTGCGATGTCATGCCACTCCAACGTGAGTTCATCCATTTCACCTCAGTTCATCATCATGATCTTGTTCTCCTCGGCATGGAGCTTGGCCACAGACTTGTTCTCCTTCGCAATGGCTCTTCTTTCCTCAATGTCGGCCTTGCGCATCCCCTCCTCCCGGAGTAGTTGCCACCTCTCTTCTTCTCTTGAGCTTTCTTCTCGGCCAATTGTTGCTTTGCCTTCAATGTCTTGGCCACCATGGTCTCATTTGATTGCACCATTTGATCAAGCTTCTTCCTCAAGCTTGCAGCCTCGGCTTGCTTCATGATTCTTTCCTTGGCTTTCTTGTTTCCTTCGGGCTTGTTCTTGTTCCTCCCTCCATTTGCGGCACCATATTCATCTTCATCTTCATCATCCTCGATATTTATTTCACCCTTTTTTGGTTCTTGGTCCCTCAACTTCCATTTCTCACTTCGTTGGAGAATTTTCCAACAATGGTTAAGCGTAAATGGCTTCTTCTTGGATGTCGGCATGTCCTTGTATCGTTCTCTTGCAATGCGTTCCTACAAAAATGAAACCATATCCGTGGTGAACAATAGCAAACAAGGCAACATAGTGAAACAATGCTAAATTTAGTTTAGACTGTGTAGTTTAGACCGCGTTGAAACAATGCTAAAATGAAATACTCTCCCAAACACGGATCAATGTCTCATCTTCCAAAACCATGTAGTTTAGACCGCATGTTTAACCATTGACACATCTACCTCCTCAACCTCATCTTCTTCGCCGGCACCACCATCAACGCCACCGTCGGCCTTGTTGTAGCCAAAATTGCCGAGAGGGGGGTTCTCAATGTCAACTGATGCGGCATTCATCAAGTCAACGAATGAATGGGATGCATCAAAGAGTGGGATGCTACAAATTGGGGCAAGAATTTCATTTCACTAACTAGAAACGTGAGGGGCGGCGGAAAAGAGTAGACATTTCCATACCCCGAGATGTCGGCGTCGTTCGCGGGTGCTTCGGACGGAGAAGCCATGGCGGCAGAAGCGGCGCTCGCGCTGGACCTAACCTTCCGCATGGGACCCTGATACGTCTCCAACGTATCCATAATTTCTGCTGTTCCATGCTTATATTATACCATTTGCTACATGTTTTATATACACTTCGTATCACTTTTATGCATTTTCTGGGACTAACCTATTAACAAGATGCCACAGTGCCAGTTCCCTGTTTTCTGCTGTTTTTGGTTTCAGAAAGTTACTTCTGGAAATATTCTCGGAATTGCACGAAACAAAAGGCCAGGTCCCTATTTTTCCAGCACATCACGGAGTCCGAAGGAGAGACGAAGAGTGCCAGGAGGTGGCCAAACACACCTAGGCGCGGCTGGGCCCACAGCCGCGCCTGAGGTGGTTTGGGCCCCTCGGGGGTCCGCCGACATCGCCCCTTCGCCTATTTATTCCCCGAGACGCGAAAACCCTAAAACACCGAGCCTTTCATCCAGAACATATTCGCTGCCGCCGCCGTCGTCAACCCTAACTCGGGGGGTTCCTGAAGCTCTTCCCGGCACCCTGCCGGAGAGGGGAATCATCACCGGAGGGCTCTACATCGCCATGCCCGCCTCCGGAGTGATGCGTGAGTAGTTCATCCTTGGACTATGGGTCCATAGCAGTAGCTAGATGGTTGTCTTCTCCACTTGTGCCATCATGTTTAGATCTTGTGAGCTGCCTATCATGATCAAGATCATCTTATTGTAATGCTACATGTTGTGTTTGCTGGGATCTGACTTATATTGATACCTATGTGGAGCTGAATATTATATTATCATGTCTATGTCATTTGTGATCTTGCATGCTCTCCGTTACTTGTTGAAGCCTTGGCCACGTGAATACTTGTAACTCCAAGAGGGGGTATTTATGCATGATAGTTGGGTTCAACCTCTATTTAACCTGGGATAGTGACAGCAAGTTCTAAGGTTGTAGATGTGTTGTTGCCACTAGGGGTAAAACAGCAATGCTTTATTCAAGGATGAATGTATTGTTTACATTACGCACATTACTTAATGCAATTGTCTGTTGCTTGCAACTTAATACTGGAAGGGGTACGGATGTTAACCGGAAAGTGGACTATTTAGGCATAGATGCATGCTGGATAGCGGTCTATGTACTTTGTCGTAATGCCCAAATGAATCTCATAGTAGACACCACAGCTCACACATGCATGTTATATGCACTTATCAATTGTCAATTGCCCAGCTGTAATTTGTTTACCCAGCATGTTAGTTATCTTATTGGAGAGACACCACTAGTGAACTGTGGACCCCGGTCCATTCTTTTACATCTGAAATACAATCTACTGCAATCATTGTTCTCTACTGTTTTATGCAAACAAACATCATTTCCATTCGATACGTTTAACCCTTTGTTTTCAGCAAGCCGGTGAGATTGACAACCTCACTGTTAAGTTGGGGCAAAGTAGTTTGATTGTGCTGTGCAGGTTCCACGTTGGCACCGGAATCCCTGGTGTTGCGCCGCACTACACTCCTCCACCAACACCTTCGAAGCAAACCTCGTTTTCCTACTGGTCCGATTAAACCTTGGTTTCATACTGAGGGAAAACTTACTGCTGCACTCATCATACCTTCCTCTTGGGGTTCCCAACTGACGTGTGACGTACAAGCAATTGTTTCTGGCACTATTAACCTAGAGCCACCAACAACGTTTTCTGGCGCCGTTGCCGGGGAAAACAGAATTGCTTCTGCAAGGGGAGTCTCTCACACCCAATCTCTTTACTTTGTTATTTGTCTTGCTTAGTTTATTTTTATTTGTTTTGTTTGCTTTCTCTATATCAAAAACACAAAAAAATTAGTTACTTGTCTTGCTAGTTTATTTTTATTTTGTTTTGTTTGCTTTCTCTATATCAAAAACACAAAAAAATTAGTTACTTGTTTAATTCAGTTAATTTTGTTTTTCAAAATGAATACTCCTGAGAACACTAAGTTGTGTGACTTCACTAGCACAAACAACAATGATTTCATATGCACTCCTATTGCTCCACCTGCTTCTACAGCAGAATTTTATGAAATTAAACCTGCTCTATTAAATCTTGTTATGAAAGAGCAATTTTCTGGTGTTAGTACTGATGATGCTGCTGCCCATCTTAATAACTTTGTTGAACTTTGTGAAATGCAAAAGTATAAGGATATGGATGGGGATATTATAAAACTGAAACTTTTTCCTTTCTCCTTGAGAGGAAGAGCTAAAGAATGGTTGCTTTCTTTGCCTAGAAATAGTATTAATTCTTGGACAAAATGCAAAGATGCTTTCATAGGGAAATATTATCCTCCTGCTAAGATTATATCCTTGAGAAGTAGCATTATGAATTTTAAACAACTTGATAATGAACATGTTGCTCAAGCTTGGGAAAGAATGAAATCTTTGGTGAAGAATTGTCCCACTCATGGACTGACTACTTGGATGATCATCCAAACCTTTTATGCAGGATTAAATTTTTCCTCAAGGAACTTATTGGATTCAGCCTCTGGAGGAACCTTTATGTCCATCACTTTAGGTGCAGCAACAAAGCTACTTGATGATATGATGATCAACTATTCTGAATGGCACACCGAAAGAGCTCCTCAAGGTAAGAAGGTAAATTCTGTTGAAGAAACCTCCTCTTTGAGTGATAAGATTGATGCTATTATGTCTATGCTTGTGAATGGTAGATCTCATGTTGATCCTAATAATGTTCCTTTAGCTTCATTGGTTGCTCAAGAAGAGCATGTTGATGTAAACTTCATTAAAAACAACAACTTCAACAACAATGCTTATAGGAATAATTTTGGTAGCAACAATTATAAGCCTTATCCTTCAAATGGTTATGGTAATTCTTATGGTAATTCCTACAGCAACAATAGAAGTGTGTCCTCTGATCTTGAAGCTATGCTTAAAGAATTTATTAGCACACAAAAAGCTTTCAATAAAACTGTTGAGGAAAAGTTTGAAAAAATTGATGATCTTGTCTCTAAAGTTGATAGTCTTGCTCATGATGTTGAAATTCTAAAACTGAAAGTTATGCCTAATGAAGTTAAAGATATTAAGTCATTTGCTACAGCAAATGCCATCCAAGTTCGAATTGATAATAATATTAGGATGTTGGCTGAATTGCATGCTAGGTGGGAAAAAGAGGAAGAACTTGAAAAAGAGAATAGTATAGTTAGAGTTTGTACTATCACCACCACTAGTAATGCTAATGTTTCACATGCTAGTAAACCTCCTACTATTGATGGTAATGTTATTGGTGTTGATAATGTCTCTACTACTTCTGCTAAGCGTTTGAAATTGCCTAAAACTGCTGAAACTTTTTCTGATAAAAGTGCTGAAATTTTTCAAACTATTGGAGACAATGGTTCCACCACCATTGACAATAATGATTTTGATTTTGATGATTGTAACATCTCTGAAGTTATTATGTTCTTGCAAAAATTAGCTAGAAGTCCCAATGCTAGCACAATTAATTTGGCTTTTACAAAGCATATTACAAATGCTCTTTTGCAAGCTAGGGAGGAGAAGTTGAAACTTAAAGCTTCTATTCCTAGGAAATTAGAAGATGGTTGGGAACCCATCATTAAGGTAAAGGTGAATGATTTTTATTTCAATGCCTTGTGTGATCTTGGTGCAAGTGTTTCAGTTTTGCCCAAGAAGCTTTATGATATTCTTGATTTGCCACCTTTGGAACATTGTTATTTGGATGTTTTTCTCGCTGATAATGCTATGAAGAAACCTTTGGGGCGAGTTAATGATGTTTTTATTACGGTAAAAGATAACCTTGTCCCCGTTGATTTTATTGTTATGGATATTGAATGCAATGCATCTTGTCCTATTGTTTTGGGAAGACCTTTTCTTCGAACTGTTGGTGCCATCATTGATATGAAAGAAGGTAATATAAGGTACCAATTTCCTCTCAAGAAAGGTATGGAACACTTCCCTAGGAAGAGAATGAAGTTACCTTTTGACTCTATTGTTAGAGCAAGTTATGATGTTGATGCTTCTTCTCTTGACAACACTTGATTTTCACTTTCTGCGCCTAGCTGAAAGGCGTTAAAGAAAAGCGCTTATGGGAGACAACCCATCGTTTTTATTTGCTGTTATTTTTGTTTTCTTTGAGTCAAGGATTTTTGTTACTTCTGTAGCAACTCCTTTGTATCTTTATTTTATCGCAATGTTGTGCCAAGTAAAGTTCTATATTGAAAGTTGATGCAAGATTTGGATTTCTGCGCAGTGACAGATTTTTAGCTGTCACGGATTTGAGCTTATCTCCCTGTAGAAAATTCAAAAAATTCTGAGAAAAATCACGCATATTCCTGAGATATGTACGCAACTTTCATTATTTTAGGCCAGATCCATCTGAGCAACTTAAGTGCCTCGAAAAAATTCGTCATTCCAGACTGTTCTGTTTTTGACAGATTCTGCCTTTTGTTTTGCATTCGCTCTTTTACTGTGTTTGTGTGGATTTCTTTGCTCCACAAAGCATTGGTGGCTGTAGCTAATGTCCAGAAGCTTTGGGATTGATTGTATCATTACAGAATATGAGAATTTTTGATTATGCACTAACCCTCTAATGAGAACTGTCTTGAGTTTGGTGTGAAGGAAGTTTTCAAGGATCAAGCGAGAAGGGTGATATTATGTGATCAAGAAGAGTGAAAAGCCTAAGCTTGGGGATGCCCCCGTGGTTCATCCCAACCATATTCAGAGAGACTCAAGCGTCTAAGCTTGGGGATGCCCAAGGCATCCCCTTCTTCATCAACAAACTTATCAGGTCATCTCTAGTGAAACTATATTTTAATTCTTTCACATCTTATGCGCTTTACTTGGAGCGTCTGTGTGTTTTTATTTTTGTTTTTGTTTGAATAAATTCGGATCCTAGCAATCCTTGTGTGGGAGAGAGACACGCTCCGCTTTTTCATGTGAATACTCATGTTCTTCACTTATATTTGTTGAGTATTCTTAACTAGCTACTGCAGTGCTTTTAGCTCCTGTTTTTCATGCATCTCTTCGAGCTGTTAGCACTTGTTTATAAATACTCTCTTGCTGCATTATATTATCATTTGGAGAGTTTATGTTTAATAAATTATTGGTGTTTGTTTGGAAGAAAGAAAATGCTACATGTAGTAGTTGGTATTGGAAAAGACATATGCATTCTTGTAGATCATTGTCTTGTTTTGATTTGATGCTTTGCAATTGTTTTGAGCTCTCAAGTAGATCATGTTTAAGCTCTTGCATCATGTAGTTAAAGCCTAGTAGTGGAGAACTACCGTAGAGCTTGTTGAGACTTGGGATGCATATTTGTTCTCTCTAAGGTCTAGATATTTTCTGGTAAAATGTTTGAGCAACAAGGAAGACAGTGTAGAGTCTTATAATACTTGCAATATGTTTTTATGTGATTCTTGCTGTACCGGTTTATACTTGTGTTTGCTTCAAACAACCTTGCTAGCCTAAACTCTGTACTGAGAGGGAATGCTTCTCGTGCATCCAAAACTTGAGCCAAAACCCATGCCATTTGTGTCCACCATACCTACCTACTATGTGGTATTTCCTGCCATTCCAAGTAAATATTTCATGTGCTACCTTTAAACTATTCAAAACTTTATTACTCCTTATTTGTGTCAATGTTTTATAGCTCATGAGGAAGTATGTGGTGTTTTATCTTTCAATCTTGTCATTTACTTCTGACAGACTTTCACCAATGGACTAGTGGCATATACATCCGCTTATCCAATAATTTGCAAAAAGAGCTGGCAACGGGGTGCCCAGCCCCAATTAATTACAACTTTCATTAATAATTCTCTTCACATGTTTTGCCCTGATTTATCAGTAAGCAACTTAATTTTGCAATAGACACTCCTCCATGGTATGTGAATGTTGGAAGGCACCCGAGGATTCGGTTAGCCATGGCTTGTGTAAGCAAAAGGTTGGGAGGAGTGTCATCTATAAAGAAACTAAAATACATGTGTAAACAAAAGAGAAGAGGGATGATCTACCTTGCTGGTAGAATAACGTCCTTCATGGGAGCCGCTCTTTGAAAGTCTGGTTGACAAGGGGGTTAGAGTGCCCACTACCATTCGTTGACAACAACAAACACCTCTCAAATACTTATTTTGTGCTCTCTATATGCTTTCGAAAACTTAAAAAGCTCTAGCACATGATTTAATCCCTGCTTCCCTCTGCGAAGGGCCTATCTTTTACTTTATGTTGAGTCAGTTTACCTACTCCTTTCTATCTTAGAAGCAAACACTTGTGTCAACTTTGTGTGCATTGATTCTTACATATTTACTTATTGCACTTGTTATATTGCTTTATGTTGACAACTATCCATGAGATATACATGTTACAAGTTGAAAGCAAATGCTGAAACTTAATCATCCTTTGTGTTGCTTCAATGCCTTTTACTTTGAATCTATTGCTTTATGAGTTACCTCTTATGCAAAACTTTTTGATGCTTGTCTTGAAAGTACTATTCATGAAAAGTTTTTGCTTATATGATTCATTGTTTACTCTTTATCTATTTGTTAGCAAACTATAGATCATTGCTTTGAGTCACTTCATTCATGACATGAGCCTTGCAATATATTGATCAAGATTGTGTGAAAGCATGTCTCCTCAGAAATTATTTGTTGTTATCGTTTTACCTACTCGAGGACGAGTAGAACTAAGCTTGGGGATGCTTGATACGTCTCCAACGTATCCATAATTTCTGCTGTTCCATGCTTATATTATACCATTTGCTACATGTTTTATATACACTTCGTATCACTTTTATGCATTTTCTGGGACTAACCTATTAACAAGATGCCACAGTGCCAGTTCCCTGTTTTCTGCTGTTTTTGGTTTCAGAAAGTTACTTCTGGAAATATTCTCGGAATTGCACGAAACAAAAGGCCAGGTCCCTATTTTTCCAGCACATCACGGAGTCCGAAGGAGAGACGAAGATGTGCCAGGAGGTGGCCAAACCACACCTAGGCGCGCGTCGTCGTCAACCCTAACTCGGGGGGTTCCTGAAGCTCTTCCCGGCACCCTGCCGGAGAGGGGAATCATCACCGGAGGGCTCTACATCGCCATGCCCGCCTCCGGAGTGATGGTGAGTAGTTCATCCTTGGACTATGGGTCCATAGCAGTAGCTAGATGGTTGTCTTCTCCACTTGTGCCATCATGTTTAGATCTTGTGAGCTGCCTATCATGATCAAGATCATCTTATTGTAATGCTACATGTTGTGTTTGCTGGGATCTGACTTATATTGATACCTATGTGGAGCTGAATATTATATTATCATGTCTATCTCATTTGTGATCTTGCATGCTCTCCGTTACTTGTTGAAGCCTTGGCCAAGTGAATACTTGTAACTCCAAGAGGGGGTATTTATGCATGATAGTTGGGTTCAACCTCTATTTAACCTGGGATAGTGACAGCAAGTTCTAAGGTTGTAGATGTGTTGTTGCCACTAGGGGTAAAACAGCAATGCTTTATTCAAGGATGAATGTATTGTTTACATTACGCACATTACTTAATGCAATTGTCTGTTGCTTGCAACTTAATACTGGAAGGGGTACGGATGTTAACCGGAAAGTGGACTATTTAGGCATAGATGCATGCTGGATAGCGGTCTATGTACTTTGTCGTAATGCCCAAATGAATCTCATAGTAGACACCACAACTCACACATGCATGTTATATGCACTTATCAATTGTCAATTGCCCAGCTGTAATTTGTTTACCCAGCATGTTAGTTATCTTATTGGAGAGACACCACTAGTGAACTGTGGACCCCGGTCCATTCTTTTACATCTGAAATACAATCTACTGCAATCATTGTTCTCTACTGTTTTATGCAAACAAACATCATTTTCCATTCGATACGTTTAACCCTTTGTTTTCAGCAAGCCGGTGAGATTGACAACCTCACTGTTAAGTTGGGGCAAAATAGTTTGATTGTGTTGTGCAGGTTCCACGTTGGCACCGGAATCCTTGTGTTGCGCCGCATACACTCCTTCACCAACACCTTCGAAGCAAACCTCGTTTTCCTACTGGTCGATTAAACCTTGGTTTCATACTGAGGGAAAACTTACTGCTGCACTCATCATACCTTCCTCTTGGGGTTCCCAACTGACGTGTGACGTACAAGCATTGTTTCTGGCACTACTAACCTAGAGCCACCAGCCCCCTCTTCTTCGGAGCCTTCGACCCTGTCCCGGAGGGCGCAGATGGGGAATCGGCCGTCGGGCCGTAGCGGCGGTGGCGGCGCCGGTAGAAGTTGTAGCGGCGGCGGCAACGGCTAAGGCTTGGGCCGCGTCGACGGTATAGAGTCGCCTGCGCTTCTTGACGGTCGAATCGGCCGCCGGCACGGGAGCGGCGGCGGAGCTAGCCGCGATCTGTCCCCGACCAGCTGGATCTGCCGATGAGGCCGCCGCGACAGGGATGGTGACCAGGGACGGATCGGAGGAGCTCATGGCGGCGCTTGGGCGAGGACGCGGTTGGCCGGAGTAGGGGAAGAGGATTCGGTGGCGGCAGCGGCGGAAGGAGAGTTGTGGTTCGTGGGCTGAATGTTCCCTCCGCCAACGCAATGGAACGATAGGGTTCGCCCTACGGGTCGGCGGCCAAAACCCAACTTTCGCGGTTTCGCGGGCCGAATTGCCGGGCGCCCTCAAAATCGTTTACGGGTCCGCGACTTTTAAGGGTACTGCTATGTCCGTTTTTAAGGTTCTGAAACTGTCTATGGCGGTTATTTTAAGGTTCCGCGGCTTTTAAGTTCTCTGCTAGAGATGCTCTAACCAAGATTTATTAGTACTTACGAAGATACGAGAGATAGGAAGAAGGGGCAACTCACGTGACGAAACTGCCATTCTTCCTCAAAACCTTCTCTGTCGGGGAAGAACCAAGCGCAGCATATAACTCGATGGACCGTAGGTCGAAATCACTAAAAAAATGGTTCCCTTTGCGAAGGGAACCCATCGGACCATCTCGTGCTGACAAGTGTCGTCTTCTCCTTCGTGCGGTACCAACAGTTGTATGCATGTTCGTCAAGTGTCACAACCAGATTAAAAGTGGGGAGCAGGAGAGAAAGGGACACCGGAGGTGGGCGAGCAGTTTTTGCCTTTTATTTTTCAAAACCGAAACTTTAAAACGAAATATCTTGAGAACTGTTTATCCAAATTACGAACCGTTTTCACTTTTGAGCTCCTCGCATCGAGATCTTCAAAACTAGATCTTATGTTGATAGGTTTTGATAAACTTTTTTTATACTCCCGGTTATGTATAGTTGTACAACCTGTGTCTGTAGATGTATAACTTGTGTCTGTACAAACTATGTTGCGTAGTTGTACAACATGTGTCTGTGTAGTTGTACAACATGTGTCTGTCTAGTTGTACAACATGTGTCTGTGTAGTTGTACAACCTGTGTCTGTACAATCTGTGTCTGTCTAGTTGTACAACATGTATTATGTAGTTGTACAACGTGTGTCTGTGTAGTTGAACAACCTGTTAGTTGTACAACCTGTGTCTCTTTAGTTGTACAACTACAAGTTGTACAACTTTGTACACCATCATGTTTTGTACTTCCAATTATGTGTACTTTGTACAACTTCTTTTTTATAGTTGTACTCCTAGATTTGTGCAGTTTGTACACCGGCTGTGTGTATTCTGTACTATTAATTATGTGTAATGTGTACGTAGTTTATATAATGTCGAAAAACGGCCGCCGATCGATCGTTGGAGCTAGCTCAACCCATGCATGGTACGATCGATCACTGGGCTAGCTAGCTCATCCATGCCTCGAATGGACAGACGTACGCGCGACGGGGGCGCATCGCTCCGGCGCAAGGCAGCTGCGTTCCCGGCTGTACGCCTGTGCGCGTCCAAGACATACACCAACGCGGGGGTCGAAAGAAAGTATCCCATGGAAACCAGTACCCAGTGGAAACCTGGAAACTCGAATATGGGCCGTTGGATCTAAAACGTGTGATACAGATCAATCTCGTCCTGTACCGGACATTTTGCGAAAAGGCCCCCGCCATCGTGGTTGTTTCTTTGCAGAGATCACCCTGTGCCTTCTTTCTGTACCAACCAAGGACCTGAGATGTGGTACAGGCGTACAACACATTTGAAACTCTGGACCTAGATTCGTTCCCCATTTCTTCCCTGTGAGCCGCGACGGCGGCGGCATGGCAGCTCAGATTGAAACACCACGCGACTGCTAATCTCCGGCTGAATAGGCGACCTGCGACGGGAGCGTGGCTGCAAGATCGGTTCCAGACGAGGGTGTGGCTGTGGGATCTGCTCGAGGCATTCGTCGCGGCTCGTCGGAGCAATTTCTTCTCGTCATCACCACTCCCTCCGGCATATTACTTCGCCCACTACTCCATCGAGGTGCACAGGTGAGCATGCGTTTTGCTTTTGAGTCCCAAAAATTTGCATACTTATGTCTGTGAGTATGGCCGCTCCGGAAGGCTTGATGTTTCCTTACCTCCGGCGCTCCTAGCTGCTGCATTTCTATTTTTTCATAGGTATTTCTACATTTGTGTTCAGTAAAATGCGCATGATCTAATCTCTGACTTCTGATTGTTTAAACGAGTGCATATGAGTACCTAACTATTCATATGTGTCTCTCATCCCCAAGATGTCTTTCACAGATGATTTTTTCATGCAAGCAACTAATATTGAGTTTATTTTTGAATTCAAAAATCAGTATTGGTGGTGCTAAATTGTTAAGTTTCATGCACTTATAAAATCATGTTGCCTTGTGACTTCAGAAATTACATCACCAAATGGAGTCAGAGGGTGAATTGAGCACAACTATGCCATTGCAGTTCTATGAGGTGCAATCTGATGCAGAATCGACAACCAAAGTCAATGTGCATACGGAGAGTGGATTTATGACACCCAAGAAATGTGCAAGTGTACCAATCTGTGTAAGTACAAATCGACAAATAGTTGGTTCTGTTGGTGTTGATTTCATTGCCTGATGTTGATAGAAAGGTTGGTGTGCATATTGTAGGACTTGGAGTACACACCAGAATGTGACGATTCAATAATACCCTCAAAAGGAATGCATTTTCCTGATGTAGACGCAGCGAAGCAGTTCTATGAGGCATATGCGCACCATGCTGGTTTTTCGGTTCGCGTGGGCCAACATAAGTCAAAGGATGGCGTGATAAGTCATAAGCGATTTTTGTGCGCAAAAGAAGGGTTCCGAGAGAAGATAGGTGAGTCCATTTCTGAACCTAGCACCAAAAGGAAGCAAGAAAGAAAAATCACTAGGTGTGGTTGTGATGCCAAACTTGCCATCAAACGTACAAAAGAAGATGATTATGTTGTGACAATTTTCGAGCAGGGACATAACCATATACTTGTGTCTCCTAGTAAGCAACAGTTCATGAGGTCTAATAGGAAAATTAACGAAAAGGCGAAGACTACATTGTTCAATTGTCAGAGAGCTTGCATTGGCACCTCGGCAGCATACAGGTTCCTTCGAGTAGGTCTGGGAGCATTCGACAATGTTGGCTGCACAAAGAGAGACTTGCAGAATTTCCATAGAACCTTGAGGTGCCACATAAAGTCTTCAGATGCTCAAATGTTTGTAGATCAGCTTGGAAGAAAGAATCTTGCAAATCCTGGATTTTATTTTGATTATGTGATTGATGACAAGGGAAGGTTGGTTCACGTGTTCTGGGCAGACGCTACCTGTAGGAAAAATTATAAACATTTTGGAAAACTTGTCTCTTTTGACACCACATATAGCACCAATGAATATAACATGATATTTGCCCCCTTCACCGGAGTTAATCATCACAAGGGAAGTGTCTTTTTTGGAGGGGCTTTCTTACATGATGAGAAGATAGAGTCATTTGAATGGTTGTTTCGGACTTTCTTGAAAGCAATGGGAGGGGATGCACCAGCTCTTATGATAACAGATGAATGTGCCAGCATGATTTCTGCACTAGGTACTATTTTCCCAACAACCACACACAGGCTATGCATGTGGCACATTATGAAGAAAGTTGGAGAAAAGGTGAGCCCCTATCTGAAGACCAACACAGATTTCCATGACCGTTTGGGTTTTGTTGTGTGGGCTTCAGAAACTCCTAGTGAATTTGAGCGCCGCTGGTTCGATATTATGTCAGAGTTTGGTTTAGAAGATAATGAGTGGTTCGTTAAAAGGTTCAAGCTTCGAGAATCTTGGGTGCCAGCTTACTTCAATGACACACCTTTATCCGGGCTGCTGAGAACAACATCAAGGTCGGAAAGTGCCAATGCTTTCTTCTCACGAATTATTGGATACAAACATGCCTTTGTTGAGTTTTGGCTTCGTTTTGAAACTGCCTTGGAGGAACAACGCCACAAGGAGCTGCAGGATGATAATGTGACCCTGCACACATCGCCTTCGTTGAAGACATCTTGGGGATTAGAAAAGCATGGGAGCGAGGTATTTACACACGAGGTATTTACAGAATTTCAGAAAGAAATACTTGCTGATAGGGATCATTGCCTTGTTGAGAGCATGACAAAAGAGGATGATGTCATAACAACAACAATAGTTGATTATTCTAAGAAAGTCAGGACTGTACGCTGGAATACATTAACCATGTTAGGTACATGCACATGTATGTTATTTGAAAAATATGGTGTTCCATGCCGTCATCTCATCCATATGCTGAGGACTGCCAAGCTTCAAGAACTCCCAGCACATTTTGTGCTCAAAAGGTTCACAAAGAACTGCAAGCTGGAGGCTGTCTTTGATGAGGATGGCATTTTGTTGGAAGAAATTGCTAATAGCTCAGTGGATATTGAGTTGCAAAAAATGGCTGCGGATACATGTAAGAAGATGGAAGAAATGCTAACTCAAGCAAAGCAATCACTGGCAGGTGTGCAGTTCCTTAGAGAAGGGATTTTTGCACTTGCGGACGAACTGAATAAGATTGTTCCAGCTAAAAAACAAACACCTGTTCAAGAGTTTCAGGAATTTCTTGGCTGTACCATTCCAGACGAAGTTAGCATCCACCCGCCGAATGATATTCGCTCAAGAGGTAAGATAAAGAGAATTAAGGGGCACGGTGAGAAGGGAGCAAAACAAAGTAAGAAGTGTAAGAAAAATAAGGAAAATGCCCCACAATTGTGTGAGATTCAACCAAGTTGACTTCACTGGCAGCTCCACATTTCCGGATGAGAGCACACGAGGTATAATTGATCTTGCTTACGGATCATACACTGTATTTTTATTTCTTCACTTTATGTACTGGTACTTGATCATCTTTTTATCTGTAATCTTTCGTTCATCTTATTACAAAAGTTTTGTTACAGCTTGTTAACTTTGTGTATTTTCTAATTCTTGGTCTTGCTTGAAGGTCTGTCCTTAGGATTTCGTACTGGATGTCGTGGAAGTGCACCAGCCGGAGTGGTCCGTTATGTACATGGCAACTACAAATGACGATCTGATGTTTAGCATTTTTTTCAGTTTCTTCTTTTCTTTAATTCATGTTATTATAACCTCCTGAGCTATATCCTGCTCTTTGTTGACAATCTTAGTTTTAACATCGTACTTTCAATCAAGATTCGTGTGACTCAAGCAAGCCGGCACTAACTATGTTCAGAAAAGCTATTTGACTAAATTTTCTTTGGTCAAGTTCAAGCTTGACTCTATTTGCACTCGAGTCATCAGGCTCCATTTTTATTGCTCTTGATCTATGTTGTGCCGGTCAAATAGTAAGTGAAGCAATAGAGGGGAATCACTTAATTGATCTGAAATAATGAAATGAAGATATCTGTAGTGAACTTAATGTGTGCCTGACTGCCTGATCAGCTCACTTGATTTTTGAGGTTTGTACTAATATTAGTATCCTGCCCTCACGGGTTATGGTAAAATTCCTTGATTTTGTAGGCAAATTGAAATAGGATCTTGTTTGAGTAAGGATCCACATGTCTTCCATGGATTTTCCGTCCGTGTTTCATATCTATTTTCATTATACTGCATTGGTTTTCTCTATGTGAACCGAAGTTACAGTACAAATATGTTCAGTACACAATCCCAGTGCCACATAAATTGTTCAGTAACATTCAGTACACAATTCAATTTATTCAGTTTCGGCTGATGCAAATGGAAAATTTATCCAGCAAAATCAATCACAAGCAATCAACACAAAAATCAGTCAAGCAACGTATTAACACTATAGTGAGTGACTCAGTACGCTTGTACGACTTTCGAGCTGACCACTGCAAATGGCAAATTCAGGAAGTAGTGATCGTCCAACTTGAAGTTACAGTCCTTGAGCTTAGATGAATCTGCTGTAAGCTGACACAGGAGGCAAGAAGGTCCTGAAGGGAAGACACGATTCTTGCACTGTGGAGATCTGGAGGGAGCTACTCGTCCTTGGTCATGGCCGGAGGATGCGACAACTAAGTCTTTGCGCCGTTGCGCGTCGTGGTTGGCCGGAGCACGCGACGACGACCAAGCCGACGGGAGCAAGAACCTAGCCAGACGAAGTTGCCGTCCCCTTCCACACGGGCTTGGTGGTTGGCCGGAGCACGCGACGACGACCAAGCCGACGGGAGCAAGAACCTAGCCAGACGAAGTTGCCGTCCCCTTCCACACGGGCTTGGCTGGTTGGTGGTTCGGCGAGTCGCCCTTGTGTGCGGCGGCGCCGCCGCCGCCTCTGTACTGAAACCTAACCTCAGCTTGCGGTGGCATATCTTGGACTAGGACGTATTTTTGAAGGACCGAGATGTACAAGGGGTTTTGCGCAAAAATAAAATGGGCCAAGCGGGCGCTTTTCCGCAAAATGTGCGGTACAGGTACGCGATTGATCTGGACCACACGTTTTAGATCCAACGGCCCATATTCGAGTTTCCAGGTTTCCACTGGGTACTGGTTTTCTCGGCTTCTTTTTTTTTGAGAACTGGTTTTCTCGGCTTCGACCAGGGTTAAGCCCCATGCATGTGCGTCCAAGACGTACGCGGCGCGGGCCCAGCACATGCACGTGCAGGCGGATACGTACGCACGCGGGAGGCGGGACCACGAGGCGCGTCGCTATTATCGTGATCAAATTTAATTTCGCTATCTCATATGACCACCACGTGGCATGCTCGTTAGGCTTTTAAAGTGAGCTTTGCAAAGGGAACGGAAGGACTTGCGGCGCCGGTATATGGATCCAATTCTGTTTCCCGAGCCTACTCGGTTACCACATTAGTCCGGCCCATGGGAGGAGATTGGGCTTACCAAGCCATGGCACTAGTCAAAGCGAGACTAGTAACGTGTCTGACCAGCCAGTCCCACCCGGCAGTACGTACCAAACCCTGAACCCTAGCTCGAGCCTGCTTTCCCCTCCAAAAAAAAAAGTAGCTCGAGCCTGCTTGCCGCCGCGATGCCGCCGGCGGCCGGGGAGCTCGCCGGAGATCGCGGGGGAGTGGAGGCGGAGAGGGTCTTCATCGGCGCCGGATGCAACCGCGTCGTGAACAACGTCTCGTGGGGCGCGTGTGGCCTCGTCGCCTTCGGCGCCCAGAACGCCGTCGCCCTTTTCTCCCCTTCGGTCCGTCGCTCTGTTCCTCTCACGCTTCAGCTTTTAGGTATCCGGTTCTTTTCTTTTTTTGCTCGACCCGATTGGCCTCCGTTCGTGGCTGTGCTGGAACAGAGAGGGGAGATCGTGACGACGCTCCCGGGCCACAAGGCGGCGGTGAACTGCACGCTGTGGCTGCCAACCAAGAAGGATGTACTCCAAGGTCTGCTGCCTCCTTTTTGCACCTGCTATATTGTCTATGCTCACTCGCTCTCTGTTGTACCTCAACTGAAATGGTTAGTTTGAAGAAAAATCTGTCTGAACACCACCATGCTTTGTAGGGTTGATGTAGTACTTAGCTACATTTGACGCGCAATTTGAGAATCAAACTGAAACAATCGCCTCTCTGAATAATCGTTGGGACTTGAGAGGAGCTAACAATAGATAGGTAGCGCTAATATAGATCAATTAAAGAAGGTTTGATCTGACCCTTAGGTCCTCAGTACTGAATCGTTGGTGATGGTCTGTTTCATTTTCCCCTCTGCAGTTCGACACATGGAGACACACTATCTACTGTCCGGAAGTTCTGATGGCGCTATTATGGCATGGAAGGTTTGTTCTGGAAAAGCCGAGGTGAGCTTCTTCACCATTTTGTAGTTCCTGACTTTGAATTCTGTTTGAAACCTTCACTGCAACATGTCGACATTAGATTTCTTTCGCCTGTCATATGCTTGCTGGGAAATCTTATTCTGTTTATCTTGATCAAGTTGACCCAAGTTGTTTGATTGAGGTTTATGTCTGCTTTGCAGTGGTCTCATGCTTTGCAACTGCCAGCAATGCATAAGAAAGGTGTGACCTGTCTTGCTGGAAGGATGGTGTCTGATACGGTTTCAATTTTCGCTTCCACCTCCTCAGATGGTACAGTGGTTATTTGGGAAATGGCAGTTGATCCGACTACTAATGGTAAGATCATTTACCAGCATTTTGATGCTTTGTACACCAACCTTATCTTATTGGTTGTATTTGTAGAGTTGCATTGATCTTTAGGCTGTCTCTAAGACAAATTTATTACTCAATTTCTATTAGTTTGCATGATCTTAAAGCTTCTGAAAGTGTGTTCTGTCATCCCACATAAGTTATTTTGTTTATCTTTTGCAGGCAGCTGCAAGGTCTCTTGTTTGCATTCTCTTTCCATTGGCTTAAAACCAATGGTTTCACTTTCATTGGCGGTGCTGCCGGAAGAGGAAGGCCGTCTAATTTTAGCAATGGGAGGGTTAGATCATAAGGTTCACATCTATTGTGGGGATCAGTCAGGCAAGGTTTGTAAGAGTTCTTATTACTCCTGTTGCTATATCTGCTAGCTTTTCTTGTCCTGACTAGCATTTTATGACGTGCAGTTCATTAAAGCCTGTGAACTTAAGGGCCATTCTGACTGGATTAGAAGTCTAGACTTTTCTTTACCTGTGATGATGGGCAGTGAAAAGCACAGCCTTTTTCTTGTTAGCTCGTCTCAGGACAAAACCATTCGGATATGGAAAATGACTTCAGATTCTGTTTCTTCTTCCTCCATGGTGCAACCAAGGAAGGAAAATATTGGGATGGCCTCCTATATTGATGGTCCTCTATTTATGGCCGGTAATGCAAGTTACCAAGTATCATTGGAGTCTCTTCTTGTTGGGCATGAGGATTGGGTATATTCAGTCGAGTGGCAGCCTCCTACACTGTTACCGGGCGCTGAAGCTCATCAGCCAATGAGTATATTATCGGCATCTATGGACAAGATGATGATGATATGGAGGCCAGAGAAAAATACTGGGCTTTGGATAAATTCGGTGAACGTTGGTGAATTAAGTCACTCAGCACTTGGATTTTATGGTGGCCATTGGGAACCTGATGGCAAGTCTATTCTTGCACATGGCTATGGTGGTTTTTTTCATATGTGGAGAGATGTTGGACTGGATTCTGAAAATTGGCAGCCTCAGATTGTCCCATCTGGTCATTTTGCACCCGTATCTGACTTAACATGGTCCAGATCCGCTGAATATTTGCTAACAGTTAGCCATGACCAGGCAAGTTCTTGTACTTATATCATCTTTGGTCCAAGCTTATATAATGCTTATCTATGGTCAGCTGTCATTTTGTCGTACCACTTGCTAATTATCTGTTACATCAATGTTTTTATGCAGACTGCACGCATATTTGCTCCTTGGAGAAGTCATGTTAACCCAGGAGATACGATTTGCTGGCGTGAAATCGCTCGTCCACAAATCCATGGGCATGATATCAACTGTGTGGCATTCATTCAGGGTACAGGAAACCACCGGTTTGTTTGTGGTGCTGATGAAAAGGTCTCTAGAGTCTTTGAAGCTACTTTATCATTCCTGAGGACCCTACAGGAAGCAACTTTGTTGAAACCTGATAACGAGAATTTTGATGATGTGCAAGTCCTTGGAGCAAATATGTCTGCTCTTGGGCTTTCACAGAAACCTATATATACACATGGTAAAATCCCTCACATGTTGGGCAAAGTGTCCCCTTAGCTTCTCATAACAAATTCTTGTAGTGCCTACTTTTTATTTTCAGTCATTCTTTTCATTTGATTGATATCTTTTGTTTTGATGGTTATTCAGGTGGAAAGGAATCCCCGAGCAGTACTTCTAACGATGGTCCAGATTCCATGGAGACAATCCCCGATGCAGTGCCAACTGTGTTTACTGAGCCTCCTGTGGAGGACCAACTTGCATGGAATACCTTATGGCCTGAATCTCACAAACTTTATGGGCATGGAAATGAGCTCTTTTCTATCTGCTGCGATCATGCAGGGAAACTTGTTGCATCGTCATGCAAGGTATTACTGCATGCTCTCTTGCTGTAACTGAAATTCATGTATGTTATCCATTATCATTTGTGCTAGCCAGACATCACCATCAGATCATGTTCATTTACCTTACCTGGCAACAGCTACGTTACTTGATTATTCTTGTTCAGAGCATGGTCAAATGTGAATCTGCTGCAAACAGATGCTTATTTTTGTTTTCACTAAAACTCTGGGTATGGATGAATGCATAGTATTTATGGGTCTTTTTAAATTACGGGAACCACTGAACATTTTGGCACTGCAGCAGGAAAATAGTGCTGTGTTTGTGCATCCTCATCCGGCAAGAATTCATGTTTACTGTATTAGTTGATGCAGAATATGTCTGTTTTACAAAGGAGTTCTGATGAGACTTTAGTCTCTTGCAGGCTCAATCAACACCGGTTGCCGAGATCTGGCTCTGGGAGGTTGGAACATGGAAAGCCGTTGGCCGCTTGCAGTCTCACAATCTGACAGTTACACAAATGGAGTTTTCTTCTGACAATGCTTTTCTGTTGAGCGTATCGAGGGATCGTCACTTGTCTGTCTTTTCCATTAAGAAAACTGGTGAGCAATTTTCTTATGATCTTGCAGTTTCAATATTTTTTTCTCTCAGTTCTGTTGGATCGAGTGCTCATGTTCTGCAATTATGGGTGCCGCTCCACTTTTGTAACTCGTAGAGGAAGGAGCACAGCATCATCTGGTTACAAAGCATGAAGCGCACAAAAGAATCATATGGGCATGCTCATGGAACCCATTTGGGTACGAATTTGCAACTGGTTCAAGGGACAAGACTGTCAAGATATGGCGTGTTCAAGACACATCTTCTGTCAAGCTGCTTGCAACATTGCCTCAGTTCCGTGACAGTGTCACAGCATTGTCCTGGACGGGCAAGGACCGAGCTCGTAATGCTGGTATTATTGCTGTCGGCATGGATAATGGACTGATCGAGCTCTGGAGTATTTCAGGTGGACGGGCTGCTTCAGATAGTAGCTCAGATCCGTCTTTGCTCAGCGTCTCATGCATGCTCCGGTTTGATCCTGTGTTGTGTCATGTGTCAACTGTGCACCGTCTGCGATGGCAGAAATCCGACTCGTCTGATGAAAAATCAGCACTTGAGCTGGCTTCTTGTGGAGCTGATCACTGTGTAAGGGTGTTTGCGGTCCGTGATAGTTAGGTATCTATGCGAGGTTGCAACTCCCATATCAAGAGCAACTGCATTCTATTTATTTGGCAAGACATAGCGCCCATACATCCAGATTTAGTAGACCAAGTGCCTGGCAGTTCTTGGTGCCCTTGGCATCTCCCTGATGTCTTGTAAACTAGTCGTCCTGTTTGTGAGAAAATATTACTGTATCACAAATTATGGGGTTTTATATGTAGACCTTAGTTTGACTGGTGAATGAGTGTGTCCTTTCAAATCACATTTTTTAGAGTTTTTGCACTGGTATATTGACCTGTGCATAACTTTTGATCCCTGTATCATCTGTCTACAACAACTTTATAAGTTTTACTATATTTTCAATACATGAGATCCATGATGTACAAACTTTGTTCAACTATATTCAGGCAGCTACATACAACCTTTGCTGCTGTGTTGCAGGGCACTTCGAGGCTCCAGCAGCGGGTGAGCAAACGGGAAAGCAAAAACCACATTAGTAATTTATAGTTTTGCTTTGCCTTAACCCAATTCCATGGTACACAAACCTCTAAAAATATGATACATGAAAAAAAATCAGTAGCCAAATCACTTCGATATTGTGCATTTCCTACTAAGAAGAACTCCAGAGGGAGGTGAAGTGAGCTCCAGGTCACAGATAGCAGTCATCCAGTAGCTGTAGTGCCAAGACCAGAACCTCTCCCGGACCTTGAAGGATCCCCTGATGGTGTAGAGGATCTTGTTGTTCTTCATCTGGTTCACCAGCTCCAGCGCCACCTCCGGCGGCAGCACCACTTGGCTGGACACCATATGGACGTTGACGACGGTGAACTGCCCCCGGCGCTGCGCGAACGAGGGCAGCGCCTGCGCCGCCACCAGCCTGCCACGGAAGAAGAGCTCGACGGTGCCAGAGTGGAACGCCACGCCCATCTTCTGGTTCGGGTTGGACACGTTAGCGACCAGAACCATGTCGCCGTTGAAGTAGGCCGAGGGCGAGCCGACGTAGATGCTGTTGAGGGCAGCGTTGGCGACGTCGAAGGAGGGCGTCCTGGGCTTGACCGACAGGTAGACGATGAGGATGACCAGGCCGGTGAGGATGAGGAGGACGCTGAAGGCGAAGCAGACGATGGCGGCGCACCACATCGCCGGCGTGGTCGTGTGACGCGGCTGGAGGATGAGCTTGGACGCCGGCGGCGGCTCCGGCAGCGCGGGCGCCTGCTGCTTCATGCTGATGATCTTGGTGAGGATTGTTCTTGGAGACTGGAGGTGGTAAGGAGTGCCCATTGATTCCGACTAGCAGCAGCAGCGGCAACAATCAATCACCAACTCGCCGAGAAGACAAACAAGGAGGAGGAGAGTATGGTGTGGAAAGCAAAAGCGGAGCAAGAACGAGAGCAAGGAATGAAGTAATGGAGTTAAAAGGAGGCTACGCTAATGGGCGGGGTCCCGAAATAAAGGGATAAGGGAAAAGGAGAAGCTTTTGAAATAATGGCGCAAGGGGGCCCGGCCTGCCATTGTCTCGCCTCCACTGTGTTGTGTTTCCTTTTTCGCCATTGAAAATTCGGAGGCGCTTCGAGTAAAGGCAATGTGGCTGCCTGCGTTGGTTGGGGCCTGCTTTACCCCGAAAAGCATAATTCTTCTTGAAAAATAAAGTATGGTTTATTGGTCTGATGCTGCCTCCTTGATGTTCTCTGGAATGTGCTCTTCCACTCAATTAAGCAAAATAGAAAGAAAAAGATTAGAAATTTTGATTTACAATACCATGCGTCGCCGTCGAACTGATTTCTTCCATCTTTTGCATAAAGCTCGATTAGAAGTTGAAATCGTGTGGGAACTAGCAGGCGTGTGAAAATTGTTAGCAGATGAGAAGAGTTGTTACTACTTTGAACATCCGGGAGGAAGAGATGCCGGCGCAAGTTGCTTAACCTCGAAAAAGGCAAAGCACGCCCCAACCTGTTTTAGTTTCAAAATAAAGACACGGGGTGGGAGAATGAAATGGCCGGTTAATTCGTGGCTAAGGAACCAGGAACGTTCTTCAGGTACGTGGCTTTATTTATCTAGTGCCCTTCTTCTTTGTCAGAGACGATGCGGAAAGCTCGCACTGCACACCTTTACAGGAGAGCAGCAGCAGTATCTATTGACCGACCAAGATCGAGTGACTGATCAATTGCAATTTGCCAGTTTTATTTAGTCCGTAGGTACTATGAGCCGAAGATTTCGTTCTTGTCCAATTGCAATTTGCCAGTTTTACTCTGAAGTACTCCCTCCATTTCACAATATAAGATGTTTTAGTCTTTTTCCACATGCACATGCACACACATGTATCTAGACACGTTTAAGTGCATGTGTTCATTCTTTTTGGTATGAATCTAAACATGAATATGTAGCAGCTAAAACATCTTACATTGTGAAACGGAGGGAGTACCAAGATTGTTTGATTTTTTCCATCGTGATTGATCTTCACAGGAAGTTTTATAAATATCATTTTTCTTGAGCTTTCCAATATAGATATCTACATGCTTCTTTAGCACATATTTGGAGTCACTTTTCTAGCTTACGGTGTCTGTAGGATATACTCAGATGATTCACGTTTAATGTCATTTGTTCTGATCCTCTTACTCCATGAGTTCATCTTGTCCCGTTAGTAGGGCACTCGTGAGAAAATTTATGAAGAGAAAAGCACTCATTGTGGCACAATGGTGATACTTATATAGATATGAAAAACTCAAGAGGTTCAAAACTATTATTCCTATCTGGAACGTTTTGGTTTTAATTATCTGCCCTGATCGAATGGCGTATGCTCTTGCTTAGGTCTCGGATCAACATTTCTACATTTATTGTTTTCAAGTGCCCAGCATGTTCCTGACTTCCTGTATATCGAGGAGTACACAACATCAAGTCATCAAAGTCCATGTGCAGGTGCATCGTCAGGAACTCAGGATTAGCATGTAAAGTCAAATGTGGCATGAATTCTCTGCCATAGATACACACGCTCGGTTATTCAGATATCTACAATGTCGACATCTCCAGAGTGTGCAAGTTCTTTAGAACGCTTGCATACTTGCACTCATTTTTATTGGTCCAATTGCATAGGGAACTAAACATGTTGTTTTGAAAAATGACCATGGTATAACTGCCCTGGTTTAACATCTAAAGGCCTCTTTGGAAGGCGGCGTTCATTTGGATACCAGTTATTCCTCGGTGTATAGGATAATAAGAGTGATGTAGTTATACCTGGAGGCGCGGCGCCGTACCAAACCGGTCGGCGGCTAAAATGTCCCTCACGCTAATAGAAAAGTAATTATAAAGGAAACCATAAACTCGGAGCCGGAAAGCGAAAATATGAGTATTTCATCGGCCCGTTTATGGTTTCCCTCAAAAACTTAGGGTCAAACCGATATAAGGGATCTAGGCCGGACGAAAATTTCATAAAAAATGGTTATTTTAAGAGTTCGGGCCTTGTAGGGATTAGCTGATAGCAATGCTCTTATAGGTTTTTACAGATGAGTGCGTGCGCGTCGTCTGGCTTTCTTGCAAGCGCAGCTCATGCACCGCCATTAGCTACAAAGAAATGGGCGCAAGTATATTATTGCTCCCATCTGAGAAAAAGAGATTATATTATTGCCTTTTGATTCTGGTGTGCTAACATTAACTACGAGTATATAGTAGTAGCATAGTTGATGATCTCGATCGTCATGGTTCACTGGTCAAAAACGCAGTTCAGCTCAGGCTTGGGCGGCGGCATGGCGCCGCTGTCGTATGTCATGACGGGCGTGCCGGTGTCGTCGCTGGTGGGCATGTTGTAGGAACAGCTGGCCGACGCCTCCACCTGGTCCTGCGCCGCCGCCGGCACCATCTCCGGCTGCATCGCCGGCAGGAACTGGTCGTCGGGCCCCAGGCAGTGCTGCATGAGAGGGAAGGGCGTGGTGGGGATGAGCGTGGACAGAAGCTCCGTGCAGGTGTAGGCTTGCCGCCACGCATCCGCCTGGCTGCTGCCGGCGACGTCGCTCGGATCACCGCCGCCGTGCAGCCCGGCCACCTGCGAGTTGGCGTCGTACACGTCCTGGTCCCTGCCAAAACAACTCGATCGTGTCAGTCTCACACCGCTAATAGTAGTGACTTGTCACAGGTGTCAGTCAGGTCACCGTGTGAACGTCGTACCTGAGGTAGATCATGGGGTCGGTTGCGCCGAACATATGGTGGGCGGCGCTGGGCCCGCCGTCGGAGGCCCACAGCGCGGCGTCGGCGGCGAACGCGCCCATGCCTTCCGCCTGGGCCAGGTGCACGTACATCTGCGCGCCGTTCGTCCCCTGCGCCGCATGCATGCATATATCGTCATTGATGGAGTAGATAATAACGCAGTAATTAATTACTAATCTGTTCCGAATCAACACATTGATGATCCTTCGACGTGAGATCCTACGCATTTCAGTGCGATTTCATTGCTGGAAAATCAATACCTGCATCCTGGGCGCCGTCGGGTCGAACGGGGCCATGTGATTGCTCAGTAGGTAGTTCTGTCGTTGGAGAAGTTAAGCTGTTAAAATCAGGATGAGATCGACAAGAATCTGCAGTTGAGAGACGAGTGTTGCCCGTACCTTCCTCTCGACGACGCGGGTGAGCATGTCCATGAGGAACTTCTCGCAGCCGTCGATCTCGCTCGTGGAGCCGAACGCCGCGGGATCAGGCTCGAACAGCCTCCATAGACAAGAAACACAAATTAACTGTCATGGACTTGAGGTGCACGTGCTTATATGTATCCATGAACGAAAATCACTTTGTACTGTACCTGAGGCGCTCCTCGGAGATTTGCAGCTGCTGATGCGAGGCGTATATCTCCTGCTGAATCTCCTGCAACTCGATCGGAGAAGAAATTATTCTGTTGATTTGTCGAGATGCAGGGTAAATGTATGGAGGTTGCAATTCGAAAGCTCTGAACTTTGCTCACCTCTATCTTCTCGTTCAGTGCCCCCGGGCTGGAAAAAAGTATAGGTGTGGAATTAATCATCAGGATGTGAAAATTCACAACCGGATTGGTACGTGAGACGACGAGAAGAGAAGAAACTGGAGCAATGTATATGCGTACTTTGCTAGCTGTGTCGCCATGTCGCTCTCGCGCTTGAGCCTCTGGAGCATGCTGATGAGGTACTGCATTGGATGGATTTGTCACACGAAGAAATCAAGAAGAGACGAAACAGTAACTTGACGAGGCAGGAGCAGCTGGCCTTTTCTCACCTCCCGATTCTGGATGGGCCTGCCCAAATCAAGAAACATAATATCAGTCACATTCTTACGACAAGGATGGATCCAGGAAATTGTGGAGAGCATGGAGTCTGGCACTTACTCGCCCCTGTCGTGTTCCGACATGTTGAGGTACCGGAGAAGCACGTCCTCCACCCTGACGGACGAACGCATGCACGCACGTAGCCACGAGATCAGAAAAGAAAAATAACAACTTGGAGAGATCGCAATTAAGGAAGGGCGGCGGCGAATGAAGAAAAGAACTCACCCGTGGCGGCCGGAGAAGGGGCATAGGCGGCGTGAGGGGGAGAACATGAGGAGGGCGATGTCGATGTCGCAGAGGACGGAGAGCTCGTAGGCCTTCTTGATGAGGCCGTTCCGGCGCTTGGAGAAGGTGACGTGCCGGTTCGTGTTGTTCTCGATCCTCTTGATCGGCAGCTTCACGCGCCCCATCGTCGATTCGTCGTCGCACCACGGCCTTCTGCGGCGGGAGGAAGAAACGAGGTCCGGACGGTAGCGAGGCGAGGTTTATATACGGTGCAGCGGAGGCGAGGCGAGGCGAGGTGACGCGCGCGTGAGGGAGAGGTGGTGGCGGTAGAAGGAGGAGGAGGAGAATGGAGATGGTGATCGAGCCGAGCGTGGTCAATCAGGTCAAGGGGGATCCGAGTGGGTGGGTGAGAGCGGTCCTAGGAGCGCCAAAGACGGGGTCCATGTGCGCCGTGCGTCTAGTTACATCGCCTCGCGCCCTCGCGTGTGCCTGTGGCCTGCCGATTCGGTTCCTGAGTTCTCAGCCTGGGAATGGGGCAGAACCCACACCTAATCCAGCCCGCACCAACTAGTTTTAACCTTTTTAACCAACCCACTCCGATCCAAAAAAAATATTTCACACACCCGCACGGCCGCACCGCACTGCACCGCGTGAAATGTCAACCCTCACCCGCACCACACTGTGTGCATGATGCGGGCTGAACCAGTGGGTTTGTAGTTGTACTGCATGCTTCATTAGCTAGCTAGTGTGGGCAACATCCAGAGCACATGATCGATATATTAATTGACATTTGACGATGATGGTCGGCGAAGACGTACTAGCTAGCTAGTGTGGGCAGAGCTCGCCGGCCTAGGGCGTGTCGACGGAGGCTGCTGCCGACCCAGAGCGTGCCATTGCGCTCGCCGACCTCGCTTACCGTCACGAAGCTGAGCCCGCCAAGCGCTTCCTCCACGTCGCCGCTGTGGCCGACCTCATGGCCACCGTCGGCGCGGCGTCGTCGGAGCTGCCCTCGTCAAGGCCGTGGCTCAGTGCCTCCGAGTACATGAAGCGGCCGTTGGCGCGCACGTTGTCCGGGTAGCCCGTCACTTTCGCGAACGTCTCGTTCTCGCCGGACATCACCGCGTGCGACACTATCAGTTGGGCGAGTCACGGATGAGAGCAGCAGCAGCAGCGCCGTCGGGCGGGTCGCGGAGGCCTTGAGGAAGTGCACGACGGCGCCGCCACCAACGAAGTCGTCGCCCACATTGACGGTGAGGTGGCCCGTGAACGGCATCCATGGGCGCGACGCCCTCCGTGTGTCCTGGCGGGTCTCCGGCGGCGGCGGCGCAAGACAATAGTACACCGCGGCGGCGGCGGAACTCTACAATGGCGCTGCCCGTGATCCGTTCGGGGTCGCCGGAGTAGTTCCTGTTGTCCAACTCCGGGTCCGGCCTCGGGTTCTCGTCCGCCGACGTGGGAGGACGAGAACGAGCGGCTGCGGCAGGACAACGTGCACACTAGTCCGCGGCGGCGACCACGCCGTTCGGGTAGGACATGCCGTCGTGGAGCATGTCGAGCTGGATAGGTGAACTGCTCCGGCGAGTTACTCTTGTAAGACTTTGACGACGACGGCGAGATGCTCGGGTAGGATCCCGGCGGCAGATGGCGACGGCGCAAGATTTAAGCGTTGGGGACTGAGCGTGTGTACGCGAGGTGCTGTAGTCTGTATTTTTATTACAGGCGCGATGTTGTAGCCTGTGTAGTTATGGACGGCAACCACGGGTGCAACCACGGGTCGGCCCCACGGGTTCAACCCATACGATTTCAATCCAAACCGCACCACTCCGGTCCTCTTTTGCCCTGAATCCGCACCGCACCGCACCATTCGTTTCATCAAACCATTTAAACCCAATCCACGTGGAACCAGAGAAAGACCCGCACCGAAAAACCCATTTAGGACCGCACCATTCCCAGGCTGACTAAGTTCTTCCGACTCTCTCTTTTTTTTGAAAAAAAAAGTCCAAATCAAACTTTTCAATTTTTAGGGCTTAGCTAAATCGAAACCCTGAATTTCGAATCCCGGAAATCAGCACACCAAATTTTGAATTTCAGGGGCTTGTTGTCTTGTTACACTTGGTATTCTGCAGGGGCTTGTTGTCCTGTTACACTTGGTATTCTACATGCTCTCCGAGAAGCATTCGAAAAAATCTTGGTACCTGCAATCAACAAGTCTGATTTGATAGAAGTACTACCTAAAATCTTGGTACCTGCAATCAACAAGTCTGATTTAATAGAAGTACTACCTCCGTATCAAAATATAAGATGTTGTAGCATTTTTCTAATACAGATGTACCTAAACACATATTAGTGTGTAGATTCACGCATTTCTATCCGTACGTAGTTCTTATGAGATATTAAAACAACTTATATTTTGATACGAAGGAAGTATTTACCTAGCGCTTGGAAGGTTCCGGGATCGTTGTTGCTTGTGTTGATGCACTTTAGTTGGGGAGTCATTGGAGATGATCGTATTTGTTGTTGCTTCTGCCGATGCACTTTAGTCGGGGATGAAAGGAATATGCCCGAGAGGCAATACTAAAGCGGTTATTATCTTATTCCATGTTTATGATAAATGTTTATTTCTCATGCTAGAATTGTATTAATCGGAAACGTTAATACATGTGTGACTAATAAACAAGTAAGATTTCTTAGTAACTCCTCTCGTTTAACTAGCTCGTTGATTACCGATGATCAAGCTTTCCTGATCATGAACATTGGATGTTGTTAATAACGGGATCATGTCATTAGGAGAACGATGTGATGAACATACACCCAAAGTAGATATAGCAATGCGATCAAGTCATTAAGTCTACATTGTTATATCAATCACATACGAAGCAACTCTAATCCTTAGACCATGAGATCATGTCAATCACTAACACCGGATGAGTGGTTTGATGACATCAAATGTCACACCGTGAAAGGGTGACTATAAAGGTGGCATTGGGTACTCTGAAAGTATTAGTTGAGTCTCATGGATCAAGAGTGGGATTTGTTCATCCAAATGACGGAGAGATATACTCTGGGCCCTCGCGGTGATATCACATCGACATCGCTTGCAAGCACGTGACTAGGTCACAAGGATGTCATATCACGGAACGAGTAACGAGTACTTGTCGGTGACGAGATCGAACTAGGTATGGTCGATACCGATGATCGAATCTCAGACAAGTAAAATATCGTGAGACAAAAGGATTTGGTTACGACGTTTTTGGTTCACGCGATCACAAGATTCATCGTTGAATGTGTAGGAGTCATTACGGATCTCCAGGTCCCGCTGTTGACTATTGATCGGAGAGGTGTCTCGATCATGTCTGCATTATTCGCGAACCGTAGGGTGACACACTTAAGGTTTACCGACGCTTTCAGGTAGATACGGAATATCGGAGAAAAGTTTGGACAGCACCGAAATTGTTTCGGGTAATATTGAAATAGTTTAAGGGGATAATTGTCAAATGTTTGTTAATAGAATTAACAAATACATCAAGGGGGTTATGTGTTAATGTTTGTTAATGGAATTAACAAATATTAAAATGAAGAAATAAAAATGTTTTATTTATTTAAAGGAAATAACCCTTGGGATTTTCCACTCACATGATGAGGGAAGAGGTGGGGGCACCAAAAGTTGGGCCGCACCACCTCTTGGTGGCTGCCTCTCCCCTCCTATATATAGAGGGTGAGAGCTCCCTCCTCAACACACACTTGATCGTCTCTCCCTCCTCCCGCTGCTCCACCTTCCGGCCATCCGCTTGGCGAAGCCATGGCCGATTAGTTTCTCCACCACACCACGCCGTCGTGCTGTTGGAGTTCCCGGTGGTTCTACTACTCCCGCTGCCCCGCTGGATCGAGGGAACGAAGGTCGTCATCAAGCTGTACGTGTGACTGAGTACGGAGGCGCTGCCCGTTGCAGCGTTCATCTTCACGATCTTGAGATCGGCAAGTGATCGACTACACCATCCACGAGAATCATTCTCGAAATGCTTTCGGTCTTCGAGGGTGAGTTCTCTTGGAACTTGGTTCTACCCGTTGCTCACATCCACTAGATTAGATCTTGGTGTTTTGCCTGTTCTTACCGTAGGAAATTTTTTGATTTCTATGCTACGAACCCATCAGGGGAGTCCTTGGAGATGACCGTATTAGCAAGTGCTTGGGCCTACATAATTTCTTGTGTAGCGTGGCGAATTCGCAAAGGGAAGCCCGGTTTCCTGCTGAAAAGATAATCACTCCTAGATTTCAGGGCATCACAAGAAGGTAAATATATTTTGCAAGGAAGTAAGTGCGTGATTCGTTGCAAGTAAGGATTGAACGGCATCAGTAATGGAGGTGGTGTTGTGAACAAGGGTCTCAGACCGAATGCACCATGGTTCCACAAACCATGTAGCTCGAGCAAAAGGGCGGGAGATAGCATGTGAATGACATCCTCTTCCGTGCTGCACATTCAGGAAAGTTTGGATATATGCGTAGTGTACCTACCTGCCTGAGCTCCTCGTAGAATGGTGCGACACAAGATACGCAATCAAAGTCTAGACCTAGGGCCATGGTTTTGCACTTCCAAACCTGTTTCGGCATGTTTTTGTCCTTGTGGAGATTTGATTTGACGCGGAGGTGGCTCTCCTTGTTTTTGCAAAGTCTTAAGACACAAATAATATGCACCATTTTGTATTGCATCTACCTGGTGGTTGAAGGTCCCAACAGAGAATATCAAGTCCATCAGATGGGATTAGAACATCAACAATCTTTAATCAACATATGGCCAAGCCACTTTGGTGGATGATACGATGATCACACAATGAACCCAGTCCTGGCACCAAGGAGCGCTCCAAAGAGAAACATTTCCGCCGTAAGCTGACAAGAAGTGTGCCTAGTCATAAGGGGCATGATTTTGATGATGGAAGTCCATAAGGCCGATTTGGGAACATTTTATTTGGATCTCCAGATGGTCATGTCATGGAAATACTTAGATTTATGAATTTTGTACAGCTGGATGTCTGGTTCTTGGGAAATTCTCCAAGCTCTCGAGAGGACTAGGCTCTGGTTTGTGGCTTGTATGTCTCTGATGCCTAACCCTCCTTGTGTTGGAGTGCAAATATCTTTTCATGCTCTGAGACAAAGAGTTTTTGCTGAGGGTTCTTCTGTCACACCAGTCAACCAAAATGTTCTTATGATAGCCGTGATCTTGTAGGGGAATTTTTTGTGAAGAGAATGTTGCTTGGGAAAGCTTACTGGCCCCTTGCCTAACTTCGTCGTTGTTCCCACCCTAGCTACACATACGGTCGTCCGGAACCCGCAGCGCCACCACCACCAGCACGAAACCCCTCCCAAGACACGTTGGTCGCCCCGTATGGCCACGCGTGTAGCGACGCACGCATACCACCACTTGTGTGGCTAGTGCACGTATTTGGCTCGATGCAAGTAAAACACCTCTTTACCAACATCTTACCCATCCAAGTAGCATAACAAAATCACGGCAGTGGATTCGATAATTTAACAATGAATAGATTCTGCAAAACAAATTACAACTCATCTCTTACAAGCATTTACAAGAACAATGACCTTAGATGGTACAATCTTCAGATAGACACCCATTGGGTTGCTTGTTGAAGTCAAAGTAATAGTTGACTGCTTCACCGCCAGTGGCGCCTGCTCCTCAAACTCCTTCTCCTGGACGTCCGGATACTCCACTGCAATGTCCATGGCTCAGAACCTAAGCAGGGAGGGGTTTACATAGGGGTGTATGAGTACACGGAGATACTCGACAAGTCCGAGATAGCAAAATGATGTTTGATTGCACTATCATCTACTAGGACAAATGGTACAAAAGTTCAATGATTTTCGAACAAATTCTGAGAAAAGCATAAAGTTTTATTTATGAAATCTATGATCTTCTTGCCTCACGAGTTGTTAGAATCCCATGTGGATTCCTTCCTCGTCATGTCCGCAGCTCCTTCCCGGAACAGGGAGTGACAATGCCACAATTTGATACACTCTGCATAGATGCATTACTTTACCCACAAACATCCACGTGTCCAAGGAGTCAACCCCATTCATATTCCCATGGACACAAAGCCTTTTTTGTCGACTTTCTGGCATGCGCTGCGTCGTAGTCCCGCACGACAGGCCAGGACTACCGGTCTCAATGTTGATACTCTAGATCCAACATCTCGTAGCTGGCATGATAGGCCCAGACTACCTTCCGCATAGTCGATACTACAGATCCAACCACTGAGGCCTTGCCTTCCCAAGGGTTGCATGACATAGGACAAGGGTACTTCACCTAAGCCCCGCCCATAAGGGTATGTGGTCAACGCGATCACTACGGCGCTTGCCTTCCCAAGGGTTGCATGACATAGGACAAGGGTACTTCACCTAAGCCCCGCCCATAAGGGTATGTGCTCAACGCGGTCACTACGACGCTTGAGCACGAGAAGGCACTTGTTGTTAAACCTAACGGCGATATCCACTGTAGTCGAACCCGCCTTCCAATGGCTTGACAGCCTCCACAAAGGGTTCGAACTACCCACCATAATAGTTCATTGACTTCTTTCATCAGTCGATCAACAAGAACTATATCATATTACTTATAACATATATTTTTATTTGATGCAGATGATACCACGAGATAGTAGATTGCAAATAGTTTGATAAAAATAATCAATCGACATGAACAAGGAACTGGACTTGCCTCAGATACCTGAAAGTTAGCATAACACTAATGATTCAATTCACCATAAGAATTCCAAAGAAGAAGATCCGAACTGGAAAAGGTGAATGAAGTCCAATCAACACTAACACACAAGAACACAACAAGGCATGATGCAAAAGCATGTGAAATGTCATACTTGATTCACCCATATCAATCTTGGTTGTTTATGTTATTTTCATAGTTCATTTCATGAGACAAGAACAAATATTTAATGTAAACTCTCTAAGGATTACACAGAGTTCGATTCACTGATGATGTTTAGGTGTTCGGTTTATTACTGCTAAGCAATGCTTGAGTTGGTAGCAAATACACTCAAGTTATTCACTAGTTCAAAAGAATGATTAAGCATACCCATATATGCGGGCACGTATGTAGTTTCTGATGGTTTACTGGACATTATTTATGCCTCGATATCATTCCTGATGAATCCAATTAAATCTGCCGCCACTTTCGTTATCTTGGGCTCTTAAGATTACAGCAATCCCCGAATGGATAAGACCTAATGACTTGCTAATCAGGTGAACTTGGATATCTAAGTGTTACTAGCTAAATGCCCGTGCGTTGCTACGGAGATACCAAATTTCATATAATTTCACATTATGCGCAAGCACTCAGAACATTAAGTTGTGTATTCCTGATTTTTTGATTTAATAACCATTTCATAATCATCTTAAAGGGTTGTGAATTCTAAGTGACCACTCTGCTCAAAAGTCAGAACATGCACCTTCTGTTGAACTGCCCTATGCGTAGACACCACTGAGAAGTATACATTTAAATGCATAAAGCTCATCATTGTAATTTCATACATCATCGCCTTTACAGTTTGATCTGCTACTGTACTACTTGCCAACTAAATGTCCTAGAAATACCTTCTAGATGTTCCTTTTTAGATGCTAAATTCGGGACAGTCTTATTTTTTATGCACTCTTGACAGTTCAATGTCTCTGCCTCCAACCTAATCACAGTTTCGAAATCAGATTTCTACACAAATACCAGCAGCAATAGCGATAGGCCTCTGTGTAGGGTGGAGTCGTTGTCTTCGAGAATCCCTCTCACTTCTGTCTACGAATGCTTTGGGATAGTTGGCGAGTTCCAACGTCAAATATTTTCCACAAAAGATCGACAATGCCGACAATACCTCCTGAACATACGAAATCTCGTGGCCGTGTGGAGCTAATGACGTGCATGAGCGCAGACACCATGACAGTGAACTCGTACCCCGCCTAGCTAACCGTCGCGCCCCCAATAGCTGCCGCTTGCGCCGCCGCATCCGGATGACATTTGGATCACCATGGTCATGAACCTCGTGTTCACCCCAGCAGCAGAGGAGGATTGATGACACATTTTTCTTCTTCCAGCCACGAACTCAAACATGCAACGATTGAGCATTTGGATATGCTGCCTCCTTTTCTTTATGATTGAACCAAGAAATTAAAATTGTCGTTTAGTACTAATAATTAAATTATATTGTACTGAAATGAAATTTTCCCTAGCAAAAACCAGCTATCAGCTATAAAATGTAAATATAAATAAGTATCAATAGTTTCTGCTGCTAGGCCTAATAGTATATGAAAATAAATGTATGTTATGTGAAGTAAAACGAAACGCTTACCAACCCATTAGTGGAAGACGATTCAGGTAAGTTGTCGTCAGCGAAACGGATCCTCCAACGTTGTTAATGTAAGAGGTTCGCTGCTCTCCATGATTTTCCCATGATGTTGTTGATGGCCTCGCTGATGCCCTCCTCAAGCCGAGTAGAAACAAACGGCCGTGGAACACTTGACTCTCTATGCTTTGATCTCCTTCTGTGTAAATTCTGAGAGTATTGGAAATTTATGTGCCAACATGTTGTGTGGCTATTAACACAACCTCTGTTTGTAAGATTCGATAAAAAATGGTTGCACCAATTTTCTTACACGTAGATCACAGGAGTAAATGAGAAATTTCCTACAAGTAGTCAAGCCCTTCGATATACTCCTTGTAAAGCATGCCATAGGCACAAAACAAGGACAAATGGTTCCTTCAACCATTCAACCATTAGTCGTCAGGATTTAAACTCCTATTGGTATGAACTTCAATAAGGGACGAAGAGATTGCAAGATAACTCTATAAAAATGGACATGGGGTCAGATGGTGAGAGTGCAGTATGTGAACAACAGAGTAATTTTTATTTCTTCCAAGTCTATATCTTGGGTACAAGTTTATTCTGGCTGCCAAAAGGATCTTCTAAACTAATTATTGTGATCTAATAAGAAACAAATAAACAAAAAGATATGCAGTTAAACTGAAACAAGTGCCAAAATCACTTTCAGTTGTTGTTCTTCATCTAGTAAGGCAGACTCTTACCAATAGTAATTCTGAAAGTGGCTTGGCCCAAATTTAGAAGGCTAACGATAACCTGTTGCCTCCCGCAAGCTCTTGGTGGTGGAACCATACAAGGTGTCACACCTGCGTCCTTTCCAAGCAGATTGCTGATTTCAGAACTTGTATACAAACAAATTGAAGTATGGTTCACAACTTCACATGGTTGCTCCTCATTTACTCTTCAGAATTTCGAAAAACGTGGTATCTGTTAGCTATTTTCAGGACATAACTGAATGGATTTTCGGCAGCAAATTGCTTACCCATGTCAGTCACCAGTAGAAATTTTGGCTGCATCAGCAACCAAAAAAAATGGAAACGGAAGTACCAACAAGCAAAGGTAGATGAGAAGATGAAGTTTTCCAGGGCATCAATCACTCATCTAGCCACGAGCTGACATGAAGTTTTCCAGGACACCTGCTACCTTCCCGGGAGAATATCATCGGGGCCCATTCTTGTGCACAATCTGTTAGAACACGGCACAAACGCACGGGCAAATCGCACATGAGATCATCCCTATCAGGTTCTAACAAATAAGAGATTCCACACACCTCTTGCTAGAGAGGCCGAGGGCGTCAGGGGAGAGGATCCAAAACCTTGTAGAGCTCCTTGACGCCAATGGACTCGAAGGCTGGGTTGAGGTAGAGCGGCGGCCGGCAGCACGCGGCGTTCCTCCATGACCAAGCAGGCGCAGTCATCGTCGTCCACGGCCGACCGGAGCGAGTACTGTGGTAGGGGATCTGGAGGTGTTGGGGGCAGGCGGCAGCTGGTTGGCCGTGGGCGGTAGGGTCTAGGCCTCGCGTGACAGCGATGAGGAACCGGACGTATAGGGGTCGATTCCGGCGTTCGGTCACTCAATTCAATCGCGGAGACCTCGATTCGCCGGCGGCCGGCGTGAATCGCCCGGCGGCTCCGGTGGAATCAAGCACCGCTAGGGTTAGCGGTGAGAGAAGTCGGGAGAGGCGACGGATAGATCGTACCGCTTCGGGCACTCAGCGGTGGCAACCCAACGTAATATTCTCGTCCAGCTAGATCGAACGGTGTAAGTGACATCTAGAGGCGAGGGGACGATCAGGATTATGCGCAAGCACTCAATTGGTCTGCGGAGGGCAGAATCGGGAGGCAGAAAAATTCTGCCATGGGTTACACCATCACCAACTCCCATTTAATAGTAAAGATTTTCTAGAAGAAAGCAATTAAACATGGTTGTTCCTCCTCTGGCTTCTAGTTGAATATCTATGCAGCAGGACAAACGTGATGCTGGAGCTGTGGAGTTTGTCTGCGCTTTTGAAAATGCTGTCGTTTTGAAGTCGAAGCTGAAGCTGTTGCTGTCTCCTGTTGTTGCAGGCTCTGTATTTTGCGTTCGTAATGTTGTCCTTAAAAAAATAGTCTTCGTGCTCCCCCGGCTCTTTGTGCCCTCTGGAGTTTCGACTTTCCGCTGGCTTGTTGCCACCTGCTTGTAAAGTTTGGTTTCAGGTTCGAGTTGGTTTGCTAGACGTGGTGTAGGCTGCTTTCTTCCTTTTTTGTTTGCACGTGGATGCTGGGACACAAACTCCGTATTTCGTTATCTCCTGATGATGAAATTCGATCCCTTGTGGGGGTCGCGTGGTCATGAGCCCACCGGTTCTAAACGTGTACTAGTGGCATACTTCTGACAGTGTTTCAAGGATGATGCTAACTGGGTAAACCTGGAGCTACTACCTAACCCTAGTATACAATGGTTAACCAATCTCCAATGGCTCGACTGATGTAGCCCAACCTAGGACCATCACCATGTCAAACACTCCAACATATCACAAGGCGACTTTGAGTTTAAAGGTGAACTCCTTCCTATATGAGAACCCATTTCGTGCCCCTTTGGATGGTATACTACTGGAGCATCTACCCCTTTGCTATGATAGGTATCACATGACGTCTACGGACATTCGGGGAGGTGCCAAGGAAGCCCAGGACTCAAGACCATCCGAGGCGTACGCATGGAAGAGGAAGAGGAAGCGACAAGACGAAGAAGAAGAAGAAGAGAAAGAAGAGACTGGGCGGTACTACCGCCCCACCAGGCGGTGCCCAGTGCCGCCAGAAACCCTCCTCGGCGCCCATGTGCGGCACTGCCAGCGGTACTACCGTCCGCCCAAGCGGTACTACCACTCGGACAAGCGGTACTACCGCCCGCGCAAAGTCAACGCGCCTTCGGCCCGCACCAGCGGTACTACCGCCCGTACGAGCGGTACTACCGCTGCTGCGGGAACCAGCAGGGAATATTCCCTTGTAACCCTCTCCCACCTACCCCCTTGGTGGTCAAACCTATATATAGTCACCTACCCCCTTCAGATCTGGATAGACAATGTTTTGAGATTAGAGTAGAGCTAGGCTCCCCACCCTCAAGACGGTTTCCTTCCTCCCCTTGCGGGGATGGTTCCTCCTCTAGTGGAGAAGATCCCTTCGTGGATTCAAGACCTTTACATGTAGTTTGACTACTTGCCAATCTTTCATCTTCGGATGACTTTATTGGAGCGGTTCGGTTGACCGTTGGAGAAACAACCATCCAAGATCCCTTCTTGCCGATCTCCCACCTTCGTGTGGATTCTATTGGGCCGGTTGGACCGACCGGTAAGGGAAACGGTTCTTGTATCGTGTGTGTGTTCTTGTGTTCGGGGCGTTCTTCTTGGTGTTCTTCGTGTTCCTCGTGTTCTTCGTGTTCCTCGTGTTCTTGCGTGCGTTCGTCCACTTCCCCGTCAATCCGTGAAGATCGGGCCACCCTAGAAGTCCCGTACTTCACCATCGACAAAGCTTAACTAAATTGGTCAACTATGTGAGCATTCGCTACTGATGTGTAACCTGAAAGTCTGCTAATAGAAGCTAATTCTGTTTACTGGAACCTGAAGATATATTGCTGGAGTACTGCTATGTATTTGACAAATGATCGGGTGGATGCTTATTTGCTATGAAAGAAAATTGGCCTGACGCCTTGGACACAACCAGGACATTAAGGTGATCTTGGTTCTTAAGTTCTTAACTGGATGTATGCGACACTTGCAGTTATTTGGTCACTGTACACTATTCTAGTTCAGAACTAGCATAGTGACTTAGTGAGGTCACTGAATTGGTCATCCAATTGCCTAAAATGGTCTCTTTTAAGTCCCCCCACACCCACCCACCCCAGTCGTAATTAGTGTATGTATGTATACTACATACACTACTAGACTCCATGTGCTTCCCTCAAGAATAATGGTCAAGTGTGTGCTTATTTTGAATTCCTGAAAAATGACATCCCCTAGTTGTTTTGTATCTATACAGGTCATATAAACAAGCATTCAAACAATTACTTACACATAACTAACCACATAAAGTGGTGCAGGAAGCCAAGTTGTGGAAGGAGGCAGGGCGCTCCAGCGCAGCTGACCTGCTGTTGCGACCAAGGGAACCTGACTAGAAACTAGTTCTTTTTTGTGTGGTGCTGGAGAAAAAACTCCAGCCCTTTAGTTTAGTCTTTTTTGGTTTTGGTTCGGTACATCTTGTACTCTCTCTTCTAAAGCAATAAAATGCAGGCTAGGCTGCCTTTTAGTCTAAAAAGTAACCACATAAATTCTAGGTCTTCCGTATCATATGCCTTCTGCTTGAGATCCCCCCTCCAAAACTCAAACACAATTACGGTTGTGATTGATCTGTAACGGTGTCGTATATTAAGGCCATGTAATAATCCGTATGGCCCAATTTGTGCGTACGCATCTATACACACGTTTGTATATGAAGTCTGTTAGTCCTGGTGGTCCTGTCTTCGTCATCGACCGAACGGCGCCGGCAGGTAGGATCAACGGCGGCACGACCGGTGCTCCTGTGATCCACGGTGATCGCGGCTCGCAAGAGCAACGGCGACCGGTGCGCTGGGCAGCAGGATCTACGAGACGGTGGCCTGCACGAACGATGACTGGCGTCGACCGGTAGGATCAACGGCTACTAGTGCTCCTGGGATCCACGGTGACCGCAGACCCGCAAGAGCGACGACGATCGGTGTGCTGGCCGGATAGGATCTACGGCGACGATGGCATGCACGATCGACGTTTACCGCGCCCGGAAGGAGTGACGGCGACTGGTTCTGGATCACTTGGTGGCGGTGGCAAGGAACGGCAGAGGCGAGCTACCCAAACAGTCCGGTGGATCTGTGCGGACGTTGAGCACACGGACAAGCCAGACAACTGTCCGGCCAGTTGTCCGGCCATAATGCTAAAAGTGGTCCAAAAAGGACAGAACAAGACAAGACACGCCCGGACCGGTCTAGCTTCGTGGCGTCAAAACTTGCAGACTCGGACTGTCCGGCGTGGGAAGGGTCGGACTGTGGTGTAGTACATAAGAGCATCTCCACTCACGACGCCAATAGGGATGCTGCCTATTGGGCGCGCCGGACATAAAATCGCGCTCATGTAGCGCCAATAGCCAGATTACGTCCGGCGCGGCCCAATATTTCATTCGGCGCGCCCAGTACTAGGTAGCATGGACGACGACAGTCGTCGGTAGCTTCAATAAAATTTAGTTCAACTTTGGTTGTTAGACTCGTGTCGTTGTACTTCACTTTTCAGTGTTGTTGTATTTCTGCCGTTAACTTGAATAAAATATGTATGTACTTTGTTTTCAAACATAATTTAGTGTGAAGCGCACAGTTACACTCATGTGTTCCGCAGACATAGCTAAACGATTTGTATAAATGGCACTGACAAAACGCAAAGTATGAATAGGTTATGTGTCATTACAGTCATATATTACAGAGAAGAAATAAAAGACTTGAACACGGCGGGACGAAAATCCGACCATATCCAATCTAACTTTAATCTAACTTTTGGTGCTGTCCTACGGAAAGTGTTTCTTGCACATGCACACAAGTGCTCTCGCTTTTCAAAATTGTATACACATACAACTACGTATACACATCCATAACATACGCTGAAATTTTCGTAAGAAAATACATAGTATTTTGGGCCACAGAATAAAGGCAATTTTTCACCCAAAAAATGAGTTTTTTATGCCCACAAATTTGTTTTTCTGTAGCCCAAAATAGAACCCATTTTCATCGAAACTTTGCAAGAATATATAGCGTGTGTACGTATCCACCGGAAGATTTTTTTTTTTGAAACTCAGAAGTACAAATTTTGAACTTTTTAAATTCCAGGAGCACAGGTGCCCGGGTGCACCAAATCCTCTCTCTGTCCTACGCCTTCTTTTTCTTCCATGGATTCACTTTTTCAAGATTGTTTTGCATGCATTTTTAAAGATGATTTTTTATTTGTAATTATTTCTTGTTTCTGTCTTATATAATATAAAATAAAGTTCTGAATAGAAATGCATGGTTCGGCCACATCACACACACAAATCATAACTCTGAATCACAAATGGTTTCTGCATATATCAAAACTGACAATCCTCCATGAAAATTTTCTAACTTTATAATTGCACCGTCAATCTTCCATGGAAATTTTGGTTCTCGCAAACTGAATGTGGTCTCCTAGTTTTCTACAACTACCATATTACTGCGTAAGAAGAAATGAACAGATAATGAGAAAGTACCCAAATTTTAATCAATCAGCCAACATAAGATAAACAGCCAAAAACACTCACCTTGGATGTTCTGGACATTTAGTGCTGCGTCTGTTATGTCCTGAAGCTTTGCATGCACCGCACACTTGCGGCCTTTTTCTCTCGTCTAATGCTAGTGGTATACCATTTTTGGTCGAGATTTTTTTTTCTGTGCTGGATCTTGTGTGTTTTGCTTACGTGCTCCTTTGGTCGAAACTTTGATAGGATCACCAACTGCAACTGTATTTACTTCACACTTGTGTGCATCTTCATTGACGAAGCTTTTGTGACCATCTGCTCTATTATTAATCAGCTTCCGCTTCTCCCTGCTACACATGTTGTATAGATCCCGCCCGACGAAGCCTACGTTGTTGTAACTGCCTGATCTGCTGATTAATGTCCTCATGATGGTGCTCTTTTTGACCCCATCTGCTTCCAGTGCTTAGATCTCAGCTCTCAGGTACTCCGGTATCTTTCTATGAGACCGGAGAAATGGGACTTCGTCCGGTGTAGCTATGGTATGGTTGTGCTGGTCGACAAACCTCGAAGCAACCCAATCCCCACTGGATCTATCAAACTTTACAATAAATTGCGCCTTGCAATTGCAGCGAGACTCAGCTCTTGGCCTACGGGTGCGGCCATCCATGGTCAAGAACTTGGCTTGTCGTTTACCTTCCCTGGAGCACACAAACCGTCTCAATCGTACTACTCCTGAAGGACCTTTCCCTTTTTTCACCCTCCCCCTTCTTATGCTGAAGCCACGATCCTTCGCATAGCTATTGTAGAACACGTATGCTGCCTCTTCAGAAGGAAACTTCATGCCCATTGTTTTCTCGTACCTCTCCACTGCTTCTTCCTTATCATGCCCAATGTCCATGTATGATTTCCCGTGACACTCATGCGCGGTGTGATCACCGGCTATCTCCTACAAGAGGAAAAACAAAAACATTTCAAAAGTCAATTCATTTGCTTCCATTCATTGCTTGCCATATAGAAATAATAAACATACTTGAGTCTTGTTTTCCGAGTAATGATCCGTTTCTTCTAGCGTATCTTCACCATGCCCAATGTCCATGTCTGATAGCCCGTGATAGTCTTCCACATTATGAGCACCGGCTATAAACTACACAATTAAAAATAAAGACATAATATACCATTCCATTCATTGCTTGCCATAAAAAAATTGTCAACATACTTCACACATGTTTTCCGAGTACGATTCCTCAGTATCGTTCTGCTCGTTATGACCACCAAGGTCCACCTACACAATTTTAAAACAAGGAAATGTAAGTTGCCATGTCGTTTGTAGCCTTGAAATATAGTCACTATACATGTGACACACATTATCATTGTCGGCTCCGTTACCACCAAAGGGGCCATCCTCGTGAGGTAGATTTTGATACGATGACATAGATCCGTCATCCGAACTAGAATCATCGCCCGCATCCGTTTTCATTGTTAATCGATTTTTCGCGTCGGTACCGCATCTCTCCAGACATTGTAGAACATCAACAATATATATTCAGTTCAGCTGCGAACCAAGCCATCATTCAAATAAAGAACCATTGCATGAAAACAGTTTGTATTTGTCCCAACAGGTGAATTACGCCAAAACCTAAGGCGGCGGGCAGATGGACTCGGAGGTGAAGAAGCATCCAACACCCCTAACCTTGCACTCTCTTAGTCCCCGCATAGGAATCTCGGGACGAGATTCTTTTAAGGGGGGAAGGTCTGTAACGTCCCAAATTTTGGAAGCAAGAACAACTTAAGTAATTAAGACCCAAAATTTGGAACCAACAAAAACTTTTTGAGTTGTCTTGTGTATTGATTGTGTTTCACTCATGTTTGCTCTGTTTGACTTGATGTGGTTTGGGATTATGTGAATGACCTCTCTTGTGAACAATCTTGAAACTCAACCTAGTTATAATTGGACCCTTGTGATCAATGTCATGACAAGTAAAATGGTCCATATCTCTTCTCCTATCACTCCTTCTACCGTGATGTTTGGTTTTATCCACCCTTATTTCAAAAAAATCTTAACTCATTTAATCTTTGGAAAGTATCATCAAGAAATGGTTCAACCTTCTTTCTACCAAAAACCTTGTCATGATTATGTTTGCCACCACCTCGCCAAAATAATTGCTTTATCTTAGAGTTTGGTAATTTTATTCCATTTGCTTATTTGTTGAAACTATTTGACTTATAATTGATTTATGTGTCTTGAGTGTGAGCTTGTTGCTTTGCTTGAACTTATTAGCTTGGTGGTACACTTTAGTAGTAACACAAATACATCTTTTGCCAACTTAAATTAAGAATGGTGATCTTCATGTTTATTAAAACTTAGCAAGTCTAGGGCCCCTTGTTAAGCAAACCATGATCTGTTTTTGGCATGCAAATTGACCAACTTGATCTATGATCTCTATATTTTCAAAACCCACCTTGGAAAATAATGGGAAACCTTGTTTCAGCATGAAACCAACTAGGTCAATAGGTCTATAAAAGTCAGTGACCATTTGGTCAATTTTTCATTTCTTGCAAATATTTTCAAATGCTTTCTTTGTCTTTTAGACTTGAAAATTTCTTGCTCCTTCATCATTAGGTCCACCATCTCACATTATTGCTTACCAATGTGTGATGGTTAAACTTAGGCTTGGATGATTTAGGGGGAAAATAAAACCAAAAAGGGAATAATAGAAATAAAACAAAAGTGGTTTTTGACCTAAACCCTAAACCAACTCGAGATCCAACCCCTCTCCTCACTCAGCAGCCAACCCTCTCACCCCTCTGCCCAGCATGTCCATCCTAGTCAGCTCTGGCCCACATGTCATCCCCAATCCACTCCTCTCCTCCACTCTTTTCTCTCCATTTTCCAAACGGCCAATGGGAGCTCACCCCTCCTCTCCCTACTGGTCACGACACGTCGTCCCGACCACCTCCACCCTGCCCACACCTCCACCGCCCAAACACCCCACTGAGCACACACCACGCCACCCCCACTGCCCACCTTGTCCTAAAAACTCTAGCTCGGGTGAGTTGCCCAAGAACTCGACCCCGACCTTCTCAGCTCTCCACTCCTCGCTCACAGCACGCACACACCCCACCTTACTCCACCCCTGAAGCCCCGCTCAAGCTCGAGCCGTCTGCTGCCCCAGAAACGCGCACGAACCGACGGTCGCCGCGGCAAGTCAAGACCGTAGCCGGCGATCCTCTGCTCCGTTCTCCGCCATTGTTGGCCCTCTAGACTCCCCTCATCTAGAGCTCACTCCACCCCCTTCTTTTTGTCCAGAGGTTGCCGGTGGAGCTCGCAGTCGTCCTCGACCCGAAGAGCCCGCCGTCGACGGCGCCATGGATTCCGGCGCTGCATGCGGGAGCTGAGGACACCGCCGTGCTCGCCGAGGTCTTCTCCGACGACGCTAGCCCCTCCCGCCACCGCACGGCAGCCCTAGGTGAGCTCCCGCCGCCGCCACTTCCTCTGCCGAGCTCGCCCGCGCGCGTCGTCGCGGCGACGAAGACGACGGAGAGCCGTCGATTCTTTGATCGACGGCCCCGTTTGAATCCCGCTTCGCGGGCTGCCTCCGCGCACAGAGCCGCACGCGGCGCGCCGTGTTGGGCCGGCTTTGGCCTCGCCACGGCCCAGATCTGGGCTGCCTTCGGCCTGATCTGGCCAGCACGGCCCGGTTCCATTTTTTTTCTCAGATCCTTTTTCTATTTCTTGTTTCTGTTAATTCTGCTGGTTTAGTTTAATTATTTTGTGGTAGATCTGTTAGTGTAATTTAATTGGGGTAAATTTTGTAGTGCTCTGGTGTGTTTTCTTAAACATGCAGAAGTGAGTTTGCTCAAAAATAATTAGTATTTATTGCATGGCATTAAATCTTGTGAAATATATCTTTTGTAGTGTTTTATTTTTAGCAGGAGCTAGGAGTGTCCAAATTGAGTGAATCCAACTTTGTTGGAAAGCTATTGGGGTAACCTTTCTCTGGAATTTTACCCCATAGTGTTTTGATGCTCAGAATAGATTTGGTAGATGTTTGAATATAGTGGCAGAATGCACTTTGTGCATTTTTCTTATTTTCTGTGATTTTAGTTTTGGAGTAAATCCAATTGTGTTAGTTGCTAATAGTAACAGAGAGCCCAAATCCAAGTTTGCATGATTGTTTGCTTAACAAACTCTCTAGGTGTAATTGTTAGTGAAAGTGGTGTTTCTGCCACTAATAAATTGAAATAGATTTAAATGTTTTTGATATGAAATGTGTGTGTGCTTGTTGTAAATTGTTTTGGTACTGTTGTTTGCTTGATATTGTTGTTTGGCTTGCTAGTATATATTAGTACTGATAGTGACTTGTGTTTAGTTTGTTTAAAGTTTAGCAAGTATTGCTAGAGTAGAATTAATAGCATTTCAATTAAGTGTTAAGCCGTGTTTGTATTGCTTGATTGTTAAGCAAGTTAAACAATCTTTTCTTTTAACTAAGTTCAGCTACTGGTTGTTTAGGTTTGTTGGTTGTGCTTAGCCTAGCTTGTTAGTAAGAAATCTCTAACAGATGCTTAATCACTACTTTAATTATAAAAGTGGAGAGTGTGGTGATTGCTAAACCTGTTTGTTAGATAATAGTCTTGTGTCTTGTTTATTGCTTGTTAGTTAAGCTTGATGTTTGCCTTGTTTGGAATGCCTTACTGTACGATTGATTGTGTATTAGTTAGTGAGTAGCATCTAAGTCACCCCTGGTGTGTAGGAGTACTTTAGATATCTAACTTTTGTCTGAAGTATTTCCTTGTGTTTTATGCTAAGTTGTCACTTGTTTGCTTGTTTACTTTAGATTGTTGTCAACCCGCGTTTGTAGTATTGACGATAGTCCGTTTACTTTTCCGGTACCTTAGGACCGCGAGAGGAGAAGCTGTACGTGGGGAAACTGAACCTGTGTACGAGGAAGAGCAAGACCAGGGACACTTTGCTGAGCAAGGCAAGCCACCTCACCATACCCTACTGAAACCCTATTATTTCATTAAAGCATGTTTTGTTTTCAAAATAAAATAATGCATGTTTTATTTCTTCTGTGGCACTTTGCCACCCAAAACTATTTTATAAAATATTGTTTGGCCAAAGCTATCTACTAGAATATAATAGGTGTTATAAAAATTAAGTCTTCACTTGAGAAGCCTTCTACTGAAGGCGCTATCAAGAAAATTATATTTTTCTAGTAGTATATCCTTATTATCCTTATCTCAAAACTATAGGATGGGAGCCTAGTCTTTGGTAAAATGTTTTCCGAGGATAAACCCGAGTCGCTGGGAGCGATCGGCGAGAAAGTGTTTTATAAAACCCATGTTGCTAGGAGCAAATGGAGATGTTTATGAAAACCCGAAGTGCTGGGAGCATTCGGTGAGTTTACGAAAACCCGAGCTGCTGGGAGCAGTCGGAGATGGAGGTTTGTTTACGAAGTCCCTGCTGCCGCCCGAACAATTAACCCGTACAACCACATTACCTCAAAATGGGCACGGGGCTTAGCGGAAGCTTGTTGGTGTTAGTATTCGAATACTCCTCAATTGGCTAGAAGGGGTTAGAGTCCCCGGAACCGAATGCTGCAAGGGAATGGGCATACAAAGTGTGGACTGCGTGTGCCACCGGGAAGCAACGGTGGGTCTCCTGACATGGCGGTGTGAGACTAGGGGAAACCGGATCGATACGGCTAGCTCACTCGGTGCCGGGGAGAACAAACCCACTCGAAGAGGATATTCTTATACTAGCACTGACATAGTGGAAGTTAGGATCGGCCGTCTGATGTGTGCATGCTGTCTCTGTACAGTCCGTGGTTGATCCACGGCAGACCATCCGAATCTTGTGGTGAAAGTGTACCACCTCTGCAGAGTGTAAATCTATTCGAATAGCCGTGTCCGCGGTCAAGGACGGTTGCAAGGGCCACACTGGGCGACTGGTGAAAGAAGAAAAATTGTTTTCGGTTTTGGACTAAAAGAAGAATCAGAAAGGTACCTGGGAGGTACGGATTTTGGGAGAAGATGGTTGGTCTCGGGGAGTCAACCAGTCGGAACCCGGAAAGGAAAAAGGGGCATCCCTATCCTAGTGTTTTGAAAAAGTTTTACAGAAGTGTTTTCAACGTGGAAATGTTTTCTGTCATTTCTAAAAGAAGGAGAATTATATCTCCCAATACCTTTTTCAACAAAGATATAGAGATGTTGTATTCTCTATGTCTAAACGCATCGTTTGCGAAAATTAAGCCCTATAGACATATATAGCAACTATCCCAGTTTTCGAATACGCTTTTATTGCATTACCATGAAAACTTAAGCCTGGTGGTGGTCTTGCGAGTACGTAATTGTACTCATGGCTGTGTCCCTGGATATTCCAATGTCCAGGATTTCAACGAGAAGACCTACGCCGAAGATGAGGAGTACGCCGACGACTACGCCAACTGAGTGTCACCGGTCAACTGCTCTGTGGGAATGCGTCCGGTTGTGACGAGGGCCGACGCTAGCCGAAAGCTTCCGCTATATCGTAGTTAATTCCGTCCTGCGTGACGATGGTTGCAGGCTTGGTCGTGTGACCACCATTTATGTAAGTCTTGTACTAATCGAGTTGGATGATGTAACTCTGTATACCATGTCGGTTATGTGATCGCGATGCACTGATCATTGGGATCGTGATCTGTTTACATAATGTGGGCACCTCGGACTGGTAGTCTGAGGGGTCCTTACAGACTTGGTATCAGAGCCATCGTTGACCTTAGGAGACCTTAGTTAGCATGGTCGTTAGCTTAGGAAGGAAATATTTTGCTAAAAACCTATTTCTACAGAAATCTATTTTCTTCAAGGTAAGCCTAGTATGGTTTCCACTCCTCACCTATTCTCAAAAATTTCTTGATCGTACCTCTCTAATTTCAAGGTATTTCAAAAGAGTTTTATCAACTCTCTTGTCCCTATTCAAAACTTGTTTACGCTTGACGATGGACCCAAGTGAGTCCTAAGTAGCTAGAGCCAAGACGGAGACAAGAGTCCTCAGATGCACAGTCCACAAGACCAAAATCGTCGATGACAGCAAAGCCAGGATCTCCAAATACTTTGGAATGTGCATAATGCAAGACCAGAGTACCAGATCACCTTCCGTACCTCGACTCGACCCCAACAATGTTACGCGATCGGCAACCTCAAGAATCTCAAGCTTTCCGGCAGAAGCCAAGGGTGATGAAATGAAGACTTCAGCAACCATGTGACCCAAAACTCATAGGACATCTAGGATATGACCCTTGGTTAGAATACACGACCCGCGATTATTAGGCGCTCGTTGATAATGTAGGTGCTTGGTATGCTCATTGTTGTGTGTGACTTGTTCGTGTGCATGCATGTTGCTTGTGTGTTGTTTTGCTGGTATGTTTCACAAGCACGCCTTGTCGGCAACACGTTTTAGGCACATACGTTCCTTTTGTTTAAACATCCTTTTGCCTCTTCACAAAATACCTTTTTGGCCCTTTTAGCATTAGATGCATTGTGATGCATTTCAAAACTTGTGTAGAAAACCTCTATAAAATGTTTTGCCTCTGATCTAAACCTTGTCACGTGAGAGTTTTTAACCGCACCTGAATACAGAAGACCACCCCGAGAAAACCCACCCCCGTGATGTGAGGGACCTTGCCTAGCTTACCTAACTTTTCAAATTGCAAGGATACCATCACTAACTTAACATATCTAACTTTTGAGTAACATCTAACACCAGTCTTCCTGTTACTAACTACCCTCCTCGAGACCTACAATCCAAGATCAGAAAAGAAGTGCCAACGGAAGTCTCACTTACGGATGGCAATACGGAGGACTCAAGGATCGGCAAGAGCCACTACTTTTTGAAGATTTTGTGAAACCCTCAAGTCGTGTCATACAAAGGAGATCGACGTCAGCAACAACGAAGACAACCAGCACTGAAGATCGTCTACATGAAAGTGTACCACGAAGCCAGTGTCTCCAGTGCCTTCTATGCGCCAACCTTATTAACTCAAATTGCCCCGACTAAAGACAAATAGCAAGAAGTACCTTCACTAATCTTTTGAGCTAGTTTTAATACAACTGACCTTTGAGGATTAGTGCGGAGCGTCATGAAGCCCAAGAACCAAGGAAGACTTCATCAACTTTCTTCGTCTGCTAAACCGAAGGTGGACACAATAGAAGACATCATGTCCAGCAAGACGCCAAGAGCGACGAAAGGCCTGAAGACCGTTGCAGTCGACAACACCTACCCCTAAGCAAGTTTAGACGTCTTTAGTAGCTTGTATTACCCTTTGACTTTTTAGGGAAAAACCGGAGAGAGTCAAGTCTACGAACCTGACACCCTTGTGAGGCTTGAAAACTGTTGGGGGTATTTAACTGCTAACCCCTCAAGACGGCAATATCTGGACAAGTGTCTACATCAACCGCAAGCGCCAAGGAGCTACGACTAAGACGAAGATCGCCGTGATACCCAAGAACAACAACCTATTGAAGTCGGCAACAACTTGTACCTTCAACATCTACCCTTGAAGGCCACTTTTTAAGGGGGGAAGACATACGCTAGTTTTATTAGGGAGTTTTGGCAAACTATCCTTTACGCCCTAACTCTGGAGTATTTGAAGTCAACTCGACAAGAACGCTGATCAGCATCGACCTTCATGACAGCACCTTCAGCAGAGATCAAAAGCCGTCCAAAAAAAAGAATCCGATGACGTATCACCACGGAGACCTCAGTTGAGAATCAACAACCTCGGAGGTGAAGAAGCATCCAACACCCCTAACCTTGCACTCTCTTAGTCCCCGCATAGGAATCTCGGGACGAGATTCTTTTAAGGGGGGAAGGTCTGTAACGTCCCAAATTTTGGAAGCAAGAACAACTTAAGTAATTAAGACCCAAAATTTGGAACCAACAAAAACTTTTTGAGTTGTCTTGTGTATTGATTGTGTTTCACTCATGTTTGCTCTGTTTGACTTGATGTGGTTGGGATTATGTGAATGACCTCTCTTGTGAACAATCTTGAAACTCAACCTAGTTATAATTGGACCCTTGTGATCAATGTCATGACAAGTAAAATGGTCCATATCTCTTCTCCTATCACTCCTTCTACCGTGATGTTTGGTTTTATCCACCCTTATTTCAAAAAAATTCTTAACTCATTTAATCTTTGGAAAGTATCATCAAGAAATGGTTCAACCTTCTTTCTACCAAAAACCTTGTCATGATTATGTTTGCCACCACCTCGCCAAAATAATTGCTTATCTTAGAGTTTGGTAATTTTATTCCATTTGCTTATTTGTTGAAACTATTTGACTTATAATTGATTTATGTGTCTTGAGTGTGAGCTTGTTGCTTTGCTTGAACTTATTAGCTTGGTGGTACACTTTAGTAGTAACACAAATACATCTTTTGCCAACTTAAATTAAGAATGGTGATCTTCATGTTTATTAAAACTTAGCAAGTCTAGGGCCCCTTGTTAAGCAAACCATGATCTGTTTTTGGCATGCAAATTGACCAACTTGATCTATGATCTCTATATTTTCAAAACCCACCTTGGAAAATAATGGGAAACCTTGTTTCAGCATGAAACCAACTAGGTCAATAGGTCTATAAAAGTCAGTGACCATTTGGTCAATTTTTCATTTCTTGCAAATATTTTCAAATGCTTTCTTTGTCTTTTAGACTTGAAAATTTCTTGCTCCTTCATCATTAGGTCCACCATCTCACATTATTGCTTACCAATGTGTGATGGTTAAACTTAGGCTTGGATGATTTAGGGGGAAAATAAAACCAAAAAGGGAATAATAGAAATAAAACAAAAGTGGTTTTTGACCTAAACCCTAAACCAACTCGAGATCCAACCCCTCTCCTCACTCAGCAGCCAACCCTCTCACCCCTCTGCCCAGCATGTCCATCCTAGTCAGCTCTGGCCCACATGTCATCCCCAATCCACTCCTCTCCTCCACTCTTTTCTCTCCATTTTCCAAACGGCCAATGGGAGCTCACCCCTCCTCTCCCTACTGGTCACGACACGTCGTCCCGACCACCTCCACCCTGCCCACACCTCCACCGCCCAAACACCCCACTGAGCACACACCACGCCACCCCCACTGCCCACCTTGTCCTAAAAACTCTAGCTCGGGTGAGTTGCCCAAGAACTCGACCCCGACCTTCTCAGCTCTCCACTCCTCGCTCACAGCACGCACACACCCCACCTTACTCCACCCCTGAAGCCCCGCTCAAGCTCGAGCCGTCTGCTGCCCCAGAAACGCGCACGAACCGACGGTCGCCGCGGCAAGTCAAGACCGTAGCCGGCGATCCTCTGCTCCGTTCTCCGCCATTGTTGGCCCTCTAGACTCCCCTCATCTAGAGCTCACTCCACCCCCCTTCTTTTTGTCCAGAGGTTGCCGGTGGAGCTCGCAGTCGTCCTCGACCCGAAGAGCCCGCCGTCGACGGCGCCATGGATTCCGGCGCTGCATGCGGGAGCTGAGGACACCGCCGTGCTCGCCGAGGTCTTCTCCGACGACGCTAGCCCCTCCCGCCACCGCACGGCAGCCCTAGGTGAGCTTCCCCGCCGCCGCCACTTCCTCTGCCGAGCTCGCCCGCGCGCGTCGTCGCGGCGACGAAGACGACGGAGAGCCGTCGATTCTTTGATCGACGGCCCCGTTTGAATCCCGCTTCGCGGGCTGCCTCCGCGCACAGAGCCGCACGCGGCGCGCCGTGTTGGGCCGGCTTTGGCCTCGCCACGGCCCAGATCTGGGCTGCCTTCGGCCTGATCTGGCCAGCACGGCCCGGTTCCATTTTTTTTCTCAGATCCTTTTTCTATTTCTTGTTTCTGTTAATTCTGCTGGTTTAGTTTAATTATTTTGTGGTAGATCTGTTAGTGTAATTTAATTGGGGTAAATTTTGTAGTGCTCTGGTGTGTTTTCTTAAACATGCAGAAGTGAGTTTGCTCAAAAATAATTAGTATTTATTGCATGGCATTAAATCTTGTGAAATATATCTTTTGTAGTGTTTTATTTTTAGCAGGAGCTAGGAGTGTCCAAATTGAGTGAATCCAACTTTGTTGGAAAGCTATTGGGGTAACCTTTCTCTGGAATTTTACCCCATAGTGTTTTGATGCTCAGAATAGATTTGGTAGATGTTTGAATATAGTGGCAGAATGCACTTTGTGCATTTTTCTTATTTTCTGTGATTTTAGTTTTGGAGTAAATCCAATTGTGTTAGTTGCTAATAGTAACAGAGAGCCCAAATCCAAGTTTGCATGATTGTTTGCTTAACAAACTCTCTAGGTGTAATTGTTAGTAAAAGTGGTGTTTCTGCCACTAATAAATTGAAATAGATTTAAATGTTTTTGATATGAAATGTGTGTGTGCTTGTTGTAAATTGTTTTGGTACTGTTGTTTGCTTGATATTGTTGTTTGGCTTGCTAGTATATATTAGTACTGATAGTGACTTGTGTTTAGTTTGTTTAAAGTTTAGCAAGTATTGCTAGAGTAGAATTAATAGCATTTCAATTAAGTGTTAAGCCGTGTTTGTATTGCTTGATTGTTAAGCAAGTTAAACAATCTTTTCTTTTAACTAAGTTCAGCTACTGGTTGTTTAGGTTTGTTGGTTGTGCTTAGCCTAGCTTGTTAGTAAGAAATCTCTAACAGATGCTTAATCACTACTTTAATTATAAAAGTGGAGAGTGTGGTGATTGCTAAACCTGTTTGTTAGATAATAGTCTTGTGTCTTGTTTATTGCTTGTTAGTTAAGCTTGATGTTTGCCTTGTTTGGAATGCCTTACTGTACGATTGATTGTGTATTAGTTAGTGAGTAGCATCTAAGTCACCCCTGGTGTGTAGGAGTACTTTAGATATCTAACTTTTGTCTGAAGTATTTCCTTGTGTTTATATGCTAAGTTGTCACTTGTTTGCTTGTTTACTTTAGATTGTTGTCAACCCGCGTTTGTAGTATTGACGATAGTCCGTTTACTTTTCCGGTACCTTAGGACCGCTAGAGGAGAAGCTGTACGTGGGGAAACTGAACCTGTGTACGAGGAAGAGCAAGACCAGGGACACTTTGCTGAGCAAGGCAAGCCACCTCACCATACCCTACTGAAACCCTATTATTTCATTAAAGCATGTTTTGTTTTCAAAATAAAATAATGCATGTTTTATTTCTTATGTGGCACTTTGCCACCCAAAACTATTTTATAAAATATTGTTTGGCCAAAGCTATCTACTAGAATATAATAGGTGTTATAAAAATTAAGTCTTCACTTGAGAAGCCTTCTACTGAAGGCGCTATCAAGAAAATTATATTTTTCTAGTAGTATATCCTTATTATCCTTATCTCAAAACTATAGGATGGGAGCCTAGTCTTTGGTAAAATGTTTTCCGAGGATAAACCCGAGTCGCTGGGAGCGATCGGCGAGAAAGTGTTTTATAAAACCCATGTTGCTAGGAGCAAATGGAGATGTTTATGAAAACCCGAAGTGCTGGGAGCATTCGGTGAGTTTACGAAAACCCGAGCTGCTGGGAGCAGTCGGAGATGGAGGTTTGTTTACGAAGTCCCTGCTGCCGCCCGAACAATTAACCCGTACAACCACATTACCTCAAAATGGGCACGGGGCTTAGCGGAAGCTTGTTGGTGTTAGTATTCGAATACTCCTCAATTGGCTAGAAGGGGTTAGAGTCCCCGGAACCGAATGCTGCAAGGGAATGGGCATACAAAGTGTGGACTGCGTGTGCCACCGGGAAGCAACGGTGGGTCTCCTGACATGGCGGTGTGAGACTAGGGAAACCGGATCGATACGGCTAGCTCACTCGGTGCCGGGGAGAACAAACCCACTCGAAGAGGATATTCTTATACTAGCACTGACATAGTGGAAGTTAGGATCGGCCGTCTGATGTGTGCATGCTGTCTCTGTACAGTCCGTGGTTGATCCACGGCAGACCATCCGAATCTTGTGGTGAAAGTGTACCACCTCTGCAGAGTGTAAATCTATTCGAATAGCCGTGTCCGCGGTCAAGGACGGTTGCAAGGGCCACACTGGGCGACTGGTGAAAGAAGAAAAATTGTTTTCGGTTTTGGACTAAAAGAAGAATCAGAAAGGTACCTGGGAGGTACGGATTTTGGGAGAAGATGGTTGGTCTCAGGGAGTCAACCAGTCGGAACCCGGAAAGGAAAAAGGGGCATCCCTATCCTAGTGTTTTGAAAAAGTTTTACAAAAGTGTTTTCAACGTGGAAATGTTTTCTGTCATTTCTAAAAGAAGGAGAATTATATCTCCCAATACCTTTTTCAACAAAGATATAGAGATGTTGTATTCTCTATGTCTAAACGCATCGTTTGCGAAAATTAAGCCCTATAGACATATATAGCAACTATCCCAGTTTTCGAATACGCTTTTATTGCATTACCATGAAAACTTAAGCCTGGTGGTGGTCTTGCGAGTACGTAATTGTACTCATGGCTGTGTCCCTGGATATTCCAATGTCCAGGATTTCAACGAGAAGACCTACGCCGAAGATGAGGAGTACGCCGACGACTACGCCAACTGGGTGTCACCGGTCAACTGCTCTGTGGGAATGCGTCCGGTTGTGACGAGGGCCGACGCTAGCCGAAAGCTTCCGCTATATCGTAGTTAATTCCATCCTGCGCGACGATGGTTGCAGGCTTGGTCGTGTGACCACCATTTATGTAAGTCTTGTACTAATCGATTTGGATGATGTAACTCTGTATACCATGTCGGTTATATGATCGCGATGCACTGATCATTGGGATCGTGATCTGTTTACATAACGTGGGCACCTCGGACTGGTAGTCTGAGGGGTCCTTACAGTCAGCGTGGGCCAAACAGTCAGTTTTTTTTCCCCCGCAAAAAAATCCCAGAAAATACAAAATAACTGACAGGCGGGTCCCGCTGCTTTATACAAATTCCAGAAAATGAAAAATTATTACAAAATCAATAACTTTGAATTTACGCGCCGGAAAAATATGGAAAATAACGCAAAATGGTCACAAAAAATAAATCCCGACTATTTATACTATAGGATCAAATTTTAAAAATTTCAAAATTTCAAAATTTTAAATGCTCTTCAAATCAAAATATTTCCGTACACATAAAAAGAATTCAAACCTAAATAACTTCCAATTTAAATAATTTTTGAAATCCAAACGAAACTTCTTTTGAATATCAATAATTCCCAAATTTAAACAATTTTCAAACGTGACCGTTTTCAAATTTGAATTTGACCACACGGGCGGGAAAAATATAACAAATATATCAACATAAAGAACAACAAAAAATTAAGTATTTACAACATATAATACATTCCAAAATGTAATATTCCAGAATTTTGAATGCATTTCTAATATGAGCATTTAATAAACGCAAACAAAATTCATATATGACAAATAAATCAGCATAAACAGAAAAAAAAACATTGGCTATTTATGACGAATGACCAAATTCCAGATTCGAGTATTTCAAAATTTCGAATGCCTTTCAAATCTGAGAATTTAATAAAAATAAACAAAAAAAATCAAATGTGAATAACTTCCCGGTTCTAACAAATTTAAATAACATATCACAAAAAATTCAAATTTTCTCAAATCCTCAAAAAAATATATCTTCCAACCTAAAATTCAAAAAAATGCAAACAATGTATTAAAAAAACACTAAATTTAACAAATTTAATAAAATTTCAAACTTCCCGCGCAAAAGTTACACCAAAAAATAAATTGCGTACAACATAATCCAAATAGCATACTAAATTTTTTCAAATTTTACCAACTTATTATAAATTCATATCTTCTAAGCTACAATTCAAAAAAAAATACATACATTATATCAAAATTTTCTAAATGTAACAAATTCTCAAACTTATCGCGCAAACGTTGTACAAAAATATAAATTGTGCAAAATATAATATAAATAACATAAATGCATGAAATTATAAATATGAGCTTAAATCATTTTTATGTTATTCTAGCATAACATACTATTTTTTTAAAAAAAATTACCAACTTCTTGGAAATTTATAACTTTTAATCTACAGTTCAAAAAAAAAAACAATACATTAAAATTCTCTAAATTTAACAAATTTTCAAACTTACCACACAAAAGATGTACCAAAATATAAATTGTTCATAATATAATGCAAATAACATATATGCATAAAATAATAAATATGAGCTGAAAATCATAACTTCCAACCATAATTCAAAATACATGTAAATTATAAAATTCATATCTTCTAAACCATAATATAAAAAAAACTAATATACCAGAATTTTCAAAAAATTAAAATCTTTACATATAACTCATTTCCATGCATTATTAAACAACTATAATTCCTGCTTAATTAAAACAACTAAAATATCAAATATAATTTTTTTGAAAATATCATCTCAGCTCCATTTAACCTCAACTTTATATATTTTTTTCTTTTGTTTTGCAGTAAAACAACATTACAATAATAACCAAGAAGAAGAAAAATAATCGCAACACATTTCAGCTTACAAAACAATTGTAATTTTCCTTTTTTAATTTCCGTTTGCTCAAATAAGGTTGTAAAAAACATTGGAATTCAATCTTCATATTTGTCTTCCTTTTGCTTTTTTCTTTTCTTTTCGTTCGCACAAAACAATATTAGAATAATTATCAAAAAGAAGAAAAATAAATACAAGCCATTTTGTTTTGCAAAACAATTGTTTAAAATATCTAAATTTGAAATTTGATCATATGTCACAAATAATAATCTTTTTTTTTGTAAGGATATTTTCAGTAATATTTTCATTTTGAGGAAATTGTTCCAAGGAGGAAGTGCATTGTGATTTTTTCCAAATTTTAACCAACTCAAAATAGTCAAACATATTTTTTTTTATGACATAACACACAAAAAATATTATTTCGCCAAGAATATTCAACAATATTGAAATAAGTTTCAAATATATTTCATACATGTTTCTCTGAATTTCTTTTCCCGAACAGGTTTTGCTGCGTTGACTCAATACAAATTGCGTAGACAGATACATAATATATCAAGACCACTATAGCGGGCACGGCGTACCACAAATTTCAAATTTAATAATTTTTCAAACTTTCAACACAAAGGTTATACTAAATAACCATTGCATACAAAAGTAAAACTAAAAAATATTGAAATTTAAGATTTTTTCGAACTTCCCACATGAACTAACAAATGTTCATTCTGCTTATAATTTATTCAGTTAGTCCTCAAGATGATTCTTCTATTTTTTCACTGGAAAAAAAAATTCAAACGGAATTCAAAATTTTCGAACACAACGGGTACCACGTGTAAACGCGCTAAATTTTCTAACAGTACTATCCATTATATCATCCCAATTTATCTTTAAAATATTACAGTTTGTGATTACAAAATTATACAATGATTTAACAAACCTACTGTACCTGTCAATACAAATTGAACTTACACGTTTAACTAAAAACACTTCTCTTAATACATTCAATCTTTCGCTTCAGCACATCCATTTTACTTTTTGAACAAAAAAAACTAACTAATTAACACTATTGAAAACACAAAATACACTCATGTACACACGGGCGCGGCGTGTCGTCGCGCCATCTTGACTAGTACGTGGGTTTACAGGCCGTTGGATATGGGCTTCGGCGGGCCAACTTATTTATTCTATTTAATTAGCTAATAAATAGGGAGAAAACAAGATTGAGTTTGGGGAATGCACCGAAGAAGCAGCCCTCGTATCTTATATGTTTCTGTTCACTCACTTCATCAGGTACATAGATTGTGTATTATAGGGTGAACTTACTCCATACAGGAATATGATATATCCAATACATATGCGTGAAAAGCATATGGTGAATTTTTAAGGATAAATGGCTGAAGTTGTTAAGTCAGCAATCTAAAGCATATGGTGAATTTATTTCTTGGAGAAATATGGCAGTACAAACTAACAAGTATCTCCACAGACTTTGTACCAAATATATACAGGAGATTGCATATGTTACATCCTACCATGGTCAATCTCTGAACCTGGCTCCTATTGGCCTGGTTTGAAATGTGAGGCTGCAGATATTTACTAACCAAACACTTAGTCGTCTCCCCTCATCAGATCTATTCACTAATCTATACCTAATAATAAAAGCATTAAGGTTTCTTATGGTACGTCATTTTTTCCCGATTTTACCCTCACACCAAATCACATATTTACCCACCACTGCCATCCATAAGTCATGGAAATACCGGTTCGAAAAGAGGTCCGGATTCGGCTCCTATGTGTCGACTGGTGTCGATAGTTTTTTTTTTGCTAAACACAGTACAACGCGGACGCTCACATACACGCGCATACACTCAACCCTATGAACGCACGCACGCACACCCTACCCCTATGAGCACCACCGAGAGACTGAGCCGGCGGATTGGGTCTTGAGATTGACGAAGTCACCACGGGCGCCTCGCTGTCGACGGGAACGTCGCCTCCCACTGAAGAATATTCCGCCTTAAATGAGAAACACCAGCGTCAAACCTGGGGTTTGAACTCTGGTGGGCTGGGGGTACAACCACCCTCCTAACCATCTTGCCATAGGCAAGTTCTCACTGGTGTCGATAGTTTTGTTGGTTCGAAAAAGAGTTACCAATCCTTGTACAACTCGAGAGTCCGTTCTTCATACGTCAAACTAAGGCCAGGCAACTATATATATGCGCGATAGAAGTCCTGCTCAATATACGTGTCTATCGCTGAGTGCAGGGGCGTTACGGCCACGAGACAAAGACGACTCGATCTGTTCCAAGCCGCCGCCGCCCTGTCGTCTCGGCAGCCATGGTCCGCCATTACTTTCATAGGTTTGCAACCTCCGGTTGACTGGCCGTGCACGCGGAGAACTCCAGGTGCCCCAAGAAGAGCCGCTCATCCCAGATCACCGTCACTACTGCGCCATCCGCCGCATGGACTGATGAACACGGTCAGCGTGTTGGCGATGAACTACAAGGCCGAGGTGAGCGCCGAGATAGGGATTAGACGCAACAGGTTTTGAGATTCTCCACCAGGGTCACCATGCACAGCTTCCATGGCCGGTTGCCGTCCTGATCTAGGTTGTTGTCCATAACAATGGTAGCAAGAGGGTGCAGTCCAACATAGTCATCTCTGGCGTCGTGGCCGCCACTCCAAGTTGCAGTCCGCCTGCACCTCACTGCCGCCGCAATTCCACAGGGACTCCGGCCGCTCGCGCCGTTTCATGCGATCTGGTGCAAAGTCGCACCGCTCATCTAAGCTGCCGACGAGGACGGTCCCCATGTGCTTCTACGGATGATCAGTTTTCTTTCGCTCCTGCGTAAACCGGCCGGGTCTCTCTGCCTTTTTGATCTGTTTGTTCTAATGTTTTTTTCTTGTTCGTTGCAGTTCTACCCGAGTCTGAAATCGATCCAGGTGTTTCGGCCAAAGGGATCTGCAGTTCTGCGCTGGTGAGATCCACTTCATCAAGATTTCTGTCGAAATTTCGCTTGAATTTATCATGAGTTTTCTTGCAACTGATGCCGTTCAAGGCCACCATAGCTGTGCAGTATCCTGCTTTGTTACATGGGTAGTCTGCGATACAAAGAACATATGTATCCCATAAACTTTCTTACTAAATTTGATCGCGTACGCTTCTGAATACCTTCAAGCACTTAACTAGCAGTGCAGCTGACCTTTCTGCAAAACTGCAGCGCCGTTGAATACTGCGGTGCTAAAATCTTAAGTGAGAAGAAACTTGTAAGGCTTTCTTCCTAGAGATTCGTGAGTCGTGACCAACAGAACCATAGTACCTTATAATTTCCAACGAGTCTTTCCTCTGAATTTTTTGCAGGAAGAACATAATGTTAATGAAGCTATGATGAGATCATGAGAATACATTCCAAGACCTGGAATCACGGTGGAGCTTATTAGCTATAATTTGGTGGTTTGTCGGATGTATTCTTGATACTGATTTTGGATCATGGTCTAGATTGTTGAAGAAACGGACACATGCATGGACATTTTGTAGATCCAAAAATTATTTTTCTTACAGAAACAAACTCCAGTCTGCTCCAGATAGAATTTTATGTCCCAGATCCAGAATACATTTCATGCTCAATTTGGTAATAAGTCTTTTGTAACTTGATCTCCTGCCACCGGAGCTGCCTCCCTCCTCCGGCCGTTGCTCTGACCCCCCTCCCTGATTGAGATAGTTTTCAGAGTATATAAAATACTTCAGGTGTATCTTAAAGTTTCATTATGAGCTTGGATTACTATGATGGCATTCACTCTTAATCTATTGTCCTCCAAAGGATGCTTCTGCTGTCACAATTTTCATACCTTAAGGTCCGAGAAAAGTTCATTATAGCTGAGGCGCATTTTCATATGTTTATCGTGCGGGATGTGGCTGCCTCCACGGGGCGGCACGACCTCTTCTCTTTTGCAGTGGACATGGGGAATTGCAGGCTTACGAGCATGGCGAGGCATAGAAGTCAGGCAAGATCATGATGGCCACCATCTAGGTCTCACGATTCAGCAGTGTCAGGAACGTGTGGTGGTCCTTTAGCCTGCTCCCGATGATAAAGCGCACGGAATTGTCGGGGACATACTCCGCCAGCAGCTTCTGTATTCTTGGTGCAAAGGTATTCTTCAATTTATTGTTGAAAGTTGTTTTCTTGATGTTTGTAGTCTCTGGCACTGTGGAATCGAATTATAGAAGAGAAACTTTGCAAACTTTCACGGCGCCGATCTTTGCCTCCCGGTGCAACCGCACGGGCATTTTTGCTAGTTTCTTAACCATTTCTCTCATATTTTGACAGAACATGATACTACTGTCTACTAGATCTACTCCATGTTTGTGATGACACTGTAATTATGAAGTTCGTGTGTTACTCCCTCCATCTCAGTTTATTAGACACAATACCAAAATCAGTTTTTCTCAAGAGTTGCACACAATTAGCATTAATGATCTCTTAGGAATGCTCCCAACCCCTTCCTATCCCCAATCTGCATGCGATTTAGCCAATGCTCCATTTAATGAGGCCAATGTATGCGCTTCCGATTGAGCCTTATTGGTATTTCCTAATTAATTGCATGATTTGTAAGTAATTAACTCGGTCAATCCTCGCATGCCTAGGTCGTAGAGAAACTCCAACTATGCCTAATAAACCGAGATGGAGGGAGTATCTAATCATCAACAAGTCAAGCATATATTCTGAGCATAATATCAGTATAGCGTCCTTAATTAAAACCCAACAGAGTTTACTTAATCTGGACCTCCCCTGTTTCCCCTTCATATTCCTATTATTCTGAACTTAACAACACAGCAACATCATGTATTGGACCAGCGCACAAGTGAACTCATTTTACTCCTATTCTTAAATCTTGGTACCATTAAGTGTAAAGTACTACCTGATTGGTTGGGGATTTGGAGACTTCATAATCTGGCTGAGGAATAGATTGCTGCCTCCAACTTCTCTGCAATGTTTTCCTCACCGGCGTTAGTGTGGTCTGCAGACAGGTTTGGGTTCGGGTTTGGCATGCTTCGGTGACGACCACGGGCGTTGCGGCGCCCGGTGCTGCGCCTCTTGCTTCTCACGGTCGTCCTTCACCTCCACCAATGGATGCCGTGGAGTTGCCGCTGCAGTAAATCCGCCGCTGCCGCCACTGCAGATTAATAGCCATGGAGCTGGCCACACTCAAAACTGAGCAGCGATTCACCTCCAGGAATCTGTTCGCTTCTCCTCCTGGTGCCCTGGTGCTTGGCCTTCTAATCTTCAAGGTCACTGCCATGGCTTGAAGCTCTGGTTCTTTTTTTTTTTGGCGGGTAATGGGGATTTCTGATTCAGATTCATAGGTTTGGTCCTTGGTGGGGGAAGGCTACAGATATGAGAAGAGGCTACACGGTGGAGTTTGGCTCTGGTAAAACTACTCCCTTCGTTTTTCCAAAATATTTTCCAAGTACACCCCCGACTCCGTCCAACGCCACGGCCTATCGCTGTCAGTTTGCTGGCTCCGCTGTCCATTTCCGCGCGGCTAAATTCTGGCGAGGATACGCGGAGGCCAAGTGCCGGTTCTTTGCATGATTGGCACTCCATGGCAAGATTCTGACGGCCGACAATCTGGCAATCCGCGGATGGCCGCATGACCCAATATGCAAGTTATGCAGAATTTATCCAGAGACGGTTCAACACCTCACACTTGATTGTAGCTTCTCAACCGCGGTCCGCGAGCACGTCTTCGCATGGTATGGGCAGATTGGGGCACCCCTGAAGAAGATATGCCCTAGAGACAATTAATAAAGATATTTTATTTGTCATACCTCGATTGTTCATAATATGTTTTATGCCATGCTATAACTGTATTGAGCGGAAATATTAATACACGTGTGGTATGTAAACAACCAGGTACCTAGTAGCCTCTTTACTAGTCCATTGAGATCAACAGATGATCAATCTTTCATGATCATGGACATAGATGTCAATTGATAATGGAGTCATATCATTAGATAAATGATGTGATGGACACACACCCAATATATAGAGAACGTAGTACTCAAACCTTAAACCGTGAGATCATGTTTAATCACTATCTCTGGAGGCTACTTTGATTGCATCAAACGTCACACCTTAAACAGGGTGACAATAAAGATGTTCCTCTCAGATATCCGAAGGAATAGGTTGAGATGTATGATCAAGACCGGAATTTGCCAATCCACATAGTAGGATAGATACTCTGGGCCCACTCGGTGAGATTGCATCAATGAGCTTGCAAGCATGTGACTAGGTCACGAGGATGTAATATCACATACGAGTAAAGATAGTATTGTCGGTAACGAGATCGAGCTAGGTATCGTGATACCGGAGATCGAGTCTCGGACAAACTAAGTATTGCCAGGCAAAAGGTATGAGACTTGACGTTTAAGGTTCAGACGACAAAGATATTCGTGGACGCACAGGGGCTATCATGGGTTTCCAGATCCCGCTGTTAGTCATTGATCGGAGACGGGTCTCGATCATGTCTGGAGTGATCCCGAACCGTAGGGTGGCATACTTAAGGGTAGGCGACGTTTAAATTAGATTGGACGCAGAAGAGAAAATAGAGAGAAGAGCACCAGAATCGTTTCGGGACATATCCGATGAAGTCGGAGGGCAACGAAAAATGTTTTGGAGCTAGAATAAATAAAGTAATATGTATTTATTATTAATTAGAGTAACTAATTAATAAATATATTTTTATTTTATTTTTAAAGGCAGCCCAACCTTAAATGGGCCATCTCCCGGAAGAGAGGCCCAAGAGGGGGAGAGGGAGGCCGGTCGGCCTGGGTGGGCCAAATGGGGCCCACCAGGGGCCGGCGCACCCTGATAACCCACAAGTATAGGGGATCGTGTGTAGCCTTTTCGATAAGTAAGAGTGTCGAACCCAGCTAGGAGGTAAAGGTAGGATCAGTATTCTCTCAAGTTCTATCAACCACTGATACAACTCTACGCACACTAAATGTTTGCTTTATCTAGGAAATAAAATTAGAGTAACAATACGGGTATGAGAGATAGTTTTGCGAGATAATAAATAACAAGAAAGTAAATGTTAGTTGATGCAGCAATAAAGTAGACTAAAGAACCATAAACTAACAATACCATGAGTGTGGCCATGAGTGTGGAAAAGTGGTGAAAAGTGTGATGGAATTGTCCAAAATTAATTAGTGAAGATAATTGGTTCATTGTCTTCAATGCAGTTTTCCATGTGGGAGAGGCTAAATATACATGCACTTGACTATTTGCGATTACACATACTATATGATTGGATTGTTAGCGGGCTTCCGCAAGCGCTAACAATGCATTAAGATTTCCCCAAGCATAGCCTTAAGTTAATGGTCCTCTTACTCCCATACGTGCAACTCACCGGTTCGAGTCCTTAGGTTTCTGTCACTCCAGCAGGACTACCCCTTCTTTTACACATAGTACAAACCCAATGATATTTGATCCATGCGCGCACAAATATAATGGACACCAAATGACTGTACCATATCAACATACAACTCTAATAAACCAAAGACATTCAACAATGCAATCAAAGAACAAAGAAATTACATAAACATGACATAGATCATAGGATAGAACTTTATAGCATCAAACACCATGTTTACATAGAGCGGTACAGAGGTGTGTGAGAGGATGAACCACTGTATACAAGGAGGAATTGGCGATGGAGATGGCGGTGGAGACGGTGAAGGGGCCAGCGAGGAGCGCAGGGCGGCGCCGGCGGTGGCGCGGGGAACTCCTCCCGCGCCGCCGACATCAAGGAGGTGCGCCTCCCCTTAGCCCCCTTCTTTCATGGCTTCTTGGGAGCCCTCCTCCATGGAGATGAGATCCATGGGGGAGGCAAAAACGTGGCTTTGGTGGCTGGAAATTCGTGGGTATGAGGTGTCCTTCACAACCTAGGTTTCCTCACTTTATACAGACTCTCGGATTTCCATCATCCCATCTAAGGTTTCGGTGGGACGGCGATATATGAAGCGTCCGGACTCCGATTTGGCCGAATTTTAAGTCCAGATCGTTCGGCGGAAAATTACCTGCAACTTTCGCGACTAGACTTTTTCCATTTGACATCGTATTCTGTCCGTAACGTGACCATCTCCGAAAAACGTTTACAGACATATTTCAGGAAAGTCCCAATTCGACTCCAACAAGGTTTTCTCTTATATTCTTGATAATTCCAACACATCAAAGTGTAAAATAAGAACTTTGTGCACTTTTACAACTATTAATAGGTTAGTCCAAATAAATCATAAACTTAATATTAAAACAAGTGCTAAAAACATAAAAGTGGCATCAAACAATCAAAAATTATAGATACGTTTCGGATGTATCACACCCCTTGGTGCGGCGCACCATCTAGGTCTTAGTCCCACATGGCTTAGCCACCAAGGGTGACACCCCTCCTCCACCTATATAAGGAGGTGCCCTCATACCTTAGAAATTCACCCATAAATTCCTCTCTCTCTCTCACCTTCGGACGTGACTCCGCAATTGGAGTTACGCATAGGTTGAGGTTTTCTCCACCATACGCACACCGCCGTGCTGCTGGTCTTCTTCGATCCAAGTCTTCTGCTTCCGCTGCTTTGCTGGACCGGAGCCCGGAGGTCGTCGTCTACATCGTACGTGTGTAGAGCTACGAGGTGCGGCACTTGGAGGAGTTCGTCTACTCGACCTTGAGGTCGGCGTCGCCATCGTCATCGCCAAACGTCCCTCCGTACGTAACACTTTCGGTCTGCAAGGGTATGTATACCGATTCGTTACTATATATCTGCATAGTAATAGATCTTGACTATTTAGGTTATCGTTGTTAGAATTTTTTTTGTTTTCTGCATACGATCCCCTTCAGTGGTATCAGAGCCGATCTATGCGTAGATATAGTTGTGCGGTTTTAGAACCCATGTTTACATGGGGGCATTATTCTTTTAATTGTTACCCTCTAGCGTGCACTTGTATTTGCCGGCGGTATTGTGTTGATGAAGCGGCCCGGACCGACTTTACGCGTACGCTTACGCGAGACTGGTTCCACAACTGACATATGACTTGTTCCATATATGTGGCTGGCGGGTGTCTGTCTCTCTCGCAATAGTTGTCTTTGCATTTTCAATGGAGGCCCCGCAAGGGATATAAAACATGCAATTATTTGATTATTGTTGTGGTTGTAGGTTCGTAGGTAAGAAGCGGTTCTATTTACGAAAGCCCCTAAGCCACATAAAATGTGCAAAAGATAAAGTAGAAAGTGTCTAACTTTATTTTGCAGGGGCAATGTGATATGGTCAAGGTAAGTTTAATAAATTATTTATAAACTGTGGACGCAAAGGAGACCAATGGCGCGAGGACCATATCATGTCGCATTACATTTTGATGTTATGTTATTGTGTGCATCTTATATTATGTGTATTAGATATACGGTGGTAGTTATATAAGATGATCCCTCTAAAATTCCAATATTAGTGTTCTCCGTTTAGCGTGCACCACCAAGAAAGTTCTACGTTATGAGGCAGGCCGTGACGATCGGGTGTCAGACATATCGTCGATCGCATACAGTGGGTTGATACGTCTCAAACGTATCTATAATTTTTGATGTTCCATGCTTATTTTATACCAAATGCTACATGTTTTATTTGCATTATATATCGTTTTTATGCATTTTCTGGACTACAACAACAAAAACAAAGCCTTTTTTCCCAAACAAGTTGGGGTACGCTAGAGTTGAAACCCATAAGATCTCGAAACCAGGTCATGGTTCTGGCACATGGATAGCTAACTTCCACGCAGCCCTATCCATGGCTAGTTCTTTGGTGATATTTCAATCCTTCAGATCTCTCTTAACAGACTTCTCCCATGTCAAGTTTGGCATACCACGACCCCTCTTAACATTCTCATCCCGCTTTATCCGTCCAGTATGCAATGGCGCTTCCGGAGGCCTACGTTCTATATGACCAAACCATCTTAGACGGTGTTGGACAACCTTCTCTTGAATTGGTGCTACCCCAACTCTCTCACGTATATCATCATTCCTAGCCCGGTCCTTTCTTGTGTGGCCACATATCCATCTCAACATGCGCATCTCCGCTACACCTAACTGTTGGATATGTCGTCTCTTGGTCGGCCAACTCTGCGCCATACAACATCGCAGGTTGAATCGCCGTCCTATAGAACTTGCCTTTTAGCTTTTGTGGCACTTTTCTATCACAGAGGACGCCAGAAGCTTGGCGCCACTTCATCCAACCATCTTTGATTCGATGACTCGCATCTTCATCGATATCACCATCCTTATAGAGCATAGACCCCAAATATCGGAAGGTGTCTTTCTCAGGTACCACCTGTCCATCAAGACTAACCTCTTCCTCCTCGTGCCTAGTAGTACTGAAACTGCACCTCATGTACTCAGTTTTGGTTCTACTAAGCCTAAAACCTTTCGATTCTAGAGTCCGCCTCCACAGCTCTAACTTTCTATTAACCCCCGCCCGACTATCGTCAATTAGCACCACATCATCCGCAAAGAACATACACCATGGGATATCTCCTTGTATATCCCCTGTGACCTCATCCATCACCAAAGTAAAGAGATAAGGGCTCAAAGCTGACCCCTGGTGCAGTCCTATTTTAATTGGAAAGTCATCGGTGTCGCCATCACTTGTTCGAACACTTGTCACAACATTATCATACATATCCTTAATGAGGGTAATGTACTTTGTTGGGACTTTGTGTTTCTCCAGGGCCCACCACATGACATTCCGTGGTATCTTATCTTACGTCTTCTCCAAGTCAATGAACACCATATGAAGATCCTTCTTCTTCTCCCTGTATCTCTCCATAAGTTGTCGTACCAAGAAGATGGCTTCCATGGTAGACCTCCCAGGCATGAAACCAAATTGATTTTTGGTCACACTTGTCAATCTTCTTAAACGGTGCTCAATGACTCTCTCCCATAGCTTGATTGTATGGCTCATCAACTTGATTCCATGGTAATTAGTGCAACTTTGAACATCCCCCTTGTTCTTGAAGATTGGCACTAATGTACTCCGCCTCCATTCTTCGGGCATCTTGTTTGACCGAAAAATGAGGTTGAAAAGTTTAGTTAGCCATACTATCGCTATGTCTCCAAGGCCTCTCCACACCTCAATGGGGATACCATCAGGGCCCATTGCCTTGCCTCCTTTCATCCTCTTCAAAGTCTCCCTAACCTCAGCCTCCTGGATACGCCGCACAAAGCGTCGACTGGTATCATCGGAGGAATCGTCTAGCTCAATGGTAGAGCTCTCATTCTCTCCATTGAACAGGTCATCGAAGTACTCTCGCCATCTATGCTTGATCTCTTCATCCTTCACGAGGAGTTGATCCGCTCCGTCCTATTAATAGTTGCAAAAGTGCACATTGTTCTTGTTTTACACTTTGATGTGTAGGAATTGACAAGAACGCAAAAGAATCCGAGTTGGAGTTGGACTTTGATCTCCTGAAATCTGTCTCCACCAGGCAGTTTTTAAAGATGTCCCAGAAACGACCCAAAGATGACGTCAAATTGAAAAATTCTAGTCGCGAAAATTTTGAAATTTTTCCACTGATCGCCGTGGAATTGGACATCGCCCAAAACAGAGCCCGTGGGCCCCACGCGCCACCTGGGCGCGGCGGAAAGTGGGACCTCGCCCAAGGGTCGTCTCACCGCCTCGTCCACCGCCTCGCATCGCCTCTTCGCACATAAATATCTCCTGACCTAAAAGTCACGCACGCCGAAGGATTTTCCCCGAAAGATACCAGAGCTCCGCCGCCATCGAAACCTAGTTTCAGGGGTCAGAAGTTCCTGTTTCGGCACCCTGCCGGGACGGGGATCGACCCCCGGAGCCATCTCCATCGACTACGCCGCCTCCACGCCGCCTCCATGATGGTTTGTGAGTAGTTCCCCCATGGACTACGGGTTCTAGCTGTAGCTAGTTGGTACTCTCTCTCCCCCTTGTTGTTCAATACAATAATCTCATGAGCTGTCTTACTTGATTGAGATTCATCTGATGTAATTGGTGTTGTGTTTGTTGGGATCCGATGAATTGTGGAATTATGATCAGTTTGTTCATCATGCTATCATACTTATGTTTTATTTAAGATCTTTTGCATGCTCTCCGGTACTTGTGGTTACCCTGATCAAGTAGTTGCTTGTATCTCCAAAAGGGAGTATTCATGTTAGATAGTGGGTTCATGTCTCCAGTAACCTGAGCTCGAATGACAGAAACGACTAAGTTTGTGGATGTGCTGTTGCCACTAGGGAGAAAACAACTTTGCTTTGTCTATATACATTGCTTATATGTCATTTGCATTGTTTACATTACACACTTTGTTTAATAAAATAATCTGTTGCTTGCAACTTAATACTCACGAGAGACACGGAAGTTATTTCGCGAGTGGATTATTAGTCATAGATGCAGCTAGCAAGCAGTCTATGTATTATGTTGTAATGCCCAATTAAATACTACAGTGAACTGTATCTTATCATAATATGCATTGTCATGCCCTCACGATTTTATCAATTGCCCAACTGTAATTTGTTCACCCAACACATGTTCTTTGTTTGGAGAGTTACCACTAGCAAAGCTGGGAACCCTGGTCCATACACGCCATAAAAATAGTAGCAACTATTTTGTGCGCCATTGCCTCTGTTGTTACTGTTACTACTGCTACTCTACTGTTACTATTGCTCTCATATTACTGCTGCTTTCACGTCACTCTTGTTACTAGTGTTTTCTCAGGTGTGGTGGAATTGACAACTCCGCTGCTAAGGCTTATAAGTATTCTTTGTCTCCTCTTGTGTCGAATCAATAAATTTGGGTTTTACTTCCCTCGAAAACTGTTGCGATCCCCTATACTTGTGGGTTATCAAGACTATTTTCTGGCGCCGTTGCCGGGGAAGATACGAAGCTTCCTGCAAGATATTTTTCCCGTCAACTACCCGCCAGCAAGATATTTTCTGGCGCCGTTGCCGGGGAGCATAGCTCTACTCATAAGTTCACTTGGGAAGTACACTCTACCTCTCTCTTTTTTTGTTTTTATTTTGTTTTGCTTAATTTAATTTTTTTACTTTATTTTATCTTAGTTTACTTTTGTTTAGTTTATTTTTGTCTAGTTTATTTTTGTTTAGTTTTATTTTTCTTATATATCCGAAAATCCATAAAAAATTGAAAACCGAAAAATCTAAAAAATTGTTGCTATGGTTAACTTCTATGAAACTGTATCTTATTGGCAAGGTGGGTTCACGGAGGATGAACAAAAATATTATAAGGAATACCGCTTGTCTCAAAAGGGAAATATTTATGGGGACAAATAAATACATTGAATGGTTTTGCTAGAAACTTGTGCTCTACATATGATGAATCCTGGTGCTTTAATGAATCTTTTTGTTGTAGAAGGCATAAACACCTCTCATCCCAATGTTATTATAATGATAATGAAACCTTGGATGCTTATGTTAAAGGAAACTACGACTTGGATAATCTTGAACAAATTGAAGAATTTGTTGCTTTTATGGGAGCTTATGAAATTGCTGCTTTGCTTAAAAATAGAGATGATGCTCCTTATAAAACTAAGAATTTTTTTATACTTGGATATTGCCTTGAATATTATAATGATAATCATTATATTAGTGAATTTCTTGAGAAAACTTATTCTCAAGAATAACTTGTTGCCTTTCAGGAACCTGTGGAAGAAGAAATTGGTGAAGCTGAAATCTCATTGGATTAAAAGGAGGAAGAGAGTGATGAACAAAAGGAGGAAGAGTGGATTAGCTACCCATGCCTACCTTCTAATGAGAGTAACTCTTTGACTGTTGCATTATTTGATTGCCCTCCATGCTTACCAAAGGAGGATGAATATTGTGTTCTTATGGATTCTCTTGAAAACTCCCTTTTTGATGAAACCAAAACTTGCCTTGTTTATGGCCATGATGCCCCTATGAATGAAACTTGTGAAAATGATTATGCTACTGTTATTTATGATAATCCATGCTATTTTGATAAATCTTATGATAATCCTCTATTTGTGTCTAATATCGAAATGCATGGTAATGAAGAGTCTTGCTTAGATTTTTTTATGATAAAGCTCTAGATGATGGTCCTACGTTGCTTGATAATATTAATTGTACTACTATTGAAAATGGGATAGGGGAGGTCTTAATTAATTTTGATCCCACTATTTTGGAGCTTGATAAAAATTATTTGTTTGTAGATCATGAAAAGCATGTTTTATGTGATAATTATGTTGTTGAGTTTGTTCATGATGCTACTGAAAATTATTATGAGAGAGGAAAATATGGTTGTAGAAATTTTCATCTAAATACTTAAACACCTCTCTTTATGTTAAGTTTCTCTTGTTTTATCTACCTATGCTTGTCACTTTGCTCTTCATGAATTTATTTTTTTACAAGATTCCTATGCATAGGAAGTGGGTTAGGCTTAAATGTGTTTCATATTTGCTTCTTGATGCTCCCTTTTGCTTCATTTTCTATTCGTACGTGAGCATCATTAAGATCTTCAAGCCTAGCTAAAAGGCATTAAAGAAAGGGTTTTTTTATTTATATGCCCTACTTCGCTTAGTTTTCCTCGTTTGTGCCCTACTCGCTTAACTTTCCTCGGTTTTGCCCTACTTTGCTCTTTCGAGGCTCGCAGGCGGCCAAACGGCCGTTTCCGTCGGGTCAACCTCCTTTGACCGTTACTTGGCCTGACTAGTGGGGCCGGCTTGGGGCATCTTATTTTGATGGGTTTGGGGCGGCCGGATTCGGGTGCCAATTTGCAACCCTACCCGAGCGCACCCATGCTGCTCGTTGGACGGGGATTTAGTGACTTGCCATGGGCAAGTCACGCAGTACCAGACATCCATTTATCCACCATCCACTCAGCATTAACGGATCAGATTGGCCTAAATGGCACGTTTCTTGTTTCATTTAGGTAATTGGTTTATCAGTAAATGTTTTTTTTCTTTGTTCTTAAAAAATCTTAAATCATAAGCGATTGGGCCTAAATGGCACAAATTTTGTTTAATTTGGATTATCGGTTTATCAGTAAATAGATGTTCTTTGCTTGGATCTTAAACGACTATTAAATCATAGGCGATTGCTCCAAATGACATGTATTTTGTTTCATTTGGATAATTGATTTATTAGTAAATAGTTGTTTTTTGCTTTGATCATAAAAAATCTTAAATCATAAGCGATTGCTCCAAATGACATTTATTTTGTTTCATTTGGATAATTGGTTTATCAGTAAACAATTTTTTTTGTGATCTATAAAAGCTCTTAAATCATAATCGATTGGGCCTAAATGGCACGGCATTTGGATAATTGTTCCATCGCATTAAGTTTACATCGCATTACATCGCATTAATTACCTCTAACGACTGATGATTAGCAAGTAAACAAATCTTAGAGCTACTATATATATGGAAATAAAATCCTGTAGCTATCAGATTAGCCTACTTCTTCAGATCATTCATCTTCCTGAAGTGCTTGTTCAACTTATTCAGTTCCCCTCTCAGATCCGCATCCCACATTGGTGGTGCAACGGTCATCGGCGGAGCAACGGTGTCAGAGTAGAGCTCCCTGGTTGCTGCGCTCGACGGCAGATTGAGCTCCCCGGTTGCGCGTCCCGTCGAATCAATCAAGACCTGCCTCTGAAGCCTCTGAACGCAATCATCCATCCACTCAAAATGCGTGCATGGATCCATGTCCTGAAAAAGTAAACATGAACCCTAAATCTTAGATCTGAGCAAAAAAAACTGGAGAAATCAGAGCAAAAGGATGCGAGAGACTGAGATCTTACCTCCCCCTCTGACTTGCTCTCGCATGTCACAAACTCGCACCCAAGGTTGCCATTCATCTTGTCCTTAGTAACCACACAACGTTTCAGTGGCGCGATGCGTGTGCATTTAGGACACCGCGTCATCGGCACCTCAGGATATGTTGGCCATTGACGGGAGGCTATAGTGGAGCTCGACATCTCTCGCCAGCGTTGCTGCCCTTCGTCACCGGAGAAGAAGAAGAAGAAGCAGAAGATGGTCCATAGAGGATGGCTGCTTTGTCTGTGCGGGTAAATAGGAGGCAAATGGTGGGCGAGCTTGCGGACCCACCTGTCATTGGGTATGACGCGGTCCACTCGTCAGCGGGTAACGGTCACATGCTTTGGGTGACAGAGAGGTTGGAGAACTAGCCTCTCGCGGTCAGACCAATCTGACAGACCTAATTCGGCGCTAGGGATGATCGAACGGTCACAGATCGCCGCTAGGGTTTGGAGAGGGACTGCGGGGTTTTGAGCTAGTCAACGGGGTTATCTGAGGTTTGACCAACATTCAAATGAGCACAACTAATTAAAAAAAAATCGAAAAAACATGAAACCTGCGCACATTCACGTTTTGTGTCATATAGTTACGATAAAAAATACTAAACTTGGTCTACGGGTATTTTCATGAAAAAAGCCCTAACATGGGTGAGCTACCAAAAATGAGTTCAAATGAGCACAACTAATTTAAAAAAAATAAAAAATACATGAAACCTGCGCACAATGTTGTCTTATGTGACATAGTTACTATAAAAAATACTAAACTTGGTCCACAGATATTTTCATGAAAAAGCCTTCACACAAATGAGCTACCATGAACAAGCTTGTTCATAGTTCAAGGAAAGTGAGATGTAGGGTTTTGATTTTGAAAAATAAAAAAAATCAAGAAAATCACCAAATATTCATTTTAGGGTGAAAAATCAAGAAGGATTTGAAATTAGTTTTCCATTTTCATGATAAAATATTCACAAATAAGCTGGTCAACGGGGTTATATGAGGTTTGACCAACATTCAAATGAGCACAACTAATTAAAAAAAATCGAAAAAATATGAATCCTGCGCACATTCTCGTTTTATGTTCAATAAATATAAGTATCACATTTAATAATATAAAGAACATGTAATCATATGAAGATTAATTCAATAAATAGAAGTACCACAAATATAAAAGCATGTTTAGAACTTAGGGATCTCAAAGAACTGAGTTTAGAAGATGTCAGTGAACAAAATACATCGTGACAACAACAACGCATAGTAATATTAATCACTCTCTTCTTTGATCTCTTCTTTGACCTCTTGTTTGATCTCTTCGTTGGATTCCTCGTCGTCTTCGCTGGATTCCTGAAGGCCCTTCACGTAGTTACCCCACAACGGTGCCAGAAAACGGTCTTGACGGCCCTTCGTGTGGTTACCTGCGTGAAAAGTAAATGGGTTAGGTTGAGACTCCAAGTGCAGAGTGTATGTAGTAGTGGAAGACAGTTTTCCCCACGAGGGGTGACTCGAGGGTTTAATATCGAACTCTCGGGGAACCAGTATTTCAGGTGTTATCTCCTTATCCTTCTCTTGAGAACCTGCAACAAAATAAATTGTTTTGTGCCCTCAACCTCACCAAGTGGTTGTCAAGCACAAGGTGTGAGAATGATAATAAAATAAATATGCAAACAGTAGTAAATATGCAATGATGGTAAAATAAATATGCAAGGATGATGGTAGTAATGATAAATGATATTTTTGGGTTTTTTATGATGAATGCAAGATGTAAAAGTGTTTTTGTATTTTCGGATTTAATAATGGCAGCAAACAAAAGTGGTGATAAAAGTGTTGGAAAGGTGTTTCTTATGATTAAAAATGGACCGGGGTTCATGGTTTCACAAATGCACTCTCTCTTGATAACGTGGTAGACAATGGAACACTAAAATTAACATGTAAGATGGCAAGACATGGTTTGACAAGTTATTAATAATATGGGCATCACGTCCTAACATAGAGATCTCAAGTATAAGTTGTTCTCTCTCTTATGCTCCACCAAGATGCGAACTAAATCATAACACCTTAGTAATTAAGATAAATCAGAGCATAGCAATAAGTTCAATGACATGAAGTTAAAATAAGAACATGCTAGATCTAGTCATGGAGATAGTGGCCAAGGTCACATCCACTCTCCGGTAGCATGGTATTTTTGTTTATCCCTAGTGAGGCAACAAAGTAAGGTAGAAAACCCAAGTGGATCGCAGAACTTTCTCTCACGTTCACTGCACTAGCCACCCCCCGTTACTCCAACTAATGCACACGTTCCCCCTCACATGCTCTCATAAACATGCTTGATCATGACAAGTAAATAAGAACGGGGTACATAATATGCATCTACTTTCATAACTGAAACAAAACCATTGCAATCTCAAACATGTATTAACTCATAATAAAGATCCACCACAAAGGAATTACATAGATGACCGTAATCATGTTCAGCAGCTCATACGGTACTAATTAGTGAAGCTCATAGAGAGGAGAGATACATAAGTTACTTCCACAAACCCATAGTCCAGGGGTGGACTACTCCCTCTTCATCATGGTGTCGGTGGAGATGTTGTTGGAGGGGAAGGAGACCACACCGGCAGCGCCCCGCCGGAGTTTTCCCCCTCCAATCTTCAGCTCCAGGTCTCTGTTTCGTGGTTTCTGTGTTTCGGCGGCGCTCCCTTTCGCGAAAGCCCTGGGGGGTCTATATATAGTCGTTTTTAGGTCAAGACGAAGCTTCGGGAAGAAAGATCGACGGCAGCGGAGGCCCGAGGGCCAGGATGGGGGCCCACGCGGTCAGGGAATCTGGCCGCGTGGGCCCACCCCTTTTGCCTTCTGGTCTCCGTTTCTTCGATTCCTTTGCGCCTACGTTTCGTTCCTTCCAAAAAAGTGATCCCCGTAAAGTTTCAGGTCATTTGGACGTCGTTTGGGTCCCTGAAACATCAAAATATAGAAAAAGGGGTTTTCTGACAGCGCAGGGTTAATTCCAGAAAAATGGGGAAGTTGTTAATTATCCCCAAAACTCAATATAAATCATGAATATAACCCTTATATGATGCAAATAACATGTAATAAAATGTAAAGTTCATGTATGCATTTTACATGCATCAACATCCCCAAGCTTAACCCATGCTCGTCCCGAGTATGAAGGTGATAAAACTAACATGGACTTTGCATTTTAATACTATCAATGGATATCAAAGGTGATTACTATTGCTACATAGAGTCAAATGATTCATTCTTCAAAGGAATAACAATATGCAAGATAAATTATGAAGTGATATCAAATACTCAATGTAAAGATGTTCAATGATAAATTCACAAAGTGTAATATAGAAGAAAGTACTATGGACCAAATGTATGCATAATGAAAAGTAAAAACATCCTATGGTGGTCATAGAGTACTTCTTATGAAAACTGAATATAAAAGGTGGACACTTTGGATAGATAAATAAGTAGAGGTAAAGCATGAATAAGTTTCATCTAACTTCCAAACACTTCTACTTAAGTTAATGCTTGCAATGTGGTAGTCATTGGTGTGGAGCTCTCATTACCCCTATCATAGCATCTTGAATGATTAATGTTTAAAGTGAAAGCAAATATGAGTGGTGTGCTTGACAATGTATTGGTTGAATGTCTCATGTCCCTTGAATACAAGTACCTACACCATGTGTTACTCACTTTGGTCCACAAAGTAAATTCAAATAAAGGTCATTGCAAGTAATAATAGTATCATCAAGAACTGCACTGGGGTACCTCTTGCCCCTTGACATGAACAAGCCCATGTCAAAACAACAAGACAAACAGACAATGAACAATCTCAGCACTCTTTTATTTACTATGGGTATAGCTTTTTATTATGAGGTGCATCACTGAATGAACATTATGGTTATGCTGTAAATTTCCACCATGAATGATGCATGGCTTAGATTAGCGGCCCAGGCATTTCTCTAACCATTTATACAAACTCTTTGAACTTACTAAGTATCCACATTCATTTCACCCATGATAGGCATCCATAAACAAAAGTACATGACATCAACTAAATATAAATAAGTGCAATGTTGAAAGCTTGCCATGTGACAGCACATATGGGCTAACTCCCAACCAAAACAATTGTCAAGCCCACAACTTCATAATTTTAATCACAATGGTTCATGCTTATTAAATGCAATAAAAGTAAATTGTGCATCAAGTTCGTGAGAGCTTTTAACCAATTTTTCCCATGACAATCAATAACATAAGCATTTAAATTCAGAAATGTAGATAACACAATATAACATGATAAACATACTTGGAATAGCATAAAGCTAATAGGTAGATATGGTGGACTCACTGGAAAAACTTTGGTTGAAGGTGTTGGGAAACAAGCTTTTTACTTGTTGTAATTTTTGGGCTAGCAATAGGGAGAAAGTTGACCATCTAAATGCATGCATAAGTGTCCATAGAACTAATCAATCCATGTTAAACCAAGTAAAGTTAAAATTCAACATCTAAACATGGTAAAAGATAGCTCTTGACAACACACTTGCAAATTAACATTCATTCAAAGCACATGAATTATGCAACTATATGTATCTTTTAAAATCAACTCAAACATCCCTATCCCAATATATTTAATAGCATCCAACATAATTCAACCCAAACTTCCAGTAGCTCTCTCATATATAAATGATAGTGGTGGTCTTATTAACAAACCGAAATAACAAAAGCAAAAAAAACAGACGCTCCAAGTTTATACGATAAAGTGCTTTGATCGAAAAACAGAAGTTAGACGTGTGCAAACCGAGAGTGTGTTGGTCTAGTGGGGTTGTCTTGACATCCCCAAGCTTATGGTCTTCACCATCCTTGGATAGCTCTTGGTGCAGCTCCTCTAATCCCTGTGAAAAAACTTCAAAACACCGTTTCTCCCATTTCTTTTCTGTGGGGTGATATTAGTAGTGATAAACAAATAGGTTCCTTGCTGCATAAAATCCTTAGGCAAAAATTCATATGAATGTCCAGAGAGTATATAATGTTGTATGCCTACTCATAAACTCAATTGAATCAAAAAGATTCAAGCAAAAAGCTCAAAGAATGCATCAAACAATATCAAGACAGAATCTGTCCAGAAAAACAGCAGCAGCAAAACGCATTTTTCTACCCTACTTAAACTCGTCAGAAAAATCTGCAAAAAATCACGTATGCAGAGGATGAAAAGTTGAAGCTACAGTTCAAATTACAGCTCAATCGGAGTTACAGATAAAAAATGAAAAATCAAACCGTGCACAGACTTCGTGCAGGCAGAAAACTCTCCGAAAATGAATAGCAACTTTTCAAACCCAAAATAGGTAAAACTTGGTTCTTTATTAAAAATCCCAGAAACAAAACTAACAAACTACTCTCTTGTTACAGCAAGAGGACTCAAAGAAAATCTCAAACAAAAACAACCGGGTTGCCTCCCGTAAAGCGCTTTCTTTATAGCCATATAGCTAGGCTTACTTACTTGATAATCAAAGGGGACGTAGCTCATGAGGGAGCTTGAACCTTGGTGTGTCCCTCTTCCTTGGGAAGTGTTCATGCATAATACCAGGATCCCATGGTGTTCTCAATCCAATCAAAATAATAGTCAAGTTGAACCCTAGTTGAGAGAAAAACAAAACACAAAAGTAATAACAACGAAGTCTAACTTTCTTTCTATGCATTGGCATTTTGTATATGAATGAATCACCATAAATAGAAGTTTCCCAATGCATATTAACAATATTTACTTGCAGCATATAATTATTAGCATAAAGAGGGTTCTTATCACCTCCTCTTTCATAATAGTTGCAAGTAGTAGAAATAAATTCAACCATATAACCACAAGAATCATTCAACTTAGATAATTTAGGCACATAAAGAGGATTATTAAATTTATTATGGAATTCATTAGCATGCTTCCCTCTTTCAAAATAGTTAATAAGATCAATATCAAGTTTACTATCATGATTGCAACAAAGATTTGGAACTAAAGATAGTTGCAAATCACATAAGTATTTCTCAACATAAGCAAATTTCTCCTCTATGGTGTAAGTAGGAGAGTTCAAGAACAAAGTAGGACTCTCATGAGTAAGAGTACCATCACAAACAGCAATATATCATTTTTATCCTCACATAATTTGTAACAACTAAACATGGAGGTTTATCAATAAGCATAGGACCATCATCTAAAGCATTATCATATAGCATATTTAAGCAATACTCCTCATTATCATCAATAAGTTCACTAGTAGCATTAATAGAAAGTAAGGAGCATTTTTAGTTTCACACTCATCATAACATGGATTCTCATAAATAACAAAAGATTTTTGAGTTTGAGTGTTACTATCATTTGTTGATGGTGAAGTTGGGAGATCCAACTCTTCCCCAAGCTTAGGTTGGAATATATCCTTTTCAATCTCCTCTTCACATCTTCTTCTTCCAAGCTTATGTTTTCATCATCCTCTTGGGGTTGCACGGGCATCCCCAAGCTTAGGTTCTTATCCTCCTCTTCCTGCAAAATGTTAGTGCTTTCCGTGGCAGCAAGAATTCTTTCTTTAACATAAACATTATCACTAAATTCCTTTTTGCAAAGTTGGAGAAGAATAGAAATGTGTCCTTTCATTACACGAGCTTCATGACTAGTTGCAAAAAATTTATCAATAAGAAAGTCTATCTCATGGGTTGCAACATAAGCAATATATTTCTCAACTTGTTCTATATCATGGCATGCAAATTTACACTCTTGATAAGAAGCAATAATAGGATCACTATTATACTTACATTGATAGAGAGATGTTTATAGTCTTTTCTAAAGCAGCAAGTTATATTATGTAATTCACAAAATTCAGTGGCCATATCATTAAGATGTTCAAGCAATTCAAGCATTCTATTTCCTTCTTTGGTTGATCGGTATTCATAGTAAGCTCCCATAGTTTTGACATAACTTTCTCCATAGCTTAGCATACATATTAAAAACAACACTAGTTTTTATGGGTTTTTTAATTTTTTATGCAAAACTGAAAGTAAAATGACACTAATGCAACTCGAAATAACAAATGCAACACAAAAATGCAAAACTGAATATAAATATGCAAACCGAAATATAAAGATGATATGCAAGACAAGAACAAAACAAAATAAAATGATTGTAGGTAAAGATGGACAAGATGATGCTCACGTAGGTGCAACCTCCCCAAGCTTAGGTTGTTACACAAGCTGGTGATGAAGTTGACTTGATGTGAGTGATCCTTGGATAAACCTTTTAGCTATGGTTCCCCGGCAACGGCGCCAGAAAACATCTTGATGGCCCTTCACGTAGTTACCCCACAACGGCGCCAGAAAACGGTCTTGACGCCCTTCGTGTGGTTACCTGCGTGAAAAGTAAATGGGTTAGGTTGAGACTCCAAGTAGAGTGTATGTAGTAGTGGAAGACAGTTTTCCCCATGAGGGGTGACTCGAGGGTTTAATATCGAACTCTCGGGGAACCAGTATTTCAGGTGTTATCTCCTTATCCTTCTCTTGAGAACCTGCAACAAAATAAATTGTTTTGTGCCCTCAACCTCACCAAGTGGTTGTCAAGCACAAGGTGTGAGAATGATAATAAAATAAATATGCAAACAGTAGTAAATATGCAATGATGGTAAAATAAATATGCAAGGATGATGGTAGTAATGATAAATGATATTTTTGGGTTTTTTATGATGAATGCAAGATGTAAAAGTGTTTTTGTATTTTCGGATTTAATAATGGCAGCAAACAAAAGTGGTGATAAAAGTGTTGGAAAGTTGTTTCTTATGATTAAAAATGGACCGGGGTTCATGGTTTCACAAATGCACTCTCTCTTGATAACGTGGTAAACAATGGAACACTAAAATTAACATGTAAGATGGCAAGACATGGTTTGACAAGTTATTAATAATATGGGCATCACGTCCTAACATAGAGATCTCAAGTATAAGTTGTTCTCTCTCTTATGCTCCACCAAGATGCGAACTAAATCATAACACCTTAGTAATTAAGATAAATCAGAGCATAGCAATAAGTTCAATGACATGAAGTTAAAATAAGAACATGCTAGATCTAGTCATGGAGATAGTGGCCAAGGTCACATCCACTCTCCGGTAGCATGGTATTTTTGTTTATCCCTAGTGAGGCAACAAAGTAAGGTAGAAAACCCAAGTGGATCGCAGAACTTTCTCTCACGTTCACTACACTAGCCACCCCCCGTTACTCCAACTAATGCACACGTTCCCCCTCACATGCTCTCATAAACATGCTTGATCATGACAAGTAAATAAGAACGGGGTACATAATATGCATCTACTTTCATAACTGAAGCAAAACCATTGCAATCTCAAACATGTATTAACTCATAATAAAGATCCACCACAAAGGAATTACATAGATGACCGTAATCATGTTCAGCAGCTCATACGGTACTAATTAGTGAAGCTCATAGAGAGGAGAGATACATAAGTTACTTCCACAAACCCATAGTCCAGGGTGGACTACTCCCTCTTCATAATGGTGTCGGTGGAGATGTTGTTGGAGGGGAAGGAGACCACACCGGCGGCGCCCGCCGGAGTTTTCCCCCTCCAATCTTCAGCTCCAGATCTCTGTTTCGTGGTTTCTCTGTTTCTGCGGCGCTCCCTTTCGCGAAAACCCTGGGGGGGTCTATATATAGTCGTTTTTAGGTCAAGACGAAGCTTCGGGAAGAAAGATCGACGGCAGCGGAGGCCCGAGGGCCAGGATGAGGGGCCCCACGCGGTCAGGGAATCTGGCCGCGTGGGCCCACCCCTTTCTACCTTCTGGTCTCCGTTTCTTCGATTCCTTTGCGCCTACGTTTCGTTCCTTCCAAAAAAGTGATGCCCGTAAAGTTTCATGTCATTTGGACGTCGTTTGGGTCCCTGAAACATCAAAATATAGAAAAATGGGTTTTCTGATAGCGCAGGGTTAATTCTAGAAAAATGGGGAAGTTATTAATTATCCCCAAAACTCAATATAAATCATGAATATAACCCTTATATGATGCAAATAACATGGAATAACATGTAATAAAATGTAAAGTTCATGTATGCATTTTACATGCATCAATTCCTTCATGTAGTCGATGGATTCCTCGACGTCTTCGCTGGGCTCCTCGACATCATCGCTGACCTTCTCAAATTTCAGCTTGATGTACTCCTTCAGGATCTGCACCTTGATAGCGAAGAGATCACCAAAGCGAATTTGCGCTTGTTCGAAGAATTGATCCCAGTTCCCAGTGAACTCGACGTAATCTTCTATTACGCGATATGTTCCCATGATCTCGACAAAGTGTCTCATGCATAGAAGAGAAGTCCCTCGTGAAGGAAGTACATAACATTCTACCACCTCAATCTTGAGATGCTGACCAAAATAACATGAACATTGTATCAGAAAAGTGTAAATGACGGCAGAGTATCAGAAAAATGTAAATGAATAAGAAGAGTTTGAATGATACCAGAGAATCCACATCTATACTATCATTCTCAATCCTGCGCACGTAGAACTGAGGGATCTCAAAGAACTCGTCAGGTTCCAATTCCCTGATGTCCTCTTTAAATAAAGCGAAAGATATCGCATTCATTTCTGAAAACTTGACATCTCTCGGTTCGTGAAATATGGACATCAGAAGGGCTGGCTTGCACCATTTTACAATTTGTTTACACCCTGATCAAAGAGACGAAGACATTAAGTTTGAAAAGTATAAACTACTCAATGTGTAAGAAAAATAACACAAACTAACATACCAGCGTATTGAACAAAAGGTTTGGTGACTCCGGTTGCGGTAGTCACTTCAACATTAAACACATGATGATTTTCATCATACATGAATTTGACATCATCGCCGATGGCGATGCCGTAGCCTACACACAGTGCTCTCCACTGCGTTCCACAGATATAGGTTCGAATATGGGTTTGTGAACTATCATTTAGCTGCTTACACAGTGCTCTCCGTTGCGTTTCAATTTCAATAACCCTCCTTTTCAGGTAGAAGTAGTATGTGTCTCCCTTCGGACACTTAGCCTCCATCCAGTTCTTACGAGGGCCAATGGCCCGGTTCTCTAGAAGATATCTTAAAGGGCATGGCAGAATCTACATGTAATGCAAAATCGGAGAAACTAAGAAGACACGAATTAAAGGAAAACAAATGACATTCCCTCGAATTTGAAAGGCAATACTTACACTTCCTCTTGGTAATCATTGAATTCAATCGGGACTCTAAAAGTATTGAACGACGAGTTAATGTACGACAGAAAGTTGGTTCGTGCCAACACATAGGACAGATCATGTCTTCCATTTCCTATTTTAAAAAGCAATAACAAAAGAAATTTAGAACCACATGAACATGCAGAACCTGGGTTTTTCCCCATTCCGCAAGCCAAATAGAAAGTCAAATTAACTCACATATAATGCACCATTTGGGAGCTCAAACAGGTAAATGAAACATGTAGAGAAGATAGCACTGACCATCGAAATGGGTTGATGGATTGCAGCTGGAACCGTCGGCCACCGAAAACCCCCAACGGTGAGGCGGCCGTACAATACCCGCGCCCGCAAGTTGCGAAGAGCTCCTTGCTTGTCCCTCCTTCTCGACGGGCGACGGGAGATGGGCGACGACGATGGCGATGGCGATGGAGCTCCTTTGCGCCTTGAATTACCGTGCTTTGCGCCTTGAATCCAACTGCTATTGCTCTGTTCTTGGGGGTTCCTGGGGTTTTCTCGGGGGCTTCTATGGGCGGAAGCAGGAAGCCAGGGAAGAAAGACCACGTGAGCCCCATCAGCAGGATCCCTTGATTAAACAAGTGCCCCGGCCCCACTCGATGTGATTCCAAATGAGGTGCCCCAGGCCGACCCTACTAGTCAGGCCAAGTAACGGTCAAAGGAGGTTGACCCGATGGAAACGGCCGCTTGGCCGCCTGCGCGCCTCGAAAGAGGCAAGTAGGGAAAACTGAGGAAAGTTAAGCGAGGAGGGCACAAACAAGGAAAACTAAGCGAAGTAGGGCACAAAAATAATTGACCCTTAAAGAAAAGCGCTTGTGTGAGGCAACCCATGTTATTTTTGTTTTTTGTTTTCTTTTTGTTTTTGTTGAGTCAAGGATGTTGTTACCTCCGTAACATATCCTTTGTATCTTTTTGTTTTCGTTTTGTGCCAAGAGTAGTCTCTAATGGTAGGAAAGTGCAAAAGTTGGGTTTGCTGTCGAGAAACAGATTTCTGTGCTTCACTGTAAAAAATCTCAAAAAACCCCAGAGCAGTATTTTGTTCTGCAAATTTTTGTGAGTAAACCGGAGCTTTTTATCTACCTTTCATTAGTTTTAAGTTTTCTGATTTGACCAACGGAAGTGTCTCGAAATAATTTATCCTTACTGGCTGTTCTGTTTTGACAGATTCTGTCTCTGTTTTTTTGCATTGTCTCTTCTGGACTTTAAGCGATGTTTTCTAGACATAGAGGGCTGTAGCTAATGTTTTATTGAGTTCTTGCAATGTGTCTCTACAGAACCAAAGTGGATTAAAGTTTTTGAGTACTAACCCCTCTAATGAAGTTTATGAGAAGTTGTGTGTGAAGGAAGTTTTCAAGTGTCAAGAGAGAGGATGATTAAAGAAGATCAAAAAGGGATAAAAGCTTAAGCTTGGGGATGCCCCGCTGCACCCCAAAGAAATATTCAAGAAGTCACAAGCATCTAAGCTTGGGGATGCCTCCCAAGGCATCCCCTTCTCCATCAACAATTATATTTTTATTGCTTCACATATTATGTGCAATTCTTGGAGCGTCTTGTGTGTTTTATTTTCTGTTTTGTTTTTGTTTTGTTCTCTGATCATATCAATGTTGGATCCTAACTATCTTGTTTGGGAGAGAGACACGCTCCACTTTTTCGTAGAATACTCCTGTTTTTCACTTATATCTGTTGAGTATTCAGGCTTCATTTTGTTTGCTTCTAGCTCTTATTTTTCATGTATCTCTTGTTCAGAGCTATTAGTTCTTTTATAGAAAGTACTCTCTTGCTTCACTTATATTTGTTTGGAGAGTTGCTTGGTTGATGTGTTGGTTCAGAAAATGTTACGCATGTGGTAGTGGTATAATGAAAAACTTGCATAGTCTTATAGATCATTGAACTTTGATAACTTGATTATTTGCAATTGTTTTGAGATATTAAAAATTAGATGTTAATGCTTGCTGGTTACTTAAGTTAAAACTTATTAGTGGTTGTTGCCGTAAAGCTTGTTCCGTACTACAAACTCTACTAAAATTATTGAAGGTCTAGTTGTTCTTGATAGTTGTTCTTGTCTGAAAGTAATTCGTAATAACATAGTTGTGTGCTAAGGTCGAGGAATGTAACGGGGTACTTGTGCCGCCGTGAACGGCCCTCCTTGGAGTAAATTTTAATCATGCTCTTAATGTTGAACCTGCTAGTTGTTTGCAATAAACCTGTGAGTTCTTTTTGACTAATGTTAAGCTACGGTTTTGGCACTTCGACCATCCAAATTTTGTTAGCCTCTTCGGTGTTGTGCATTGCCCTCTTCTCACATTGAGAGTTGGTGCATACTTCGCCAGTGCATCCAAATCCCGTGGAGAACTGAAAGTGCATGTTGCCCCCATGCGTGGTGACGTGGGTGGCCACGGCAAATCACAGGGTCGAGTACCCCAGGTTGATTGAGAGGGAGAAAGGTTGGAGTGCTGGTAGTTACCACGGCTGACAAGCAAGGCGATTTACCCTGGTTCAGGCTCCCGAAGGATAATACCCTACTTCCAGCTTGTCTGTTATTGATAATTTGGAGGTGTTACAATGGCGATCTCGGCGAGATGTCGATCTCGCTAGGGTTTCGGTGGTGGAATATGAGCCCGTCCTAGATCGGCGGCCCTCCCAGCCTTTATAAAGGAGGCAGGGTCTCGGGAGTTTGTAACCGACTAGGGTTTACAAGTATGGTAGGTTCTACCGACATAAGCTTCGCCTGCCTTGAGGCATACTCTATCCTCCATGGGCTCCTTTAGGCTATGTTTGTTTCTCAGGTTTTTTTGGGTTTGGTGGGGTTTATCCCCTAGGGGAATGGAAAACCTGGGAAAACCCCTTCCCACACCCAATCCCCACAAAAATCCCCAAACCCCAATCCCCAATCCCAATCCCCACAAAACAAACGGTAGACAAGGATTGGTGCACAAACATAACAGTCTCAAAACAGTCAAAAATCAGCATGCATTATAAAAGATTCAATTTTTATAATGATCCAGATAACAAGACAGTCTCAAAACTGGTTAACATGCATTACAGTATGAAAAATCAACATCCAACAGTTTCAGCTACACAAAAGCAAGTGATCCAGGTAACAAGACATCGATGAATCCAGGTAACAAGAAAGCGAATCTATGCCTCATCATTCGGCGCTTCCTCTTGAGCCGCCTCATCCTCTTCTTCTTCCACTGTGCCACACAAAGCAAAATATAAGTTAGCCAATCAATTGACCAATAATCAAGCTACAAAAGCAACCAACAGAGAACTATCACCCAAATAACAAGCAGTTCAATGAACAATGGACAACTGATTTAGAAGATAAGAAAGCAAAAGGATGTGGAATGAAAAAACAGTGGTACAAATACCATATGTACACTACACGCACAAAATGGTGCCCAAGTTCTCTCATTTCCAACTTCAGACACTGTCAGCAAAGTACACATGTGTAGAGCAAGAGATTGTATGCAAATACTAATAGACACCTCTTGAGTTTTACAATTAAGGTAACTACAAGCTGATACAAAAAGTTAATGCAGACCAAACGCCTAACACCACTTCCTGGTTAAAATTTAGTAAACGAAATTTAATTCAACTTCATATAACAGTTTAACTTTGGAGCCATATGCATAGATGCAAGCAATCAGTCATCCTAAACAAGATTATCTTCTGTACTAGCAACTTACAGCCAAGAATACGCATGAAACAAGAAACAATGCACAGGAAACAAGTTCTATACTAGGAGGGCATTTTTAACATATGGAACAGGGCATTATTACCTCATGTTAACTTCTCCATCTCCATGCGAAGCCAAATCAGAGCACTGCCATCTTTGTCCTCCACTTAACTGAGGAAGATTTCACGGTTCTGAGCACTTTTGAAGACCACGAATGCTCTCGGTTTCTCAGCAGGTTCAAGTCCTTCCAAAGTTCTCAATGCAGCAATACACTTGGTGATTGAAAAGTCTTGTCTCGCTTCATTGTTTGCTTCTTTTTCTTTGATATTGACAAACCTCTCCATCACACCAACTAACCCATCGCCACTACTCTTCTTGGGGCTCTTCTTAGGCTTCTTATTCTTGTTTGTAGATGCAACGATATGAACTCATTTTCTCAAAGTATGCAAACCACACATTAAGTAGATTCAAGTATATATATTTAATAGTTGTGGATATGAACTCATATTCAAAGGAGAATAAAACACAAAGACTCAACAATTGGCGACATTCCATGCTTAAAATTGTTTAACTTTCGTGCAGGGAAACAACCAAAATTCGAACTGAAACAACAACTCCAAGATGTAACAATACCACTACACAGTGTGACATTGAATGAACTCCAAATGGTCGGCAATTGCAACACCTCAGAAACCAGCCATCTTGATCGAAGACTGAACTCCGACCAGTCTCAAATTTTACCATCCAAGCACCACGAATCTCACAAAATGGCCGGCATACATATTAGAGTGCAACACACATGAAGTATGTGGAACTACGCATTGACTGAAGCCACATCAGAAGCAAGTGTACATCGTTCAAGGCTTAGTGGAGCACAACAACAGCATGTATCTCCAAGGCCTAGTGGAACACAACAACAGCATGTATCTCCAAGGCCTAGTGGAGCACAACAACAGCAGTGACTGAAAAAATCCTCTGTAGCGTAGCATGACCTAACCTTGCTAGACTCTCCCCTGCTGAAACCATTGATCATGGCAAAATCTACAAAATAATCCTGTGTAGCGTAGCATGACCGCTGACAGCATAACTGCACCGCTCTCCCACACGAAAACAGCATGTTGAATCAAACTAAGTCGGTCACGTCCATGGATCGGAGAGCAGAACGTTGGACACGACCGACGACCGGAAGGCGTTGTACCGGTTGTTCCTCCCCGACCATGGCCGGCTCCTCCACGCGTTCGATCCAGAGAGAGAGAGAGAGAGAGAGAGAGAGAGAGAGAGGAGAGGAGAGCATACCGGAGTAGCCAAGAACGGCTATGACGCATCGACGATCCAAGAATGGCGGTGGGGGCGATGAGTCCTGGAAGTTTATCTACCGCCGCATGTCCCTCTCCGTCCCTCTCCCTTGCTCACCGCCGCCGGCCCGTCCCTAGCTCCGCACGGCGCTGCCGTCACTGCGTGCGCCGCCGCCTATGCGTGTGTTGCCGTCTCTCTCGCTGCGTGCGTGCGCCGCCGCTGTCGGGGATTGGAGAAAACATGAGGTAGGGCTCGCGTTTTGGGGATCGGGGGGTTTGGGACGGGTTTGCGCCGGTTTTGGGGAAATGGGGAAAAGGCCGGGAAAATACCGGCCCAACACCATGAGAAACAAACAGTTTTTTTTAGATTTGGGGGTTTCGGGATTGGGCCGGGTTTATCCCCACTAAACGCCAAAAATCCCTGAGAAACAAACAGGGCCCTAGTGGGCCTTGAACGTCGTCTCCAATAGGCCGTCGGCTGGGCTCTAGTCCTTGCGTGCACCAGGTACCTTCATGGTGGGGCACCCGATAGGTAGGCCCACGTCAGTAGCCCCCGAGTGCTTGGTCGAGTCAAAGAATCAGGTGAGGACTCCTCTCCGGGTGCACGTCATTCTTCACCTGTTGCAAGGCGTTTTGTTCTGAGTCGGTAGTGCATCGACTGTTGGATATGTTCATGTTTTGCTGTCTTACCGACAGTTTCTGGGGATGACGACATGGCTGGCCTGGTTCACTCGACAGATCGGGACCAGTTAGATGCTCTTGGGCAAGAACCTAGCCAGCCTACTTCGAGCCCGAGTCCCCGGACTCGAACCTGGAAAGAGCTGATAAGCTTCGACTCATGCCGCGGAGGTCTTACAGAGGATATTATGATGAATCGGGTACCCAACGCGTCCGTCAGGATTTTCTTCATGCCTGCTGGCATGGAAATTACAGGGTGAACGCAGCGGGTGCGAGCCCTGGCCGGCTCGACCGATCGGCGGGTCTTATCTTTGCACTTTGGGTGCATCATCCGAGGAGCATATGCGGCGGACGCATCTCGGGAATCGAATAATTTGCGACTACTGTCGTTTTAAGCTTGTGTATGAAGCTGAGTAGCCTTTAGGACTCAATGATCCAGTCGTCTTGTGCTATCGGGGGCGCGACAGCGCTCCCGATGGGAGTAGCCCCCGAGATTGAGTTGAATTGCTTGCAATTGAGGTTAATCTTGAAGGAGATATGCCCTAGAGGCACTTAATAAGATAGTTTATTTGTCATATCTCAATTGTTCGTAATATGTTTTATACCATGCTATAACTGTATTAAGCGGAAACATTAATACACGTGTGGTAGATAAACAACCAGGTCCCTAGTAGCCTCTATTTAACTAGTTCATTGTGCAATCGATGATCGAGGTTTCCCGATCATGTGACGTTGGTGTCAATTGACAATGGAGTCATATCGTGGTAGAATGATGTGATGGACATACCCAATATTTTGTAGGACGTAGTCATTACGCCTTTGACCGTGAGATCAACTCTTATCGCTATTCCTGGAAGATGCTTTGATTGCATCAAACGTCATTGCTTATATAGTATGACAATAACAGTGTCCCTCTCGGTATCGGAAGGGAGTATGTTGAGATGAGGGATCAAGAGCGGGATTTGCCAATCCGCATAGCAGGATAGATACTCCTGGGCCCACTCGGTGAGATTATGTCAAATAAGCTTGCAAGCATGTGACTAGGTCACGGGGACATATTATCACGGACGAGTAGAAGATGGTGTTGTCGATAACGAGGTCAAGCTAGGTATCATGATATCTATGAACGAGTCTCGGACACGCTAAGTATCGCCAGGCAAAAGGTTTAAGACTCGACATCTAGGTTCGAACGATAAAGTTATTCGTTATCTCACAGGGATTAATTCTGGGTATCCAAGGTCCACGAATTAGTCATTAATCAGCGAGCGTGTCTCGATTATGTCTGGCGAGATCTCGAACCGCTAGGGTGACACACTTAAGGAGGATGACATTTATAATAGATTGGAAATAGAAGAGAAAATAAAAGAGAGCACCGGAAATGTTCCGGGAGAGTTCCGATGGAGATCGGAGAGCAACGAAATAGTTTTCGAGCTAGAATTAATTAGATAAAATGTATTTGATATTAATTAGTTGAATTAATTATTAAATATATTTTTTATTTAATTAAATTCGAATTTAAAAGGCATTAAAAGCTAAATGGGCCTTAGAGGCCCATTAGGGGAAAATCCCAAAAGGGAAAAAGGAAAAAAAAGGAGGGAGAAGGCCAGCCGCCCTAGGTGGCCGAATGGGGCCCACCTAGTGGCCGACTGCCTCCTTGGCCGGCTAGGCCATGTGGGATTAGTCCCACATGGCTTAGCCAAGGGAGATGGCCTCCCTCCTCCACCTATATATGGGTGCCCCTTTGCCTTTGAAAGACACACCATTTCTCTCTCTCTCTCCCATTTAATCGTGACTCCGCAATTGGAGTCGTGTACGGGGTGAGTGTTTCTCCACCATAGGCACACCGCCGTGCTACTGGATTTCCGGTCCAAGTCTTCCGCTGCTCGTCCCTGGATCGGAGCCCGGAGGAAGTCATCTTCACCGTATGTGTGCGACTCCCTGCTAGGCACCACACTTGGGGTGCTAGGAGGTGTTCATCTCCACCACCATGCGTTCGGTGTCACCAACGTCGTCGCCGTCTTCGTCGCGCCAAGATCTTCACGACCTCGAGGTCGGCTACGTCGTCTACTTCGACAACGCTTGTTGCGGGAGCGTAATCCCCGCTATCGGTCTACGAGGGTACGTATATCGATCTCCTGCGTATTTCTATATCTGCATAGTATAGATCCTGGCTAGTTTAAGGTTATCGTTGTTAGAAGAAAAAAAATTCTGCACACGATCCCCTTCAAATCTCAATTGACATCCAGTCGAAAGAAATTTTTTGATACGCTCCCGATGGAGTGAATGGACTCGACAGATCAAGGAGTCCCATTTCAGCCTGCTGGCCTACTGAAAAGTGTGAGTTCGCGCACTCGCCAAATTAATGGAGTCCATGTTCAGCCTTGTGGCTTACTAAGTGACATGTTCGGGTGGAATGTGCACCGGAGTCGAAAGAAGCTCAGGTCCGTCGAGGGCACTCGATAGCCTGTTGGCTTTGTCGTTTTGTTTGTACCAGAAGTCTGGCTCGAATGATTCTCCAGGTCTTAAAGCTGACGTCATGCATGACGATCTTAGCTTACTCGGTGCAACTGATGGGACGCGTCGGCGTGGGCCCATTATCAGTGTTGACCAGGGATGACGCCGGTTCAGTTCCGATTTGACCGCACGGCGTGTAGTTTTCGGGACGTGATGATGGGCTCCTCGTTTTTCATGCGTAGTGGACGGCGTGGCCTGCGACGGTTGCCCTCTGTGGCCGCCACGTGTAGGGTTGGATATAAGCCATTGCGGCCAATGCCGTTTGGACGGTTAAGATTTGGCGGCGCCGCGGCGGTGGCACCTACCCTATTGGCGGCTTCGACATCCAGTGCGTGGTGACACCAACTACTTCTTGCTGAAGCAGGCGGATTCCGTCCAAGGCTGGCGGAAGAAGTGGTTCTATGTCCGCGTGGGGCAGGAAGGCGTCCCCGCCTTTGAGGCTAACAAGCCTCTGAGGAAGTCGAACGCCTGGGCGCACTCGCTGTCGAGTGCTGACAAGGTTGAAGTGGCGCCACTGTTGGGTGCAGTCGTCGAGTTGCTGAAGGCGATGGGCAAGGAGGTGGGTGACATCCACCTTATTGCCACGATGATGAGGAGGCGCGTGCAGCCGCTACGACTGCGGGACCACCCTATGTGGGAGTACCAAGGCGAGGACGACTCGTCTCGCCTGACGAAGGAACCGCGCTCGAAGAGGGAAGTCGAAACCTTTGTGCGGTCCGTGACTAGTCTCAGAGCTGTCGACCCCTGCAACGTCGACTGCCCAGTGAAGTCGTACAGGATCGATAACCCACTTCCTGAGGTATATGTAGCTGACCCTGTTTACTTTCGACTCTTCTGTTTTATTGCTGCACTAGTACTTCGCCTGTTTGCTCGTATTGAATTTTTGTATGCTTGATTTGCAGGATCACCCGCTCCCACATGTCTGCCTCCGCTGCCCGAAGACGGGCCCACCTTCGAGGTGGAGTTTCCTGAAGTGGAGCCGGTTGATGAAGACGACTCCCTTCCCTCGGCGACCACCTCACCTGATGAAGTGGTGGAGGAAACGGAGCATGATGAGGAGGATGAGCAACCGCTCAAACGCCAGCGCCGTGACAAGGCCAAAGCTGTTGCCAAAAACTCGCCATCCGAAAGGGTGGAGCTTTGTGACGATGGCGACTCGGGTTCGTCGCCGCCCAGCCTGAAGGAACCTGTGGTGGTTGAGCCGCTCAACATGGCGCCTCCTGTTGGCGGCGCGACCGAGTTCGGCGTGTTATTCGACATCGACGATCTCGGTAGTGAAGAGGAGGAAGAGAGGTAAGCGCCTTTCTTCAATCTGAGTTTCTATCATTGTTTGTGCTCAATGTGCTGATTTGATCCTTGCTTGCGCAGCGCCGGTCATGGCACAAGTGTGCCTCAGCCACCTACCCGGGAACGGGCGTCTACTCTGAGTGGCAGGGAGGCAGAGCTGACCCCTACGGAGGCTTCTGCCTTGGTGACCACAGCGGCCACGACTGAGGTTGTGAAGATGGCGGCTCCCTTTGCTCCGAAATACCTGCTCCGTCTGCTCCGTCTTCGTCGAGTGCGGCGCAGCTCTAGGATCATGTAAGTACCTTCTGTCTTGTTGGTTTACCGGTGCGCGACAGCCCTCCCGATGGGAGTAGCCCCCGAGGCTATGTACGACTAGCATAGTTGGGCACAGGCTCAAAATCGTGTGTTGATCTCCATCATGCAGCCTTTCTACCGCAACCTCATGGAGTCGGTTGCGGCCTACGTCCAGTTGGAGCAGGAGAGGGATGGCCTTCGCGCTGCGCTGGAACAATCGAAGCGTGAGCGCTTCTCTTTGTTGTTGTTGACTTGCTGTCGCTCATGTATCGCAATCCACTTCACGCGTTCTTTCTTCATGCGGACGACCATGAGTCTTCTGCGAAGCGAGTGCGCGAGCTCGAGAAGGAGCTCAAAGCTCAGCATGATGACGCCAAGCAGAAGCTGAAGGAGGCCAAGGAACGTGAGGATGCCACCCGCCAAGGCGAAAGGGTGCAAGTGGAGTGCCTACTCGCGTTCGCCCACGTTGTAGGAGGTAGTGCATCCATGTTCGCCGTTTGCTTGAAGTTTTGTTCTCCCCATTCAGTCGAATTGGTACTTAATTTTTAGGATGTGCAAGTGCTTTTGACGCGACTCCTCCTATGGAGCTGACGGATGAGGATGTCCCACTGGAGCGTGCCGTCAGCATCTTCGACGCCATGTGTGCTTGCGCCAAGGACGCGTTCACCAAGTCGACCGACGCTCTTGCTGCGGTGCACAAGAACATCTTTCCACTGCGCACACCACCTGCCAGCGTTGATGGTTTGGCTGCAGTGCTTGGCCCCGAGTCCTCCACCATGGCAAACTTCACTCGCGCCCAAACGGTACGTGGCTCAGAGCTTACATCAAGATGTTGCTGGGCCACGGTGTTGCGGGTGACTTCAAGAAGGTTGTTGCGGACTTCCGCGAAAATCTGATGGAAGGACAACATCATTGGGCCCGTGAACGATGAGGCAGCGCGATTGGCGGAGGACATGGTGTCCATGGTGGAGCGCCGGAGTGCCGAAGTTGCTGCCCGCGCAGTTAGGTCTAGGTCGGAGTCAGTGTCATAGGGTGTAGCGTCGACTCCTTTTGCTATTTTGCTTGTAATGAGCCCTAAGGCATTTGTATATTTGCTTTCCACTTGGAAGTCGACTTCTGTTTGATTGCTTTGTCGGGGCCCAGCCCCCGAGTGTGTTGTCTTGTATTTTGGCAATCTCATGTGGATCGACCTTTGCTGTTTGAACAGGCTGAGTCTTCGGGTGCATCTGAAGCGTCTCCTTCCACGAGTGCACGGCCCCGAACTGTTGTCCGGAGCAGAAATGATGAGGTCGTCATGTCGTTGATGAAGACTCGAATCGCGAATCTGGAGCGGGAGCTGAAGGATGTGCGGGCTGAACTGGACGTCGAGAGGGCGAGGCTCGCTCCCTCGTCTGAACGAGAGGACTATTTGATTGGCGAGCTGGACTTGATTAATCGGCAGCTAGAATGTGAGAACATTCGACAGAACCTTCGACTGCCAGTTGCTGCTGCTTTAAATGCTGCTAACTTTGCTTACTTGTCTTCGTTGCGCAGGTGAACCCTGACAAAAAAGCTGAAGAAACTCGAGTAGAGGAGCGACTTGACGGGGCCGTTGTAGGCACAGCTTCCAGCTCTCAATACTTCTGGTCTGACAGGCCAAAGGCGCGAGTGCTTGCCACCTTGCTGGATCGCGCTTGTGTGCTGTCCTGCTATTGGAATCTTGTCGAGGTACTTTGGCCAAAGTGCACCGAGCGATGTTCCCGCATAACGAGCAGCCGCAAGGCATACTCGCTCTGTTGACGAGGTTCCGTGACGGCAAGGCGATCCAGAAAATGCTGCGTGCTGAACTTGTGGGTGGGGGCAAATATTGCCTTTGCGTATTTGCGACTCCACTGGTCGAACTTCAACTTTGAAGGTGCTACCAAAGGCCTGCCTGAGCGGAGTCATTATACAAGCACCCTTGGCTGGGCGCGCAAGGTCATCTGCCAGGTGCAGAAGCAGACGGAGGAGCTTGTAGGTCGTTAGACGTGGGTCCCAAGGATGAGTCTGTAGATGAGTAGGCACAAGTCTGTATGCTCGCTGAGCGGAGTTGTAAATGAATGATATGAATCCGTGGGGGCAGCCCCCGAGTGTATGCTTGTCGAAGACAATAATTTATATAGAAAGTTTGAACGCAGCCCCCGAGCGTCCGGGTACGTTCTTCGCGCTTTAGTGTGATGACATGTGCGGCGCAGCCCCCGAGCGTTCGAGTGCGGCCAAGGTTTTACTTGTTTCTTGAAGTTGACATGTGCGGCGCAGCCCCCAAATATTCGAGTGCGGCCAATGTTTTACTTGTTTTTTGAAGTTAACCTGTGCGGCGCAGCCCCCGAGTGTTCAAGTGCGGCCAAGGTTTTACTTGCTTCTTGAAGTTAACCTGTGCGGCGCAGGCCCCAGTGTTCGAGTGCGGCCAAGGTTTTACTTGTTCGAGTGCCAGTTTCTTCGCTTCTGAATAAATGGAACTTGCATGGTTCTTCGAGCTCCTGCTCGGGTGTAAGGTCCGGTCGCGAGTGTCGTGGGGCTTGCGTTGCCACTCGTGTCTCTGGCTCCCATCGGTCCTGTACTCTTCCCGGCTTCGACTGCTCTGACGATTGTTGTCACGGCTCTGGTCATCTCGGGTGTCAGGAATCCGGCCGCTACTAACGCGGCTGGCTCGCCTTCGTTGAAGCGGGCCTTGCGCTTGTGGCGGCGATCGCTGCCACGGTTGCTTCTGCGGTTCCAGTTTCTTGGTTCTCCTTCCTCGTCCGGGAATTCGTTGCGCACAGAGTCATCGCCATCGGCCCACTCGTTGGCGATCTTCATGAGCTCGACTATGGATTGCGGTCGGAGGCGACCGAAGGCCTCCCGAAGGTCGTTTCGAGTGACACCACGAATGAATGCGTCAATTGCTCTGTCCTCGGAAACGACTCCGACGGAATTGCGCATGAGTGTCCAGCGCTGGATGTAGGATCGCAGTGACTCGTCTTTACGCTGCTTGCAGGCCTGCAGTTTTGCGAATGTTGCGGGCCTTGAATATGTTCCGAGGAAGTTCTTGACAAAGGCATCTTCGAACTGGTCCCAAGAGCTGAAGGAATTCCGGGGCAAGTTCTGAAGCCAGGTGCGTGCTGATCCGACGAGCATCAGCTGAACGTACTGCATGGCTGTTGTCGTGGTGCCTCCTTGACAGTTGACTGCGATGATGTAATCGTCGAGCCATAGTTTGGGATCCTGCGTGCCATCAAACTTGACTGACCCGGACGTGAGCTTGAAGCCTCGCGGTATTCGTGTGGCGCGGTGTTATAGTTGAAGCAGTTAAGACCACAAGGCTCATAGTCGCCGTCCGAGTAAAGTTCCTCCATCGGTGCATTGACGGGTCGCTTGGAGCGACTGCGATCGACTGTTCTCTGCATAATAACGTTACGAGCGTCTCACCCTCCTGTAGATGTCGGATGGGTCGATCTTCGCGTGCTGCTCTTTCGCGGTCGCGTCTGTCGCGATGTCCTCGTGCTGGAGTTGTTGTTGCGGGTGTGTCTCCTGGGATCAGTGCCTCCTCTGCTAGGCGAAGCGCCTGGATTTGTTGTCGGTGTAGAGCTGCACGGGGGTCGCCTTCCAGAGGTTGAGTTGTCCGCACGTACGTGGACAATGACATGAGAGCACCCGAGGCTGTTCTAGGGATGGGTATCCCGTCTGCGTCTTCTGTCATAAACGATGAATCGAGTTTGCGAGTGGCCACGGCCCTCTCGGCATCTGTCATCAGGTTGATACGCGGTCTGGAGCTCCTGTTGTCTTGCGTAACGGTTGGTCCTGAGGAGGAGAAGGAGTAAGCTGCTCAGCGAGCACTCGACACGTCGGCGAGTTCTTTTCGTCTGGCTAGATCAGCTTTCTCACGCAACAGCTTCTCATTTTCCTTCCATACGAGGTATTGGTAAGCCATCATCTCTTCTCGAGTCGCCTCCGCTGGGGGAAGGTGCATTTTTGGACGTGTTTCATGGCCTGGACCCCCATCTCTCGAGTGATCGTCAGGGTTGTTATTTTGTCCGGCATGATGACTTCCATTGGGAACGTAGGTTCCTCGCAGTGGGGACCAGTTCCGGGTGTCCTATTATTTTTGCGTCCACCATGAAGACTTGGACGGGTAAGATGCGCAGTCGAGTATGCGTTGCTGCTGCTGCTGTCGCCGCCGGAACTGTCCTCAGAGCCGAAGATGGAGGCGACGTGGAAGATGCCGCAGTCGATGCAGAACTCATCAGGCAAAGCAGCAGTCGGTGGTGTCGCGGGCGTCAGAGTAGAAAAATACGCGGGTGTATTTGAGGCTGATGCGATCTCCGCGATCGATGAAGGCTCGAGTCCCACGGTCGGAGCAGATGCGATTTCCGAAGTCGACGAAGGCGCGATACCCTCAATAGATGAAGGCTCGGGTTCCGCGGTCAGAGCAGATGCTATCTCCGAAGTCGACGAAGATGTAGGGGATGTAGTCGAAGTAGGCGCAATCTTCGTAGTCGACGAAGATGCCGGATGCAGTCGAAGCAGGCGCGATCTCCGAAGTCGACGAAAATGCAGGGATGTAGTCGGAGTAGGCGCAATCTCCGTAGTCGACGAAGATGCCGGTGATGCAGTCGAAGCAGGCGCAATCTCCGAAGTCGACGAAGATGCAGGGGATGTAGTCGAAGTAGGCGCAATCTCCGTAGTCGACGAAGATGCCGGTGATGCAGTCAAAGCAGGCGATCTCCATAGTCACGAAGATGCAAGGGATGTAGTCGAAGTAGGCGCAATCTTCGTAGTCGATGAAGATGCAGAGGATGCAGTCGAAGTAGGTGCAATCTCCGTAGTCGACGAAGATGCCAGTGATGCAGTCGAAGCAGGCACGATCTTCGTAGTCGACGATGATGCAGGTGCGCGGTCGGAGAGTCGAATCGTCCCCACTTGTTCACATGGTATTTCATGCTACCGAAAGTAAGACACATACCTCCGTAGAGATCGGCGTACACCGATCGGTGGGCCGGCGGGTGGGGGACGAATTCGAAGGAGCCGAAGCGGATCGGCGCCATGATTGTCGGCGTGTTGATGGTCATTGCAGATGGAGCCGGTGCAACCATGATTCAAGCACTCTTCTTTCCCACAGACGGCGCCAGTTGACGTGGGGTGGCCATGGAAAATCCCAGGGTCGAGTACCCCAGGTTGATTGAGAGGGAGAAAGGTTGGAGTGCTGGTAGTTACCACGGCTGACAAGCAAGGCGATTTACCCTGGTTCAGGCTCCCGGCGGATAATACCCTACTTCCAGCTTGTCTGCTATTGATAATTTGGAGGTGTTACAATGGCGATCTCGGCGAGATGTCGATCTCGCTAGGGTTTCGATGGTGGAATATGAGCCTGTCCTAGATCGGCGGCCCTCCCAGCCTTTATAAAGGAGGCTGAGTCTCGGAGTTTGTAACCGACTAGGGTTTACAAGTATGGTAGGTTCTACCGACATAAGCTTCGCCTACCTTGAGGCATACTCTATCCTCCTTGGGCTCCTTTAGTGGGCCTTGAACGCCGTCTTCCAATAGATCGCCAGCTGGGCCCTAGTCCTTGCGTGCACCAGGTACCTTCATGGTGGGGCACCCGATAGGTAAGCCCACGTCACGTGGTTTTGGTAATTAATGACAATCCTTATGGACTAATGTTTGCATTGAGATCCTTATAGATCTTGTCCATGGAAAAAGATTGGAGTTCATGTGTTGGACTCTAGAAGCTTATATGATGACCAAGGTTCTATCCAAGGGTTTATATGAAGAATGGTCATGTGAAGAGTTGAGCTTATTGCAAGCATGGCTTGGAAAAGAAGATTGAGTGAACATTTATATGATCTCCAAGCCATCGGGAGCCCACTCGCCGCCGCTCGAGTGCTATGCATTCTCAAAGTCGGGTTCTCTATAGCCCGCGTCGGATTCTGAAAGTCGGGTTCTCTATAGCCCGTAACGGATTTCTCAAAGTCAGGTTCTCTATAGCCCGCACCGGATTTCTCAAAGTCGGGTTCTCTATAAACCGCATCGGTATTCTCAAAGTTGGGTTCTCTTAGCCTGCACCGGATTTCTCAAAGTCGGGTTCTCTATAGCCCGCAACGGTATTCTCAAAGTCGGGTTCTCTATACCCCGCATCAGTATTCTCAAAGTCGGGTTCTCTATAGCCTGCACCGGATTTCTTAAAGTCGGGTTCCTTACGCCCGCATCCAATTTATTAATATCGGGTTTCTTACACTTACACTGGATTTCTCATAAATGATTCAACTCTCAAATCATGGTTAATACAGTCATCATATGGACATCAACGTACCTGACGCATCGACTACGCTTACTCGACATGCCGCTCTTAGTCTCTGCCTGATCTTCGTATCGACCAGACACTCGGGGCTACTGACGTGGGCATACCCTCCGGGCACCCCACCATTGGCGTAACCGATGCGGCCCAGCCGAAGACATACCTGGAAGCCCAAGCGAAGCCCAAGAAACTACGGGCTATTTCTTGCAGTACAAGACAAGAACTCCAAGATGTAGTCTACTAGGACTCATGTAAACCCTACCTGGCTCCCTTTATAAAGCCAGTCAGGGGCACCCTTTAGAGGACAAACTAGAGCCATACAACATACACGCATAGACATAGCGAGACCACGTCTCACCTCATCGCCATTGCGGCCACCATGTAATCATACATCAATACAGATCATACAAGCAAGATGTAAGTCTTTACCTCACAATGAGGGGCCGAACCTGGGTAAATCCTTACTTGTCAGCCGACAGAACTACCAGCGCGCCAACTTCTCTCCCTATACAAAACCCTAGGTATCTCGACCTTGGGATTTGCCGTGGTAACCCCACGTCACCAGCCTTCTGCCATTTATTATTTGTAACATCCCAAAAATATTATAAGTATTATTACTCCAAAAATGAGAGCCAACAAAAACTTTTGTTGATTATTATTGTGTTGTTTGCAAGTTGTTGCTTGTGGTAATTATTTCTTGTTGCTTGTGTTGCTTGTTTGCTTGAATTAATAAAATGTAATACAAAAGCAAAAGTGAAACAAGAAAAATAAAAGTGACAAATAAGAAACTCAAAATTGTTCTAAACAAAATTCAGAGGAATGGTATATGAAACCTCTCATTTACATTCTTATCACTTATCTCTTCCAAATAATATTTTACACCTATTTTAAAATTCAAAAGTAAAAACAATTGAAATAAAACAAAATGCCATAATTAAAACCCTATGAAAGAAAATGATTCAAAACATTTTAGTTTGCAAAGCCAAATTTTGTGGAGCTTCTACATATTATGGGAAAGCCCCACAAATATTTGCAAATTTTTCTAAATTGTTTAAGTGCCTCAATTAAATTCTAGAAGTTGCTGCTGGACTGAAACAGAAATAAACAGAAACAGAGGGGAATTTAGAAGCAGAGAGGAGGCAGGGGGCTTTCTGCAAAAGCGTCATCCCCTACCTATCTCCCTCGCCCCGACGCGTCGCCGTGTCGCCATGCCGTATCCCCGCCGTTCCCGCGCTCCCCAGGCCCCCCCTGGCCGCGCTCTCCCTCGCTCCCGAGCCTCAGCAGCCTCTGCGCCGCAGAGGAAGCACTCGAGCTCTCCCTCACCTCGAATCCACCCCAGCTCTGCCATGGTAGCCACGGCGATGCCGGCCAAATTCGCCCCACTCCTAGCCCCTCGACACGCACGGCTCGGCCAGCACCTTCTAGAACAAGCCCGGACCCGGTAGAGACCCCGTCGCCACGTTTCCTGCACCGTAGCCGCGTGAATCGAGCAGGAGATCACCTCCCGTGCGCCATGGATGCCGCCGTGTGCACCGCGACCACATGGACCAGACCTGCCCTATAAAACCACCCCCGCACCCCTCTAGAAGCACCACACCGTCCCCTCCCTCACTCCCCCCTCTCGATTCATCTGTGCACCGCAGGAGGGCGTGCACGGCCGCCGCCACTGCCGCGTCGAGGTTGACCACGGCCGCAACGCCACACACCACCATTTTCCCCTCTCTGCCCTGCACCTTGTTCTCCACCCTCACCGCCCTCACGCGCGTCTTTTTCCCTCTGTATCGTGCACAGGGGAGACGCCAGGAGCTCGCCGGAGTGCTGCCCGTGGCCGCGGAAGTGCAGCAGCTCGCCATGGACGCTGCACTCCATCCCAGCAAGCGAAACTCGACCAGGAGCTCTCCCCACACCGCCGCCGTCATTTCGCGTCATCTCCACCGTCCCTAGACCACCCAGGTACCCCCTCTGGCCACCCTCGCCGTCGCCGGAGCTCCGGCGACGCCATGTTTAGGTCGTCGATGAACGCGAGCTCCGTGAGCCGTTCGATCGTTGATCAACGGCCGCGTACCGTTTCGATTAGATCAGCCACTGACGAGCGGGCCCCGCTCGTCAGATATTTAAACATTTCCACGCGCGCACTGTGTCGCTGCCATGTAGGCCCCACTCGTCAGAAATTTAAACATTATCCATAACTAGGTTTTCTCTATTTAAATTGAAATATGAAATCAGTACTGGATCCAACTTTAAAATTTAATATCTCGAGATTTAGGAATCCAAATAAATCAAATCCAATTGTTCTGGAAAGCTTATGAAAATGTTTAACCAACCCAATTGGATTCAATTCATTTAGATGAATAGTTAAAAAGTATTATTAAAAATACTACAGAAGGTTTAAATTCTAAACTTGTTTGTTTCTGATACTCTGTTAGTCCAAATAATTCCAAACCAATTTTGTTAGCTTAGTACTGCCATGTATTAGCTTCCCTAATTTTGGTAGAATTATTTGTGTAGTAGGATTTGTTTAGTATAAGTTGAAGTTTAAACACCCTTCTGCACTCAAACATTTAAATATGTTTAATGGTTAACCCAAATGAATTAGGACCAATTTTGTTAGATCACATTTAGTCATGTTTAGTTACCCCTAAAAGGATAATTTTAGGATCAATAGAACTTAATTGGTAGCTAAAACTTGATTATTAAGTTACTGGATTCAAACAAATGTGTAGGGAGTTTGTAACTCCAATTAGTCCAAATCAAATTGTGTTGTCTTCTACACATCAGTAGCTTTCCATAGAATTTAGTTTGTATTTTTGTGACCAACAGAACTCAAGTTGTGCAATTAAACATGTTCACAAGTTTCTGCCATAATTTAGAAATAATTAAATAATGTTTAATTCAATTATTTTGAAACCAAATTGTATGGTTTGATGTGTGCAGTAGCTATTTGTGATGTTTATGATTGTTATGTTGAGATGATTGCTTGTATAGATTAGTGATTGTTTGCATTGTTTGTTTATTAATTAGACGAGAACGTGTCGGATTATCGAGGAAGGAGAGTTTGTTGAAACTGAAGATCAAGACAAGGTCACTTTGCCGAGCAAGGCAAGCTATCTCTGAGCTTGCACTACAAACATATGCATCTACTTTCATAACCTGTTTTACTCTCAAGGCAAGATTTATAAAACCCATTTCAAAAGTATATGGAAATTATTTTGCCACTATGTAGAAATATAAGATAGTTATATCAAATTATAGGATGGGAAAAAAAATATGGTTTATTCAAAACTCCTTTGAAATTACTTGTGAGATTATGAAATGCCGAGATGTCGGTGTTGGAATGGAGAAGTGGAAAAATGGTGATGTTTATGAAAAATGCACAGTGTGTCCTTGTACTTACGTCAACCAGCCGATACCCTGTGCGACCACATCTACCACATATGGGAAAGGCTTAGTCATATAATTTGCTCATATTAGTACTGGATACCTCATCGACGGAGATGACTCCGTCATGCATGAGGGGATAGTGTGTTGATCTACCCCTGACCCGGGTCCTCGCTCAAACTCTATGAAAGATAAGGAGGAGGATTGAAGGTTCCACCATAAACCGCCGGACAAAACCTATGAGTCCTCACACTTAGATTCCGACGGGCTGGGTTAAGTGTGTTGGAAGTGTCATATGGGAAGGATCCTATACTAGCATGAGCAAAGGACAGGCTATGGTCGGCGGCTTACTTCGCATACACCTGTATGGCGAGACGTGGCGGACACGATGAGTTGCCGGATGGATGTGGGAAAAGCGTGCTAACTCTGCAGAGTGTAAAACTATTCGAATAGCCGAGTCCTCGGATATGGACAGTTGGGAGGCCCTACTTTGACCATGTGCAAGTTTTTAAAAGACTTTGAGTTTTAAAAAGAAAAATGAAGTGGAGAATGTTTCCTACACCTATACCAACGGATCGGTATGAGGTGTTGGAGAAGTGGACCATGACGGGCTATGGTCGGAAAAAGGAGGAGTTTTGGAGAAACAGATAAAAATGGTGACTTCTTTAAAGATAGTTATAAAACTCTTCTTACCTTTTTCAATAAAGATATAGAGATGTTTTAAATAAATAAAAGTTGTCAACTAAAATAAAACTAGTGCATACTCATGTTGGGGTAGTTTGCGAGTACATTCAAATGTACTCATATTGGTTTCGTCCCTGGCTATTGACCTAGCCAGACTACGAGGAGGAGCACTACGCCGAGCAGGAGTATGGCGACTTCTACGCCAACTAAGGATCTCCACAAGTCAGCTGCCTGTCGGGTTGTCATCGTTAGAATATGATGTCTACTACGCCGTAGCTTCCGCTGATATTTTGGTTTGGCCCATGAAGGCACCTATGTAAGACTTGGTCTAAATGACCATTTATGTAAGACTTTTATTCGGTATTGTAATGGATGTAAACTTTGGTATCCAATTCGGATTATGTGCAACGACAGACTGATCACGGGATCGTTGTGTTAAGCATAATCGGGTATTTCGGACAGCTAGTCCGGGGTCCCCACAGACTTGGTATCAGAGCCATCCTGACTTTAGGAAACCTTAGTTAGCATGGTCGTTAGTCAAATGTTACAAAAGATGAATTTCTAAAAAGAAAGGAATGAAGTATTTTCGAAAACTGCTTATCTCCAATCCTCTTACTTATGCAAAATTTTACTCATTAAAATTACATTTTCCTTGTATCCTAAAATTTTGCACACCTCTCATTAAGCTTAAAATTTGACTCACTTGTTGCCTACTATATTAAAATTTTGATACACTTGTCACAACTAACTTAAAATTTTGCTTAAAAATTGTAGATGGCACTCCATTGGACCGAGTTCGTTCAGCTTGAGAAGGACAGCAAGCTGACGTTTGAGAGGGGGACTTGTTCGAGTTGACAAGCTGTTAGGTCGCCCCGCTCCAGAGTTTGAGGGAGCTCAGATTGATGTTCACGGTGTCGGAAGGCTGAGCTGGCTCATCAGTCGTCAGTTCGCAGGAACATCAAGTCTCCCAGTTCCAGGACGCTCATCTTCACCACCAAGGAGGCCACCTGGGTTGACGGTCTCTGTACTGCTACACAGAGGATGCTAGCCCGACTTTGTGAGGAGCACAAGGCGGAGTTAGACTCCCGTTTCCGGTTCTACGGGAGGCGCAACTGCGATGGACACCCTACTCCTTCCCTTACCACCCGATGTTTGGGAGCTACATCATGGACATGGAGATCTTACTTCAGTGCACTCAGGATGATCTGTTGCGCACTAGGATTCAGCTCACTTTGACCGCGAGTCGCTCGTTGAGCTTCGCGAGAACGAGGAAGCTGATGGAGGAGAAGGTCGCTCTTCTCAGGAAGAGGGCCCAGCTGAGGAAGACTATCGTGAAGCTCCGCAAGAAGGTGGCGAGCAGGACGGGCTGATTGAGGATCTAGAGCACCATACGAGATGGATGGAGGAGGGCGAGGATCTCCGCAAGGAGAACAACGCTTTCCTCAGTGACGATGATGACTTCGTGGAGGAGATGGACTGTGAGGAGGAGAGATGAGGAGGAGTTAGTTGACGAGGAGGAGGAGCCACTCGAGCAGTTCTCGAGGAGGAGGAGGATCCCGAGGAGCCACCCTACCAGTCAGATGCTGACGTGTTAGAGCTGGAGGTTCCACCTCAGTAGGCGAGTGACTTGATCACTACCGCAGGATTAGGTTGACCCCCTATCGCTAGTCGAGTCGAAGTAGTGGTTCTTTTGGAAACCAGATGTTATGTATCTAGATGTAAGGATGTTGTAAGCTTGATGTTGTTATGTGAACTCCTTGATGTGATGTTGGTAATATATAAGTATGTTTGTCTTGTTTAAATCTGTGTGAATATTTTCATATAATCCTTAAATTAATCAACCACTTGCGAAATCGTCTTTTCCCTTAGTCGAACTTTTCTTGCCTTGCCTCTTATACCCGGTGTGCTTCAGGATGCCGCCCCGTCGCAGCGGAAGGATCAGGATCAGCACCACCACCACCGGACCCAACCCCCGCCCAACTTCTCGCGCTTATCATGGAGGAACGTGAAAATGCCCGGCAAGAGCGCCAGCTCATCTCGTGCCCTACAACAACTCGCAGCCGCTTATAACAACAACAACAACAACAACAACAACAACAATGGTGGTAATGGCAATGGCGATGGAAACCAGCGATCCACCTTAGGCGATTTCAGAAGACCAACCCACCCACCTACTCCAAGGGACTTCACCCACTGAAGCCGATGATTGGCTTCGCACCATCGACAACAATCTGGAAGTTGCTGCTGTGGGAGAAAATGAGAAAGTGTTGTATGCAACCCACTATCTCGCTGGACCTGCAAGAGCTTGGTGGGAAACTACCAAGGCTCTCCAGCAAGCTGGTCATGTTATCAACTGGGCTGAGTTCCAGGAGAAGTTCCGCAAGAAGCATATTCCCAGCGGACTTATTGAGAGGAAGAAGGATTCCGCAAGCTGAGGCAGGGAAGTAGAATGTGGTCGGTTATCTGGATGAGTTTACCGACTTATCTCGGTATGCTCCTGATGACACCGACAAGAGAAAGAAGATGGAGCGTTTCATGAGTGGACTTCATGATGAACTGCAGTGTGCTCTGGTTATCCATGACTTCCGTGATCTGGAGTCACTTGTGGACAAAGCCATCCAGCTGGAGACCAAGCGCAAGTCTATGTATGAAGGTCGCAAGAGGAGGATGAATGCTCAGGAAGGTTCGAGCAGCCAGAAACCTCGTATCTTTCAGCAGAACACCAGGCCTGCTATCGTCCACCCCAAGCTCCACGCCCCAATTACCCTAACCGCCCAAACAACTTCAACCGCCCCAATGACAATAACCGTCCCGGAGGAAACTTCAACAACTTCACCCGCAATCCAATGTGTCTGCTTTGAATGCGGCAACAAGGGTCACTACTCCAGAATGTCCCAATCCCAAGAGGAATGTCCAGCGCCCCAATGCGCCGGCACAGAACAATGGTCAAGGCCGCAATGGAAATGGAAATGGCAAGAATGCCGCACCCCGCGGAAATGCTGCTGTTGCCAAGGGTCGTCTGCACCACATCAATGCTGAAGAAGCTCAGGATGCTCCGGATGTTGTGCTGGGTACGTTCCTTGTCAACTCAGTACCTGCAACTGTTCTGTTTGATTCTGGTGCTACCCATTCATTTGTTACCCAAGAATTTGTTGCTAAGGGAGGTTTAGTCGAGAGCCTCTTACCCAAACCCATGGTCATCCAAATCCCAGAATCCACCGTAGAGACCAAGATGTTTTGCTCCGATGTACCCCTTGAGATCAAAGGAGAAAAGTTTCCAGTTAACTTAATTGTTCTGGGAACCCAAGGCATCGATGTTATACTCGGTATGAATTGGTTAGCCAAGTACCATGGTCGAATTGACTGTGCCAGAAGAGCTGTATCCATCACCACCGACAAAGAAGTAGAAGTGGAGTATGTGTCTGAAACTAGTCAATCCACCCAGGCTGCCATGAGAGCATAGCTCGACCTGCCCTAGATGAGATCCGTGTTGTTCACCTGTTCAAGGATGTTTTCCCGAAGAATTGCCTGGTATGCCGCCAGACCGGGAAATTGAGTTCATAATTGAGCTTATCCCAGGAACCGCCCCTATATCCCAAAGACCTTATCGGATGAATCCGGAAGAACTGGTTGAGTTGAAGAAGCAATTGGCAGATATGCTCAGCAAAGGACTTGTTCGCCCAAGCGCTTCACCTTGGGGATCACCCATTATTTTGTGGACAAGAGAGACGGTACCACACGCCTGTGTGTGGATTATCGCAAGCTGAATGACGTGACCATTAAAAACAAGTACCCTCTTCCCAAGATCGAGGATCTGTTCGATCAAATGAACGGAGCCCGAGTCTTTTCCAAGATCGATCTTCGGACAGGATACCATCAGTTGAAGATCCGAGAGACAGACATTCCCAAGACCGCCTTCACCACTCGTTACGGTTTGTTTGAATACACCGTGATGTCTTTGGTCTGACCAATGCCCCAGCCTATTTCATGAATCTCATGAACAAGATTTTCATGGAGTACCTCGACAAGTTCGTGGTAGTTTTCCTTGATGACATCCTTATTTATTCCAAGACCGAAGAAGAGCATGCTGAACACCTGCGTCTAGTTTTGGAGACTCTCCGAGAGCACCAGCTGTATGCCAAGCTTAGCAAGTGTGAGTTTTGGCTCAGTAAGTGGCATTTCTCGGACATGTTGTATCGTCTGCGGAGGAATTTCTGTGGACCCAGAGAAGATCCAAGCCATTGTTGACTGGTTATCCCCAACCAGTGTGGAAATCCGAAGCTTTCTCGGACTTGCCGGTTATTACCGCAAGTTCGTTGAAGGATTTTCCAGTATAGCCAAACCCATGACCCAACTGTTGAAGAAGGACAAGAAATTTGAATGGACTCAGAAGTGTGAGGATAGTTTCCAAGAACTGAAGAAGAGACTAACCTCAGCCCCAATTGATTATGCCAGACGTCACCAGAGTTTCGACGTGTATTGCGATGCATCACGCCTCGGACTTGGTTGCGTTCTGATGCAAGAAGGCAAAGTTGTGTCGTACTGTCCCGGCAGTTGCGACCGCATGAAGAGAATTACCCAACCCATGACCTGGAGTTAGCTGCTGTTGTTCTTGCTCTTAAAACGTGGCGTCCCTATCTTGCGGGACATCGCTGCGAGGTCTATACAGATCACAAAAGCTTGAAGTATATTTTCACCCAGAAAGATCTGAACCTGCGACAGAGGAGATGGATGGAATTAATCAAGGATTATGATATTGGAATCCATTATCACCCTGGAAAGGCTAATGTAGTTGCCGATGCCCTTAGTCGCAAACCTTGCACCCTGAATGCCCTGATCCAAGCCGAACAGCCAGCCTTGTTCAAAGAGTTCCAAGATTTTGGACTAGAACTTGTTAGCCATGGTTATCTCGCCAATTTAGAGTTAACCCCAACCCTGATGGATCAAATCAAAGAAGCCCAAAAGGTCATGAAAGCATTGAGGAATTAGAAGAAGATTTCCCTCGGCAAAGCACCCGGTTTTACCGAAGATGCTGAAGGAGTGCTGAAATTCAATGACCGTATCTGTGTGCCCAATGTCACGGAACTTAAGGAGTTAATCCTGAAGGAGGCCCATGAGACCCCTTATTCAATCCACCCCGGCGGAACCAAAATGTACCAAGACCTTCGAGAAAGATTTTGGTGGCATGGAATGAAGCGAGAGATTGGTTCTTCGTAGCCAAGTGTGACATCTGCCAGCGAGTTAAGGCTGAACATCAGCGACCCGCTGGATTGCTTCAACCTTTGAAAATTCCCGAGTGGAAGTGGGATGAGATTGGAATGGATTTTATTACCGGACTTCCAAGATCCAACCGAGGCCATGATTCAATCTGGGTCATCGTTGATCGACTGACCAAGGTTGCCCATTTCATTCCTGTCAACACTATCGGGACTCAATTGCACTGTATATTTCCAGAATAGTGAGCCTGCATGGTGTGCCTAAGAAGATTGTATCTGATAGAGGCACGCAATTCACCTCAAGATTCTGGAAATCCCTTCATGAAGCCCTCGGAACCAAGTTAGCATTTAGCACAGCTTATCATCCCCAGACCGATGGCCAAACTGAGCGAGTGAACCAGATATTGGAGGACATGCTTCGCGCATGTGTTCTATCCTATGGTTCCAAGTGGGAAGATTGTCTTCCGTTTGCAGAGTTCTCGTACAACAACAGTTATCAGTCCAGTCTGCAAATGGCCCCTTTTGAAGCCCTTTACGGCAAGAAGTGTCGTACACCCCTGAATTGGTCCGATACCGGAGAAAGCAAATTGTTCGGACCAGATACCCTCCGTGAAGCTGAAGAGCAAGTTCAGCTTATTCGTGAACGCCTCAAAACTGCCCAATCCCGTCAGAAGAGTTACGCTGACACCAAGCGCCGTGACCTCACCTTCAACGTCGGAGATTATGTTTATCTCCGAGTGACACCCCTTAAAGGAATGCAGCGTTTCCATGTCAAAGGAAAATTAGCGCCAAGGTATATTGGACCCTTCAAGATCATTGCTCGTCGAGGAGAAGTATCCTATCAGCTGGAATTGCCCCAGGAGTTAGGAGATTATCATGATGTCTTCCACATTTCCTTGCTCCGGAAGTGTCTTGAAGTTCCTGACCAGCCTGATGTTTTCAAAAACATCGACCACCTCTCCATCGACCTGAACCAAGACCTGACCTATCGTGAGAGACTCTCAAGATTCTCGAAGAAGATGTTCGTGTTACCCGGAGGCGTGCGATCAAGTTTTACAAAGTCCAGTGGACTAACCACTCTGAAGAAGAAGCAACTTGGGAACGCGAAGATTATCTTCGAGCGAATTCCCAGACCTCTTTAGTACCTAAGCCTAGCAAATCTCGGGACGAGATTTATTTTAAGGGGGAAGGATTGTAACATCCCAAAAATATTATCAGTATTATTATTCCAAAAATGAGAGCCAACAAAAACTTTTGTTGATTATTATGTGTGTTGTAAATTGTTGCTTGTGGTAATTAATTCTTGTTGCTTGTGTTGCTTGTTTGCTTGAATTAATAAAAAGGAAATACAAAAGCAAAAGTGAAACAAGAAAAATAAAAGTGACAAATAAGAAACTCAAAATTGTTCCAAACAAAATTCAGAGGAATGGATATGAAACCTCTCATTTACATTCTTATCACTTATCTCTTCCAAATAATATTTTACACCTATTTTAAAATTCAAAAAAAAAACAATTGAAATAAAACAAAATGCCATAATTAAAACCCTATGAAAGAAAATGATTCAAAACATTTTATTTTGCAAAGCCAATTTTTGGGCTTCTACATATTATGGAAAGCCCCACAAATATTTGCAAATTTTTCTAAAATGTTTAAGTGCCTCAAATAAATTCTAGAAGGCTGCTGGACTGAAATGGAAATAACAGAAAAAAAGAAGCAGAGAGGAGGCAGGGGTTCTTTCTGCAAAAACGTCATCCCACCTCTCTCCCTCGCCCCGACGCATCGCCGTGTCGCCATGCCGATCCCCCGCCGTTCCCGCGCTCCCCAGGCCCCCCTGGCCGCGCTCTCCCCTCGCTCCCCGAGCCTCTGCAGCCTCTGCGCCGCAGAGGAGAGCACTCGAGCTCTCCCTCACCTCGAATACACCCC
>CAMZMU010000101.1:34268699-34321947 GCA_947311845.1 Poa pratensis | reverse complement strand
TGAACAGAAATAAGAGTGTACGGGTAACATACCTATAGGTAGCTAGGACAAGCTGCAATTAACACGCTCACGCAGGAGCAACGGAACGTACTTAAGCTAATGGCCGAGGAAGACGGCTTGGTCTGAACTTCCTTGCGCCATCAGTGGAGCCTTCGGTTTCTGACACGTTGATTTACTGCTGGGAGTTACGTCGGAGTTCACGCAGGATGACACGTTGGCGGCGCTCCTCCCTCTCCCATCAACGTGTTCGTGCTTGGTGCTCGGCGTCTTGGCGTAGGCCGCGTTGTAGATTGTCCGCGTTCACGGCATCGAATAAGCCGATAGCCCAACGTCGCTGCTGTCAGCGCGCCGTTCGGACTGTACTGACTTCGCCAAGACGTGCTTCAGCAGTTCGTCATCATCGGTGATGCTAGCGAGTTCCTCGGCATCGTCGGTGGAGTAGGATGCCATAGAAACGTCATCCGAGTAGGAGGAGTATTCTTCATCCGAATCCAAGGCTGGTTTCTCCTCATCCGTGTTTGCGGTACTGTGGCAGACAACACCGAATCCGTGGGCTGGAGGTGCTCCGCCGACTCCCGTACCACTGAAGTCGGCCGGTGATGGCGATGACGAGGCCGGCCGGTGCTGACTTTTTGGTGGAATATTTGTCGTTGCCTATTGAGGAGGCGAGGGATCCATTGTGTGGTTTGTTTGATGGGACGTAGGGAGGAAGAGTGAGAGGTTCGGTGTAGAGATAATGGGTGCGGTAGGTTGGTAGATTATAATTATTGAGGCGCCTCCCGCTCTTCTCCATGCGTACGGTGAGTGGGTGGTCAAAACCGTGCGTCTGTTCATGCCGACTTAATTGTACCTGGGAACGTTCGAGTCGTTTTCTCTCGGTGGTGGACCTAGCAGTATAGCAAAAATTATTTCCCTACACCATTTTCCATGTCATGCTTTTAGCGAGTTGCTTCCTTGTCTTCTACACCGAGGTTTGGCTTTCTTTGTTGTCTGCTAATCATGAATGGACGGTGTAGATTCTTTCTAGGGAGACGAGGAGACGGATGCCTAATGATATAACAGTGGACTAGCGCTTTGATCTCCCCGCCGTACTGTTTACCATCTCCTTCCTTAGTTTTCTTACGCGAGGAGCTGATGCGAGGGCTTTCTTTTTTCTACACCTACCGATTTCCTCCTCCCTCTTTGCTCATCATGGTTTCGGCGAGGAGATACCGGCAGACTAGTCACGCGTCCAATCCGGAAGTTTCTCGCCCTGACGTGGTTTTGGGCCTGGCGGTGGCCAACGGCCCTCCGCTAGGTGCTACGCCGCTTGTATCGCTGAGGGAAGGTCTGTCGTGCATCGATGGCTGGTCCTCCTCGGCCGGGCCAGCGCGGAAACATGGCCGGCTTGAGGGCGTGGTCTCAGGGTAAATATAATTCCTTGACGTGTTTTTTCATTTCTTTCCCGTGCTCCGGTTTCGATCTCTTCTTTTCCTCTATTTCAGTCGGTCGAGCAAGGAATGCCCCAAATCTGTACTCCCCGCCGAGATGGATGCAACAAATCGATGGCCAGCCGAGGAGGTTTTTCGCGGCTTAAGTAGGGATGATGTCCGTCAATCTGTATTGTTGCTGGATGCATTTTTCTGTATTATGTAATACTCCCTTTCGATTTTCACCGTTAATTGATGGAGAATTGTATATCTTTGTACCAGGGGTTGGCGAATATGGTGACCGAGCTTCACGCAGAACGCGACCAGCTGCGTTCGGAGACCATTCGGTGGTCGAAGCTCCAGCAAAAAACCGTTCAATCGATGGAGCGTCACCGAATTTATATAGAGGAGTTGATATATGAGAAGAAGGAGCTATGGTGCGAGTGTAGCCATCTCCAGGTTGAAGCCGAGGCGAAGAGCATCCAGTACCTAAAAAAAGCCATCGTTGCCTACGCGGCGCTGAGGGAGTCGAACAAAATTTACGGAAGACCTTGGACATCATCGAATTGCTGAGGCTGAAGGGCAAAGAGGTTATTTTGTTTTAGATAGATGACATTTCTGTGATGCTTTAAACCAACAATGGCACAGAGCAAGAGCATGTAGTTCTTTATGAGACTGTTTTGTGATATATTGGTTTTCTTTTCATGTATTTGTTTCCTCTGATCGCCTGTGAACTAAATATGGCTGCTAAGCAAATTTCCGACCCATGGTGTTAGAATCAGCGTGTATTACACATGGATATTATTATTTTAAATCGTTAATTACTAACATTGTGTGTATCGTGTTGTCAACAAATGGTCATCCGTTAATTATTAGCATATCGTATGACATGCTGTCAAAATAGGCCTTGGGGGATCGTGCGCCAAGGCGCACCCCTAAATCTAGTAGTTTTGATGACCCACAAGTATAGGGGATCTATCGCAGTAATTTCGATAAATAAGAGTGTCAAACCCAACGAGGAGCAGAAGGTGCTGACAAGCAGTTTCGAGTAAGGTTTCACTGTAAACACTAGCATACAAGTTTTTAGGAGTTTCTGTAATAACAAGTAAATAATGTGCGAGTAATTAAAAGAGAGCAATAATAATTGCAGAGAGTGGCTCAATCCTTTTTAGAACAAAGTACAAGCCGGCGGTGCTACTTATAATAGCTAAAACGTTCCTGAGGACACACGGGAATTTCGTCAAGTCACTTTCGTTTCATACCGCTGCTTAGTCTTTAATATTTTGATAAGTGTTGTGTGGGTGAACCTATGCTAATGCACCGCCCTTACTTGGACAAGTACATACTTGTGATTAAACCTTCTTACAAGCATCCGCAACTGCAAGAAAGTATTTAAGAATTAACTAACCACAACTTTAATCTTTGGGATCCTACACTCCCTTGTGCAACAGCTTACCAACAGGGGTTTAGGTTTCTGTCGCTACCGTAACCCCACAATAAGTAAACTAAATACACAATGCATTCTCATAGGCCCATAAAGGTGAAGTATCATGTAGTCGACATTCACATGACACCACTAGAAGAATAACACCACAACTTAAATATTAAACTATTAAATACTACTCAACATAATTCCACTACTAGTGACAAGACTTCTCCCATGTCCTCAAGAACTAAACGAACTACCACGAGACATCATATGGATCATGATCAGAGGTGATAAAGTGATGAACAACAATCTGGACATAAAAGTAATTCATCAACAAAACTCACTAGCATCAACTACAATAAGTAATCAACACCGGGAAAGTAATCACCAATAAACTACACAAGTAGGAACCCTAGATGTCTCAGCGGAGCGGAGTGGAGCGGCGGTGATGATGGTGTTGGCGGTGGAGATGGTGTGGATGATGATCCCAATGAAGCCCGTGTCGATGACGTTGACGATGGCGACGATTTTCCCCCTCCAGGAGGGAATTTCCCCGGCAGATTTCTCCCCGCCGGAGAGCTTTTATCTCTCTGTGTTTTCTGCCCCCGAGACGGCGGCGGAATATTTCTGTTGGAGATATGCCCTAGAGGCAATTAATAAAGTGATTTTATTGTCATATCTCTTTTTGTTCATAATATGTTTTAATACCATGCTATAACTGTATTACGAAGAAACATTAATACACGTGTGGTATATAAACAACCAGGTCCCTAGTAGCCTCTATTTGACTAGTTCGTTGGGTAACAAATGATCAAGGTTTCCTGATCATGGACAATGGCGTCGGTTAACAACGGAGTCATATCATTAGGTGAATGATTTGATGGACATACCCAAAATATAGAAACGTAGTGTTCATACCTTCGACTGTGAGATCATATCAAATCTCTGCTTCTGAAAGATATGGCTGATCGCATCAAACGGCATGTCTTATATAGCGTGACAATAAAGGTGACACATTCGGGTATCGGAAGGAAGCAGTAGAAGCGAGTGATCAAGAGCGGGAATTGCCAGTCCACATAGCAGGATAGATACTCTGGGCCCACTCGGTGAGATTACATCAAATGAGCTTGCAAGCATGTGACTAGGTCACGGGGATGTAATATCATAGACGAGTAAAGATAGATTTGTCAATAGCAAGGTCATGCTCGGTAATCGTGATACCAGAGAACGACGCTCGGACAATCTAAGTATCGCTAGGCAAGAGGATGAGACTGGACGTCTAAAGGTTCAAACGATAGAAGATATTCGTGGACGCACAGGGGCTATCATGGATATCCAGATCCCGTTGTTAGTCATTGATCGGAGAGGATGTCTCGTTCATGTCTGGAGTGATCCCGAACCGTGGGGTAACACACTTAAGGGTGGTTGACGATTAGATTGGATTTAGAGAGAAAAGAAACCGGGAACTCCGGAAGTGTTCCGGGACTTGTCCGATGTTGATCGGAGGCAACGAAATATGTTTCGGGGTCCAAATGAATTAAATAATATGTATTTAATATTAATAAGTGTTATTAATGATTAAATATTTTTTTATTTAATTAAATTCGAATTTAAAAGGCATTAAAAGCTAAATGGGCCTTAGAGGCCCATTATAGAGGCCCATTAGGGAAAATCCAAAAGGGAAAAAGGAAAAAAAAAGGAGGGAGAAGGGCCAGCCGCCCTAGGTTGGCCGAATGGGGCCCACCTAGTGGCCGGCTGCCCTCCCTTGGCCGCGGTGGCCATGTGGGGTTTAGTCCCACATGGCCTAGCCAAGGGAGATGGCCTCCCCCTTCTCCTTTAAATAGGGGCCCCCATGCCTTGGAATTCACCCCAAGTTCTCCCTTCTTCTCTCCTACCTTGAGCGTGGTTCCGTTTCTGGAGCTACGTACGAGGAGAGAAGTCTCTCTACCGTACGCACACCGCCGTGCTGCTAGATCCACTCTTCCACTTCCGCTGCTCTGCTGGATCTGGAGCCCGGAGGTCGTCATCCACACCGTACGTGTGTGGAACCGCGAGGCGCCATCGTTTGGTGCTGGGAGCTATCTTCTTCCGCTACACGACCCTGAGGTCGGCGTCGTCGTCTCCATCGACAACGTTTGTGCGGGAACGTAATCCCGCTTCCGGTCTACAAGGGTATGTATTCTGATCACCTCCGTACTAGTATATCTGCATAGTATAGATCCTGGCTAGTTTATGGTTATCGTCGGTAGGAAAATTTTGTTTTCTGTCTACGATCCCCAACAATTTCTTCGAAGCTTCCCCCGTAATTTTTAGGTCAGAGGGAAGATATACACGAGAAGGGGGAGCCGAAGACGACCCAGGGCCGCCAGGTGGGCCCCAGGCGCGGTCCAGGCTGGACCGCAACCAGGGGGAGTCTGGCGCCCTGGTGGATCCCCTCTGGTCCCTCTTGTGGCTCCCCTCGTCTTCTGGCGAAATAATATTCTCTGATTTTTGTCAGAATTTTTGGAGTTGCAGAAATATAGTATCTTGATGGTGCCTTTTCCAGCTGATTCCAGACTCCGGCAGTTAAATCCCCATAATCATCAAACATGCAGAATATGATAAAATAACATAAGTATTGCATTATAATATGAAATATATCAATGAATAATAGTAAATTATGATATAAAATAGTGATGCAAAATGGACGTATCAACCGCCTCCCGGACAAGATGGAGAGCAGTTTGTGAACTTTCTTAAGATGCATCAACGACTCCGAACCCGACCTCATATAAAAGGGGTGAAGGAGCTACAAGTTCCATGACATCTGCAATATGATGGAGGAGTTTGATGATTCCATGCTTGTGTCCATCTTGTAATCCGGGCATATCACGTCCCGACTCCCGTCCTTGGTATTGTGGTGTCAATCAGTGTAGCATTGTGTTGTGTCGTCATCTATCGGATCTGATGGGGAAGGATTTCCCTACTCTTCCGGCACCTAGGCCTCGACCGTAGTCGAGAACTAGATGCAGGCTCACATGGCACACCACAACTACTACGAGGGTGGATTTCTCCTCTCTCCGTGGACCAAGTCGGAACGAATCATACGCATTAGGGTTCTTGTAGACAGAAGGAAACTTGTTACTGATACCCTTCGAGGATCTCATATTTGATGATTTATATAGTTTTGTAGAAGTCTATGGCGAGAGAGGAAGTGTATAAAAGAAACATAGTCTCGGTCCTACAAAATCAGTTCATGCATTTGTTGCTACATACATGTCCCACAAAATTTTGTGTAGATATTCTTACAATATTTACAGATTTTTTTAGAACAGTTTTTTTTGTTCTAGGGGAGCGGCATTTTGATTGTCTTCTTATATTTAGCGGTTTTTTTTTTTTCGTTTTTCTTTCTTTCTGATGAAAGGGGTTGTTCCCGTAGAAGTTTACGTGGCCCATTTCCCATTGATCCGCTGGGCCTAAATGCGAGCAGAAAGCGTCCCTGGACGGCAGCGAGAGGCGCCCGTCTTCCTCCCAGTGAATTTCGAATTCCCCTTCTCCGACGAAAACCCTAGTTCAGTTCGGTAGGGTAAGGGGGGCTAGGAGGAGGGGAAGACATGGCGGCACCGGCGGCGACGCCCGGTGGGTACAGCGGCAGGGCCGTCGGCGGGCGTATCCACCGGCTGGAGGTGGAGAATTTCAAGTCGTACAAGGGGACCCAGACCATCGGGCCCTTCTACGATTTCACGGCCATCATCGGCCCCAACGGCGCCGGCAAGTCCAACCTCATGGACGCCATCAGTTTCGTGCTCGGCGTCCGGTCCGCACACCTCCGCGGCGCCCAGCTCAAGGACCTCATCTACGCCCTCGACGACCGCGACAAGGAGGAAAGGGGCCGTAGGGCCTCTGTCCGCCTCGTCTACAACCTCCCCGGCACCGGCGCCGAGCTCCACTTCACCCGCGCCATCACCGGCGCCGGCGGCAGCGAGTACCGCATCGACGGCCGAGTCGTCACGTGGGACGACTACAACGCCAAGCTCAGATCCCTCGGCATCCTCGTCAAGGCCCGCAACTTCCTCGTTTTCCAGGTCCTCACCAATTCTTTCTTCCTCCTCGATTACCAATAATGATTCCGGTGACCTGACATCAGGGACGGATCCACAGTTGGTCAAGGGTGTGCAGCTGAACACCCAAAATTTTTTGCAAAAAAAATCATATGTAATGTATGGTGGACATATTGCATCATTTGTGATATTTCTTAGCATGTGTACGTTGTGTTTCAAGTCCAAATCAAGGTCAAAGCTCGAATTTGAATTTGTATGCTATTATATAACATGAAGTTTCATGAACGATTTTCAGTATTTTCACATGTATATTTTATGTTGGTTGGAATTTGAACACCCAAAATTAAATTTCTGAATTCGTCCCTGCCTGACATGACCATTTGCACTGCAGGGTGACGTGGAATCCATTGCCTCCAAAAATCCCAAGGAGCTCACCGCACTTCTGGAGCAGATCGCGGCCTCTGACGAGCTCAGGAGGGAGTACGACGAATTGGAGACGCAGAAAAGCACCGCAGAAGAGAAATCTGCACTTGTCTATCAAGAGAAAAGGACCATCGTCATGGAGAGGAAGCAGAAGAAAGCGCAGAAGGAAGAGGCCGAGAAGCATCTACGCTTACAGCAGGACCTGGTGCATTTCTCGCACACATTTCTTCTGTTCCCAAAATCTCAATCTACTATCCGCAGTATATCCACCCTATAATGGCCTTGCTTCTTTTCAGAAACTGTTAAAAACAGAGCATCTCTTATGGCAACTCTACACCATTGAAAAAGACATGGAGAAAATAGAAGCTGAACTTGAGGAAGAAAGGGCTTCTCTTCAGCAAGCGCGGGAAGAGAATCAATCCTCTGAGAATGAACTTACTGCAAAAAAGAAGGAGCAAAGTGCATTTCTCAAGAAAATTACCTTATGCGAGAAGAATATGGCCAAGAAAAAGCTTGATATTGACAAGAAGGTAAGTACCTTATTTTCACTCTTAATGTCCACAAAATCTTCCATCATGGAACTTCTGTTTGTGTCTGTCTGAGGAGCTCACATGTTTTCTTCTTGTGTTCTTTTTCTATGCTATTCACGGCCTTTATGCACATGCACGTGCACTAGCTCTCCTCATTGGTGGATACTTTCGTTTTTTCATAGTTAATACTGATAATTTTATCTGCTTTTAGCCGATCATTTCTTCTTCGTTCAGTTAATTACTTGTATGCTCTTAAGGCACCACATTATCTGCGAAACTTCGGATCATCGCATTTGGTTTTAGTTATTTTTTTAATGTATAGCTTGCATTCCAGAATTTGTATCAGAACCCTTAATAGCTGAAACATGGCTTTTTTTGCGGGTAGCTGAAACATGGCTTGTCTTCAAGAGATTTAGTGTGAAGTGTCAATGTTGTTGAACTTATAAACTGGGCATGTTAATTACATCCTAATTCCTATGTTTTTCTTCAGCAACCCGAGCTTCTTAAATTGAAAGAGCAAATATCCCGGCTCAAATCAAAAATCAAAAGCTGCAACAAAGAGATTGACAAAAAGAAGGATGATAACAAGAAACATTTGGAAGAGATGAAAAGGCTGCAGAGTGCTTTGGCTGATGTGACAAGTGCTATTGAGGAGTTGAATGAGGAAGGCCAAGATAAAGGAGTGAAACTGCAATTAGCTGATCACCAAGTCAAGGAATATCATAGAATGTGAGTCTGAATTTCTGATCTCCATGTGTACGGTTTAAGGAGAGGGACATCATTCCTCTCGTGTTTATGTTTCTAGGAATAAGATATATTAACTTATTGAGGAGTTGAATCAGCGGCGCCACGATAAGTCCCAAAATCGTATAATGAATTAATGATATGTATCAAAGAAACTTTGTTAGAACAGCATGTACTTGTGAACAAAGGAGTGTTTAACAACTGCGGTCTGCAGGTAGATACAGATTCAATGGGCCCATACTATTTGATTTACAACGTTAAAATGAACCTTCTTTAACCTCATTTGCGAGCCTTTTTGAGTAGTTTTTTAGTTAATTATGGATAATTGCGACAAAAAATGCTTGGAGTTAAACTTTTTGATCAATGTCTTCCCATTCTTTTGATATCTTTGATTGCTCCACTGGACCTTAACTTCTGTTACAGTAAGGAAGATGCAGGAATGAGGACAGCAAAGCTGAGAGATGAGAAGGAAGTATTAGACAAAGAACTAAATGCTGATATTGAAGCCAAAAAGAATTTAGAGGAGAATATGCAGCAGCTGCGTAGCCGTGTTGATGAGATATCATCACTGGAGAGTGAATTGCAGACAAAGCTTGATAAGATTCTTCAATCAATCCCCAAGCATGAAGAAGAGGTCACACGGTTACGTGAGGAACATAACAAAATTGCGAAGGAACGCCAGTCTTCAGGGTTAGTCTACACCAAAGTCCTTTTATCTTGATATAGGGTGCTTGATGGAATTGTTCAGCATACCAATTTTTTGCTTCAAGGTAATGTTAGTTTATCAAATTTTATGCAGATCTAAGTATCAAACATTGAAGCAGAGGCTCGATGAGATAGATACACAATTACGCGAACTCAAAGCTGATAAGAATGAAAGTGAGCGTGATGCTAAATTTTCAGAAACTGCTAAGAGTCTTAAGCGGCTATTTCCTGGAGTCCATGGTCGCATGACTGAACTTTGTCGCCCCTCACAAAAGAAATACAACCTTGCTGTCACTGTTGCCATGGGAAAATTCATGGATGCAGTAGTTGTGGAAGATGAAAGTACAGGAAAGGAATGCATTAAGGTGCTGTTTTCATGATTTTTAGTTAGCTTATTCTTCTATATTTTTTATATCTATGCTATATGTATTAGTGAATCATATCATTGTAAAGAATAATTCAAAGTACGTTTTTTGTAGAAATACAGAGCACCACTTAAATGAAATCAAACCACCAGCATGCCACTTACTTTCTTGCATAGTTACGACATAGATACGTTTATATACTATTTTTTTAGTGTAAACCTATTTATTGGTGGAAGCTTCCTAATTCCTCGTGCGAAGCATTAAAAAGAAACTTGGATGGTTTGTAACTTTTTAAATGGACGTGAGGGTCACATGGACGGACAGTTGGTGTTTGGATTGCACCTTACATCCATTTGAACTGACGGTTTGCACCACTTCCTAAGGAGTGGGAGCATGATGTGTAGGACACTAAAGATGAAAGCAAATGATATACTCTCATTGCAAGACTTGTCATAGGCGAACTTCATGGAATATGGCTACCGTAGTTCCTTATCCACTGTCGTGGTGTGCCCACTTGTATTTTGACACAGTTGCGGCAGACAATTCATTTGCAAAAAAGTGGCGCTACATTTTGCGACAGTGTTCCTGGCAAAACCAGGATACAAACCAAATAGCAGTAGCCCAGCAACAACATTTGACATTTTTGTTTGGTATATAAGTTTGTGATTTAGGTTGGCTCTTTAGTTCTGGTACCTCTCCCAGGATGCGCAGTCACTTATATAAGTCTCATGTGCTGCAGTATTTGAAGGAACAACGTCTTCCTCCTCAAACGTTTATTCCCTTACAATCAGTCCGTGTGAAGCCAATAATCGAGAGGTTGCGTACCCTTGGGGGATCTGCACAGTTGATCTTTGATGTGATACAATATCCTTTTTTCTACATCTTACTGATGTTTGCTGCTTGCTCCCTTTTTTCCATTTATATTCTTTCAAGTGATCAAGTCAAATGTGTATCTACATGTTGATATTATCTGCCTTAATGAATACTATTGCGTTTGCAGTTTTACTTGTTTTACACTTTTATAATGTATAATTCCATGGAGCGAGAAGAGTTGTTGACATTTTGATCACCTAGCTTGATAGGTTCCATCAAGTCTGTTATCTGTCTTTGCCACATGTGGTTATCCATTTTTTTACAAAGATTACCGTTCTGTTTACCCTCAGAGAACTGTAAAGGCCCTTTCACTTACGTAGTTACTTTTAGACTCACCAGTATTGTTGTTCAACTTTTTTGTGCACACTTGCCTGCTCACTTGTGGTTTTGCTAGATAGAGTTAGTTGGTACAAACACTCTTTCCTTTGTTTGTCAGTTGTCTGTGAGCTACACTTCAACGAATTTGCATCGTCAAATGTGGAAAAAATATTTGTGCCAACTTGTTACATTTTTTGCTTGCCATTTGTTCTTAACATTATACATTCGATCGAGCTTTGGAGAAAGCAGTTTTGTATGCTGTTGGGAATACACTTGTCTGTGATAAACTTGATGAAGCTAAAACTCTTAGTTGGAGTGGTGAAAGGTACAAGGGTAAGTGCACGTACTTCTTTGCTTCTGCATGTTCTGGAATGGCATCTTCTTGTTTGGTTATTTTTATGCTTACTTTGTTCCCACATATTTGCATTTAGTCGTCACCGTCGATGGGATTCTTCTGACTAAATCCGGCACGATGACTGGTGGAGTAAGTGGTGGAATGGAAGCTAGATCAAATAAATGGGAGGACAGCAGAATAGAATGTACGTACGATCCTTTTTGCAATATTACCAGTTGACGTGCAAATTATTTTGCAATTTGCCTTAATGGATCTTCGTGCAATTTATGCTGTAGCTTTGAAGAAAAAGAAAAACCAGCTAGAGTCTGAAATGGCAGAACTTGGTTCCCCCAGAGAGTTACAGAGAAAAGAGGTTGCTGTATCTGAGAAAATAACTGGACTCGAGAAAAAGTTGCATTACTCGCATGTCGAACAGGTTGATAGATAGTTTTGACTTTGAGCCAAATACCCTAACCCTACCTTAAATCCTTCTAGAACACCTCTATTTTTAATACATTTCTTGTGTGCAGAAAAACCTCAAGGAGAAGCTACATAAATTGGTATCTGAGAAGCGTAACATTGAGAAAGAAATTGATCATCTGGAGCCAGGAAAGGAGGAGGTAATATGTTGATGTGTTCACCTGTCAGGTTCCATGTGTTTGTTACTTATGCATCAATCACTAATATAATTTTCTTAGTTGGAGAGCCGTCTTGCTAAAAACGAACGGGAATTAAGAAAGCGGGAGAAAAAAATAAATGAGATTGTGGACAGGATTTACAAAGATTTTAGCACCTCAGTTGGTGTGAAGAACATCCGTGAATATGAAGAAAAGCAACTGAAAGATGCTCAAGCACTGCAAGAGAGGAAGCTTAGTCTGAGTAATCAATTGTCAAAATTGAAATACCAGTAAGTAACCGTTCATTGATTGGCATCTTGTTAGTCAACTGGCTAAGTCTACATCTTACTTTCACGTGCATACCTGATAGTGTGTTTGGAGCGTAAACAACTTATTGTTCTGCAGGCTGGAATATGAACAAAAGAGAGATATGCAAGCACCAATTGCGAAGTTAAAGGATACAAATGATTCCCTAGAGAAGGAGTTGAAGGGCTTACAGGAGAGAGAATCTGGTGCTAAGGCTGCCACTGAACAGATTTCAAATCAGATGGAGGAGCTGAAAGCTGAGGCTGAAGGTACACGTTCAAAGCATTTGTCTGTTTCATGTAGTCCTTGGTAACTTAGGGTAGCCAAGTAGGTGACTCTTTTTTAGGGATGCAAGTGGGCTGATCCACAACCCATTTTATTTAAATTGTTCATTGCTACTTAATTGCAAGCAAAGAAGCAAAATAACTTGTTAGGTCGGCCCAACGTGGCAAACTTGCATCCCTACTATTGTTCGATATTAACATACCTAGTTCTTCCTTGGTTTGATTTACCAACTTTACCAGAAGTCAAGGTATCGTGCATTCACTTTCTAGTATCCATACCTGAATACCTAATATGTGTTTTCCTTTCCCTAGGGGGATACTAGTTCATCAGTACTTTGTGTGTAAAGATTCACTTATAAAGTTCTGTTATTTGTTACTGATTGGTGTTTTAGTTTTTAAACTGAGCTCTTCCCATGAAAATCTAGTATACATCTAGTAGGGTTCTTATGAAAGTCTTATGATTTATACTGAGCTCGTCTGAAAATAGCAGTCTTGTGAGTGTTGAACTGAGCTCCTCATAACGAATACCAGTTAGTCCAAAATTTTAAATACATCTTGGTTCTTTTTTAGTTCACCTTGGTACTGATTCGTGAAACTACTCCTTAATACAGACTGGAAGCTGAAGTCAGATGAATGTGAGACAGCTATTGAGGAACTAAAGAAGCAGAATGATAGTGTTGCTGCTGCATTGGCAAAGCTGGATCGTCAAGTGAAGTTAAAGGTAGTTTTCTCTACAGTAGAACTGCTCAGGAATAGCCATTAGACAATTTAAAAAATTATTGGATGAAGTCTGTTAAACGGTTGGTTGCTTCGTTGTGTTTGTGTGTAGATGATACTGCTATTATTGACAGTGGTTTGGTAAACTTGCTTATGTCTTCTACTGTATTGACACGATCCTTGATCTTTCAGGAGGGGCAACTTGTGCAACTTAGATCACGTCAGCGGGAGATTCATGAGAAGTGCGAATTGGAGCAGTTGAAGCTTCCTACAGTTAATGATCCAATGGATACCGGATCATCCTCACAAGAACTTGTCCTTGATTACAGCCAGCTTAATGAAATACCTGCAAGATATGCGGATGTCTGAACGTGACAAACTCGAGGCAGAATTCAATAAAAAAATTGGTACACTAATGGCTGAGATTGAGCGCACTGCTCCAAACTTGAAAGCACTGGACCAATATGAAGCACTTCAAACGAAGGAAAAAGAGGTCACTGATAAGTTTGAAGCAGCTAGAAAAGAAGAGCGAGAGGTAGCTGACAAGTATAACGCTGTCAAGCAAAGAAGGTATTGCCACTTTTCTCTATACGACATGACACCTTTACGTGTTCCCTTTTTGGAATACAAGCATGCATGCTGATCAGTTGTGGAAGTTGGCGATTTAAATTTAAGTTTCCCTGGATGATTGGCATGTAGGACTAGCAAAATTCTTCAGAATTTTACTTCCTAGCACTTGCACTCTGCTAGTCTAATGGTGTATAATTTGCAATATATTGGTTTGTTGATATAATTTGGTGGCAAGCTAGGTGAATGTTTAATATTTATGTTGTCTAGTCGGTGCTTTGTCTCCACATTATGCTTACATTGTTATGGAGTACATTGTGTAGTTACTCACTTTTGGTAATATTACTCCAAAAACATATCGCGCAATCAAAATGTACTCAGAATATAACCTCCATACACCCAAATTTATATGCAATCGAATTACATGACTTGTTTTAAGAAGAAATCATTTTATTTACGAGTTTGCATTTTTGGACCAAAAGCTTATAATTACTCACTTATGTTAATATTCTGTCTGTTGAATTATATGCTTGCTGTTGAAAACATGATAATAATATTACTCATCTACGAGAAAACATTCTATTTATATGCAATCGAATTTCATGAACCTCATCACGATTCTATTTTTGAAAATTTATGCTGCATTCTGAATCGGATAAAGTTTCATGTGTCTTATGGATTTTATGTTCACATATAGACCACCAAGGATATTTTTTTTGCCTCTGACAAGTGTGACTCACAATCGTTGTTCTTATTGTAAGGTATGAACTGTTCATGGAAGCTTTTGATCACATATCTAAAGGCATAGACAAAATCTATAAGCAGTTAACAAAAAGTCACACACATCCACTTGGAGGAACAGCATATCTAAATCTAGAAAACGAAGATGAGCCATTTTTACATGGAATCAAGTACACAGCTATGCCACCTACAAAACGCTTTAGAGATATGGAACAGTTATCCGGTGGAGAGAAGACTGTTGCAGCTCTGGCGTTGCTCTTTGCCATTCACAGGTAAAATGTTTCTGGTAAACCTGGCACTATATTTCCTTTATCTGTTCTCTGAAATTGAAAAAACTGTCTGGTTCATTAGTTAGTAACATGTTTAGCTGAGAAATGACTCAGTTACTTACAAATATTATATATTGCACTTAATGGCCACATGTTCTCTTCAGGTGCCAATTTTGCTTCTAGTCTATCTTAGCGATTTCATGTCCCGTGATTTTTTAGTAGGTGCGATTATCAGTGTACGATAGTACATTAAAATCTAAATTTATTGGCCTTCAACACACGGGTCACACACTTGTAGGGTGAAGTGCTCTTTGTGAACTCTTACCTATTTGCTGTGATGTGCCACACACGGGTCTTTCGTGGACATTTATTCAGGCATGAGTTACTTTGCCTTTTGTCCAAACCAAATATCTTAATATTGTGTGGTAATTGCGCAGTTTCAGGCCTTCACCATTCTTCATATTGGATGAAGTCGATGCGGCTCTGGATAATTTGAATGTCGCCAAGGTTGCTGGGTTTATCCGATCAAAGTCATGCCAACGTACTGGCGAAGAACAAGATAGTGATGGAGGGTCTGGGTTTCAGAGTATTGTCATATCGCTGAAGGACAGCTTCTACGACAAAGCTGAAGCACTGGTTGGTGTTTACAGGGACTCAGAACGAAGGTAAAACGTGCACTTTTATTACTCTTCTCCCCCTCATATTTTGCATGCAGGCTGACCCTTCAACTCCTCGAATCTGCCGCAGTTGCTCTAGAACCCTCACCTTCGACCTTACGAAGTACAAAGAAGCATGAAATCCTCTTCGGTTGGAGTCTTCCCACTTGTTAATCTGTGAAAGTAACTGTCCTTAGCTGCTCCTGTGTTTTAACTTGTGTATCTAAGAGATTAGTAGCACGTAGTTATTGTACAAACTGTGTCTGATTACAGTATCAGTTGCAAGTGTGTATTTGTGTGATTGTGTTTTTGTTTTGCAAGAATTGCTTGTGCATGTATCACTAGAATCAGTATATGGGAACCACCGTGTTTCTCACCTCAGCAGGTTTTGTTAGAAAATCTTGCGATTAATTTGCTAGCAGGCAGATTTCTTCATGCTTTAAAATATCTTGGACATTTCATTTGGTCCAATGGGGCAGAATGAAAAAAAGGCTCATTAGAATTACAGTCACGATATACATGTGAAGCAGCAGAGGTTGATTACTGAGTGCAAGGCCAAGACATTGTAAGCAGTTCACGCCTGAAGCTGTGACCAAAAGAATGGTCGTTGGATGACAGGATGAGCCGTGTTCAGTGTTGGTTTTTCGTGTTTTGAAGGAGCAAATCTCCCACGGGTTACCTTTTAACTGATATATTGCACTGGATGTCGCATGGTTTGATGCTATAGGAGGCGGTTTTTCTTGGCGGGGATCTTGCTGGTCTGTCACGCTAGAAGTCGTGGGTTCGAATCTTTCCATCGGTCTGATGTCACGTAAACTTCTTGTAATCTTTCCATCGGTCATCTTGGAATTTATTTTTAGACCAAAAAATATTCAAAGTTCATGGCGTGTACAAGATCATTTTTTATCCATGACCAGGGCTTCATGCTTAGTTTCCAAATTGTGCTGCGAGGATTTTAATTTTGAAGACTGGGTGTACAAGTATTACGGAAAAGTTAGCATTCTGATGGTAAACCAAAATACAATATATGATTGGATGTTTAGTATAGTCCATTATTGGATGGTTAGGATGGTGATTATATGCTCGGCGGAGTTCAAACCTAGTGACACATGTGTGTGAGTGTCTTATAAAGATGGAATATTCTTTTGGTGGGAGACGACATTGCCGTCGATAACGAGACCTATCGACGTGTTGATTTCGGCAATCTTAAGATGGACCTGTCAGCTCAGTTTTTAGGGGGTGTTCATATGAGTAGTATGTGTGTACGTTCATAGAGGGTGAGTGTATGAGGTGCTTGTAGGCATAGTGTGTTCATAGGGGTAAGTGTATGCGCGTATATGTGAGTGTCTATGTATTGTGTTTTGCAAAAGAAAAATAGTCATAAAGCTAAGTGTGTCTTATTAGGGCCTTTTCTCGAAAGGACATCTTTACCAAACTGGTTTTGGTGTTGACAACAAGTGATTAGAGGACTAAATGTATATGCTTGTCAAAAGGAAAATAATATATGTATCCATGAGCTAATAACATATATTAGTCCCCATTGAGATGAATTTAAGAATCCAAGCAAAAAATGAAAAGGGAGACTATGTTATCAAGAAATTGAACTACAAATCGCACTAATACACTAGAGTGTTTTCGAGTTTTTAGTTCAAATTTGTTATCATGAAAATGAACTAAAAAATCGCCAAATGCACCATAAGCGGGATAAGTGTAATCCCACTTTCGCATCCCTAGATGTTTTGAATGCGTATGGAGTTGTTTAGAAGCTTCAAAGTTGTGAATTTGCAAAGGTTTAGAGATTGCATCAAGGTCCACCCTTAGTGGAAGAGCAAACTCTTTGTTGGACACAAGCTCGCGAAGAAGAAGGATTGGTCTTATTGATTATTGTGGGTTTTGTTTGCCACAACCTTTACAACAAAAATGGGTTTGAACTTTGGATAAATCGTCTGTCTGTCTTCACTTTGGTTATTTTTATTCGTGCTTAGTTTACTTCTAACTTGTTTATATTGCCTGTTAGATTAATTTTGCTATATACTCCCTCCATTTCTAAATATAAAATCTTTAGCTTTTTCTAGATTCATATATATCTAGATATTTTTTAGTGTGTATCTTCACCCATTTCAGTCCGTAATTAGACCACATTTGAAATAGCTAAACATTTTATATTTAGAAACGGTGGGAGTAGATTGTTACACATAGTTGTATTTTGGAGAACCTTCATATCTGCACTTTCCTAAAACCAATAAATTTTGTTGAAATTTGTAGTTGCTTATGCATCCACTTTCTCTAATCACATCTTTGATCCTTCATATATTCTTTTCGTGAAGACGCATGTGGTGTGCAACTGCAGATCCGCCTTTAGGCAGTTTTCTTCTCGACTTTCGTTTCGTTTTTTTTTTTGAGTGGAGACTTTCGTTTTGTTAATAGTAGTATGTTCTAATGGGCTGGTAAAGTGGAGGCCCAAACACAGAAGAGGATTCCTTGTTCCTCTGAGGACCGACTCTCTTCTCCTTGGATCCCCAATTCAATCCCAGTTTCGTTTGATTGGAACCCTAGCCCTACCCTCCCAAATCGAGGAATTTTGTGCGGGGGCGACTGGATTGCTGCGCAGATGTCGTCGGATCCTCGGAACCCTAACCCTCCTCCCCCTCCCGGTTCTTCGTCGTCTGCGGCTCCGGCGGCGGCCAGTTACTTCCCGCTCCCTTTCCACCTGCAGCAGCAGCAGCCGGTGCCGGTGCCGACCTACCAGTACCAGCAGTACCAGCAGCTGCAGCAAGCGCAGCAGCTCTTCCAGCGGGACGCGCAGACCATCACCCCCGAGGCGCTCGAGAGCGTCAAGGCCGCCCTCGCCACCAGCGACGTCCTCGATCCCTCCGCTGCCAGGGCCAACGCCTCCTCCTCGGACGGTGCCGCCAAGAAGAAGGCCATCCCCCGTCGTGCCGCCGGGCAGTCCTGGGAGGATCCCACCCTCACCGAGTGGCCCGAAAGTACGTCCTCCCTCGTACTCTTTCAGCCAGCTTACAGTTGATCGATTAGTTTCGACCACCGCCTTTCAGACTTCCAGTTGCTCATTTTGTGCGCAATTTTACAGACGACTTCAGGTTGTTTTGTGGAGATCTAGGTAACGAAGTTAATGATGATGTCCTCACCAAAGCCTTTTCACGGTTTCCCTCCTTCAATATGGCAAAGGTATGAGTACCCGAAATTGTTATTATTCCTTTTTACTTCAGTATTCACAGTTGTTCACAAGTTTCTGTTACAAAACATTTCTAAATAACGGAGAAGTTTAATATCATGGCAATCTTTTGCGTAACAATTATGTTAATTTATTCTGTGTTCCTAAAATGATACTACCCCTGAATATTTGTCTTATATTTAGGGACAGAGGTAGTATTTGTCAAGTGTAGAAGTCACCAATCCAGTTTATATGCGCTAACAATATTTTGTGACTAGTGAGGGTATTTCTTGAATGACTTCTCTTTCAATTCTGCATTAAACCAAAATTCAACAAAAAATAATCTGGACAAGTGGGCAGTGTCTAATAGACTTCCTAGGAATTTAGCTAGGTGCATATGTCAGATACTCCCTCCGATCCCTAATTAGTGTCGTAACATGCAGTAGTATTCTGTACTAGACTAGTGTAGTTTCCACGACACTTTTATTGGACCGGAGGTAGTATAAATCAGGATATAAAAAGTTGAACAAGACTTGTTATGCACTGAGCAACCTGCTAAATATGTGTACTCACTACCTAAGGTCCAGCAAAATAAGTGGATAGTTGTAAGCGTCCGCTTAATCGCCGCTTAGGACGCTTTACCCCCTTAAAAACCATGGTATTGAACAAAAGTGTTAGGCAAGATGTGGAGCATCAGTTGCCCGCTATTGTTTGTTTTCACAATTGGGATCCTGACTGATCTTTTAGCCCCAAGCTGACTAGATTGAAGATGACCCCTGAACCAGGAAAAAATGCCTTTGAGATGAAGTGGTGGCGTGGTGCACGGCCGTGAGAAGATATTCCATACAAACCACTCACCTTGTCGAAACCACAGAAGCTAGGACGGATGTGCCCAAACTTTCACCCACGCATTTAAGAACCTTATCAATTCCAACGTATTACGTTGAATAAGCTACAGTATGAAGCATGTATTGCCAAAAACTGTAGTTTGAAGAAAATTCCCATTCAAAACAAAAACCATGAGCTATAAAATGGTTGCTAATGCATGCGACCAAACTCTGTCTACTTTTGCCACTGATATACATATACATTAATGACTGTTCACATGAATTTGATACCATTAGTTTTCGTTTCTCAAAATTGCTTTAATTTTTTGTGTGTGTTTGAATCTTGAAGAATGTTCAAAATAAAGGTATCATAAACATGGGGAGTAGTCTGGAGTAAAATTGCTAAAATACCTTACAAAATAAGCTATAATAACGTGAAGCTTCTCAGTTTCATAGTTTTGGTATAACATGGTTCTCACCTATATAGCTATGAGACCTATGGTAGTTACTAAGTACATTCGTAATCTGCTTATGGCTAACCCAAACGTTGACTTACATGCAGCTGGTGTATGCTGTTTCTTACCTGCAGAGTCTGGCTTGCACTTGATGTTGTATGACGATAATTTGTGTTTGTACTTTTTTAGGTTGTCAGAGATAAGAGGACTGGCAAAACTAAAGGTTATGGATTTGTGAGCTTTTCAAACCCTACAGACCTGGCTGGAGCCATAAAAGAAATGAATGGTTTGCATTTCCATTGAATTTTATTGACATTGCTTCCAGTCATCAACAAGCTCTGTTTACTGTTATGTGTTATCCTTATTATGTTTGAACTCACTTCTTTCAGGAAAGTATGTTGGAAACCGCCCTATTAAATTGCGTAAGAGCAATTGGAAGGAAAGGACAACGTTGAGGCTCTACAAAGGCAAAAGGTTAAGTTTCCTTTTAAAAGCCGACTTTGCTTTTTCTCTCCTTGTCTGCTCTTAACTTTTATTATATTTCCCATCTTTCAGAACCACATTCAGAAGAAGCCTAAAATGGCCAAGAATGGGATTCTTCACAAGTAAAGCTCTATTGAGGCCTACCGCGGTGGCCCCTGTAGAAAAAAGACTGTAAGTCCTTTTGACATTACATGCTAGCTTTTGATGAAAACACATTGATTCACTCCATAGTTGTTCCCTAGAAACCGAGCCTGACAGTTGTTATCAAGGATTGTGGCTTTGTGGCAGGCCTTCTAATGAAAATTACAAAGCAACGGAAATAGTAGCAAGGACTTTGTTGATCTTTATATTTTTGTAATTTTCAGGTCTTTGCTTATAGACGAATTCAGATTGTTCTGGTTAGTTTTGAACGTTTTCTAATGAACTGGGTTTGTCTGCTATTTTCCATTGATCTTTTGTTAAGGCTGTGACTATTCGGAATGGCCACCGAAATCTCACAAATTTAAGTTGATGTGGGGTTTGCTAGGTTTCACGGCCTATGAATGGACAATTCGATTTTTCTGACGAATTGGCTCCTAGAACAACGCACACCAATGTAATAGTCTTTGATGAAAGAACTACATGCTTGATTTAGCGTCACGTTACAAGAACAATGGTGGATGTACTACCTATCTTAGGGTGGCTCAAGAGCTAGGGGAGCAACAAAGCCTAGAAGTCTCTTTCATCTATGACCCTAAAAATAGAGAGGAGATCACCTTTTATACTTTCCCTCCACCAGCTCCTAGTGAATAATGCTCGGCTTGTTACAAAAGCCCACTAGGGCGGTTGATGCAGCTCCAAAACGTGGTGTTGCGTCTGCGACACACCTTTCGTCTCTTCAACCTCTGGCATTCATGATGCCTGTCTTCTCAAAACCAAGAACACACAGAGTATGGAGTTATCAGGCCGCGGCCAATTTTGTGAAGTTTAGGTGTTAACTCGATTGCTCAAATAGGAGAAGATTCACCTTCCCTTGTAGGTGCAATCGCTGGACTGTTGCTCTTGTGACTGGACAGACTTGAATATTGTCAACCTTGCTTGGAGTGACATGACTATGTCCTCATAGCAAATAACATATAATCAAACCCTAAATCCAACAAGTATCACTTGCGCTAGCACATGTCACCATTTTTAGACCCTGGTGGCTTTCATCCATATTGTAGAGCAGACTGAAGATTGGTCGATTGTGAGGCACTGAGGCTGCTGATTTTGATTAGTTGATGTTGGCCGGTATGTACTTGTATTATTCCTTGTATAGTTCTGTGTGCTATGTTTTCTTGGCTCATCGTCACTAGACCGCAAGCCCTGCCCCTGAAACCTCGTTACTAGACCGCAAGCCCTGCCCCTGAAACCTCTACCACATATTTTCTGAGTGTATTCTCTAGCATTTGTACATGTTCATATCAGTAGTCCTAACTTAACCAAACACAGCGATCTATTACTTCATTATGTGCATTTGTGGGCCGCCGGGTCTTTCTTTTGTAGACCTAACCCCTTATTATTATACTGCACACAAGCTGCTTATCTGAAGTATTACAACTTGGTCTTACCTCTGCAAAGGGTTGATGGATGGCTTGTGTCATGCAGTGCTGCCTTCGGAGTTTGGATGCGCAAGGATGATATACCTGTTGAATCGTCACAGCTTACTAAGCAATGTTCTATCTGATGACAAGCAGATGTTACATTTGCAAGAGTTGCAGCTTGTTTGCCTCGTAGTTGCGCATGGCATTTTGCATCCTTGAGTTTCTTAACGTCTGTATGTACAATTAACTTTGTTTCGATATAACGATGTCATTGTATTGGAAGATAATAGGCGTTTCGGTACTGTCCATTTTCTGCAAAGAATTTTCAGTAATTATCTGAGGCCTACCGATTAAATCTCTGACCAAGCAAACAATGTAAAATATATAAAGATTATATCTGATTTGGTAGTGACCGTTTGGTAGATATCTGAACATGGAATGTGGTTGGTTTGTCATGCGATGTGTCCTTGGTGTGGTATCTTAAATTCAAACGTGGGTTTAGTGTTTCGCGAATTCATTATGTTGTAGCTGCATGCCAGGTTTCTCAAGCTCATGGGTAGGACAACTATAAGTTATCATTGTTTGAGTGGGAGATGTCGAACGCATTGAAGTTCTCTGGTCGACTGGTACCCCTAATGGGCAGCCTCTCAGATCAGTTGGACTTTGCTCTGATACCTGGCTGAGTGGCTGACCAACAGGTTTTGGAGGTACGGGTCATGCGCCCCTAATGCAACAAAATGGCAGAATCCTTAAACACAATTTTGTCCTCTTAATCAAAACCTTTGAGTCCTTGTCCTGTAGATGAATCTAATGACAAAAAACCTCTAATGCATCCCATTATGCATTTAGCCTTAGATTTATTCAGCCTGATTGCTGGGGATTCTCGCCGCACCTAAGTCTTAATTTGATTAGCATATGCGAGCCATAAAGATCTGAAGCCTGAAGTGCCAGAAATTTTGTGTGACTGAAGGCGTTTATTAAATGAATTAACGTCATATATCCATTACACAGAACACTTGATCAAATTAATATGGGCTTCTAAACTCTATGTGTCTAGGCAATACATGCATGCGAACAAAGAGCAGACGAAGAAAAACAAAAATGTCCATGTAAGAAGGATGAATCAAAACGTAATACATCATGGTCAAAAAAGTATATGAGTGCATGAAGTGAATCAATCAACTAATTAATAATCCAAGGAAAGCTGTCGCTGGAGCTTCTTGCTGCTGTTCCTTCGCTCCGGCTGCGACAAGGTATGGAAGCCTGAGGCCCTCCTGCTGGTGCTCTTGGCGCTGCTGCAGCAGCTTGCGGGGGAGCCCGACTGCGAGGCAGACTCCTCGAGCCAGCTCCCCTGGCTGTGCGGGGTGGGGTAATCGTCGGCGGCCTCCTCCTCGACGACGAGGCGGCCGTCGCGCTTGTCGTCGTCGGCGGTGTAGGCGTCGAACTTCTTGTCGTGGCGGTAGTCGGCGTTGGGGGACAAGAGGCAGACGAAGGTGGGGCTATCGGAGTAGTGCGGCGAGGCGGAGGCGAAGGACCAGGTGCCGCGGGAGGAGGCCGACGACGCCGACGAGACCGGGGAGGCGGAGGCGGTGGGACTGCCGCCGCCGTGGTGGTCGGAGGGGAAGGAGCGGACGCCGACGGCGGCGCGGTGGCGCGCGTCCCTGAGGCGATCGGCGTCGGTGAGGAGGCCCACGACGCTATCGGACCGCGCTGCATGGAGGCGCCCCAGTCGAATCCCTTGTCGTCGATGTAGATGAAGCCACGGAGGTCGCGCAGCGCCTTCATGGTCGGGAGGAAGTCCCGCGGCAGCTCCTCGGGGCCGTGGGTGAGGAGGAACTCCAGGACGACGAGCGCCTTGTACACGGGCCGCCACTCCTTCCAGTCGTGGACGCTGCCGAGGCGGCGGTGGAGCACGTTGGCGATCCGCCAGTAGTCGTCGATGTCGAAGGCGGCGTCGGCGATGCACGCCAGCGTCTTGGCGTCCGGGACGCAGGGGTCGCCGTTGGTCGCCTCCTGCACCAACCTACATAGCATACCCAAATCCATCCATGATTAACTCGTAAATTCATGCACATTTACATGCAAAAAATGCAATGGAATGAACAGCATACAGCTCTGCCGGCGTGATGTCGCCGAGGGCAAGCCTGGCCTGCTTGTACTTGTCCTGGAGGTAACCGGAAGCCTGACGGCCCAGCCTCGTCGAGAACAACGCCATCGCGCGCGTTCGCCGACTGCGTGTCCCTCGGATATGATCACCTCACACACGAGACGACTCCTTGATAAATTATTACTAGCCAGTGAATTACTAGACAGAAATGGAGGAACAGCTACTAGAGAGAGAAATTGAGGAAGATTAACGAAAGGTTGTAATGGATGGTGGAGAGAAACAAGCGGCGGAAGGAGGCGTGGCTCGTCATTCTCGCGGCCGGCCTTGCTGCCCAACCTTCCATATATGTGGATCAAATGCATCTGCATGCATGGATGCCATATTGCAACGTATATATAACATCATGGTGATGTTAAATTACATCACCCCCTTTGAACCAAAACATGTGACTTCAATTTGTTACATGATCTTGTGTTCTTGGACACTTATTTTCTTTAGATCGAAGGCACACAAGTGCCCGGATTTAAATTAATAAAACCCAACAGGGTCATGTTTTGTTAGGGCATATACGGAAGACAGGTTTTCTCTTAACTCTCCACGTCATTGAGAGAAGACGATAAATATCAGTGGCACAATGCGTTATCTCTTATTGTCATATAGCAATTAATGAGACTTACTTAATTTTAGTGTGAAACTATGTTGATAAGGGAAAACATATTGTACAATGGAGAAAATAATCTTCTCTTAATTTTTAAGAGATCCCCATAGATAAGGGAAGACACCCTGTCTTTCCTCATTCTCTTTCCTCCAACTAAGCAACAAATCCAACCTGGCATTTCTAATAGAAGGCTGACGTCATCCTATTGTACATGCCCTTACGAGATCCCGAAACAAGTTTTGCAGATATCGAACAACAATCACAAAATGGAAGAAAATGAGAGCACATCTTGTAGATGTCGATGCCCTCCTCGCTATGCAACCACGGAGTAGACAGAGCAGGTTTGAAGGATCCGCCGGTTTCCTTGAGGAAGATCCTTCTGCTGCAATATAGGCTAGGGTTGGGACACCTTCCTTTTTCGACGTCAAAGAGGGAACCCTTCCCTCTCGTCCTGGTTCAAAGGACGCCGCACTGTCGAATGTCGAATGCGCTCACACTGAGCTAGGGAAGTTTCTGACCACAAGGCCAACAAGGGCAGAAACCACAGACGCCTAGCCGAAGCTGACATACCTCCACGGCTGAACTGCCAAAGATTGAAGATGAATAACCAAAGAGCGTAAGAACGGGCCACGATCACTAATGAAGAAGGAACTGCGACCGTGATGCAGAGATGACGATGACGAGAAGGAACCCAGCGATACCAAAATAGCCCAGACACTCCATAGCCTCTAGCAAAACTATCAGAGGAGAGGAGAAGCCCTTTCCCCTCCCACCCAGAATCGAGGGCGCCGACCCATCGGCGAACAACAACATATAGAGTTGTAGAAAACACAACTGAAGAATGGCCGTGAACCCTCCAAACTCGCCGAACACGACACCACTAAATGAAATACCACCAGCTGGCTACCATCCTTGGCAGCCCTCAACCAGCACACATCGTTACCCCGACAAAGCCTCGAATGTGGAAGTGACGCCCATGGCGCCCCGTCGCTCAATCCGAAAGATAATAGGTTTTCACCTGGAACAAGGGCCGAGTTGGGAAGACCGAGACCTCGACGATGCCTCAAGATCCAGTACCCATGGTTAGGCCAGCCGATCAGAGATTTCTTCTGGTCCCGGTCTCACCACAACCACACCCCAACCGTTCCCAGTTCCAGCATCCAAGGGACGCTTGCGACTGGATTTGGTGGGGAAGAGAGCTGAACTAGAGGAAAGGACCGACCTTCAGATCTAAATAGGGAACTCTGTAGAACCCACCACACCATGACCACCGCCCACGCGACCTTGGACGTTGGCGCGCACCGCGGACCCACTAGCCGCCGTAGTTGACACTGCAACGCCCGAAGAACCCCCCGCATAGCAACAAAGTGACGAATCCCCATCGCCACCTTCACCGGAGGCGACATGGTCTTGCCCGGCGGCCTCCTCAGGTAGTGGCGAGGGGTGAGGAGGGTGGGTAAAGGGGGCAGCGTCGAAACCCTAGGGTCATCCTCGAGAGGACGACGTGAGGTTTTTTTTTATACTATCTGGGTTCTCTCTAGTCCTTTAGCAGCCTTGTTTGTTGGAAACTATTGTGCTCGTCCATGGCTATGGAGGCGTGGAGCTTGGCACATTCCTAAGATCAAAGAAAATAGCATAAAATTTACATTCGAAGACCATGTTAGTCCTCACCTGTAGCTCCATCTTACGTCCCCTAAAAACCTGCACGAACCAATCTTAGAGATCCAATACCGGGTTAGAGATAGAGCCAGATGACTTCTCCTCTTTTGTGCGCGAACATCACCACCTATGACTAAAAGATACTCCCTCTGTTTCAAAATATAAGACTTTCTAACTTTTTTTTTGATTTGTCCTCATTCGTACGTATGTAGACATGTTTTAGTGTGTTGATTCACTCATTTAGGAACGAATCGGGACAAAACCATAAAGACTAGAAAGTCTTATATTTAGGAACGGAGGAAGTATAAAACTGAAGATAGGCCGCTGAGACCAAGGGAACTGATGGACGAGAAATATTTTTTTGGTGGAGATATACTACCTTAGATATACATTACTCGTATTCATAATAGTAAAAACTGAAAACAAGGAAGATACAAGCGGATGCATTGTTGCATACCGCTCTCGCCGAAACTATCAAGCATCCACGTCCTTCGCCGTCGTCGGAGAAGGAGAGCATCAGCAGCTGATCCACACCTTGGCGTTGAAAAAAAACCTAGCCAAGAAGCGTTAACTGTTGAAGGTGTCTTTATACTATAACTATTGTTTATCTCCAAGTTCATTATTATGTTTATATCTTTATATTATAACTATTGTGGTATTTGAATAGTGAGTGTTCGAAGGAAAACAATTGCACATGTAGAGATATGAACACACAAGTGTTCATAATCTAGTCTCTGAGATAGCTTATATGTTGTTTGATGATCACGTTTTCCTGATCATGGACTTATAATTCGAACAAATATGAGGGTATATTGTTAGGATAACAATAGTACGGAACCGACCAAAGTATATGGTCTTGGTAAGAGACAAATTGTTGTTGATGAAATTAGCAAAGTGATTATGAAGTCTTCATTAGATTATGTCCCTATACCAAGAGAACATCTACTGACCGCACATCTTGACAGTTATGCTCTGATCGTCATCAACAGTCTACCGTAACAGGAGATTATAACTGTGGCTTTCGGTATGACCTAAAGTGTGTAATGGAACTGAGATTATTCCAGAATGCTACTTACTCCTCCGCCCTCTCAGTATCATCGATGTCAACAATCGTCTAGCCAGAAAAAGTGTGATTTATCACAAGGACATCGGAGATATGAATGAGAGAAGGAGAATGATATCAATGCGATTTTACATGTGTAGTGATCAAATAGTTTGATCACATAGTATGCATTGTCTCACCTCGTCATATCATTGGTATCGTGAAGCTAAGGGGATTAGCGTAATGAGAAACATAAAAGGTTCCTTCGTTATTCGTGGATACACAAAATCAATCATGGGTGTCCATGGCTCCGCTGTTGGTTATTTTTGGAAGGTACTCCGGACATGTCTATGCATTGCCGAACCTTCCGAGTCACACGCTTAAGCTGTGTCAATTTTTTTATTGAGAGTGTTTTGTATTCGTAGTGATATTTTATTCTGATGTCTCAAAAACAACTATGATATCAATCGGAGGTGTTCCGGAAAATTTATCATGAGAGGCATATCATACCGTAAGAGAGCTAATAGCTTTCGAGAGATAGAAAATGTTTCTAGCATCGTTGGATAATATCGATGATTTTATCTAAAGGGTCGTCCACAGGGTTCCTGGAGAGTTTCGGAGGAAACCAGGGAAGGGGGGAATGCCGGGGGAGGCACTGGGTGTTGTAGGGCCACACCATGCATAGTGGTGCAGCCGCATGGGCCCCAGGGTCAACCAAGGCCGACGCAGCACTTCCCCATGTTTCCTTTTATTTTTTTGTGATTTTTGGAAAGTGCCAAATTAAAGGTGAAGGAAAAAAAGGAAAAATAGGAGGAGTTTGGCAGGTGGACTCCTAGTTGGACGTCCAACCCGAATTGGAAAGGGGAGGTGCGGCTGGCTGTTAGGGCTGGCGCACCAAGGGAGATGCAAACTCTCTCCTCAAGGCAAGTCCCCCCCCCCCCCCCCCCCCCATCCCTCCTATATAAACCCACCCCTCCCATCAAGGAGAACACAGCAATTGCCCACGTTGGCTCTCTCCTCTCTAGATTGATTCGGTTCTAATGAGGTGAGGTTTTGAGGTGTCCTCTCCCATTAAATCTAGATATAATCTCTCTCATTTCATGTGTTGAGAAAACTCTCTAGTTCTCATATAGATCTAATCAAGTTGATTAGATCTAACACTACTACTACATCGAAAAGCTATCTCTCATCATCGATGTCGAGTCTTGGACGGCGGAACGCTGACGGGTTGGCGCAAGTGGATGCGTGGATATTAGAAGAGAGATTACGCTTGTGTGGATTACATTTTCATAGCTAGATCTTGACAGTTACGTAAGACAGATTTTTTTAGTTCCTGCATGTAAATCTACATTAACAAGCCGTGATAGCAACTAACCGTGTAAGGCTGGTTCTACCCCGATAAAAAAATCAGCAGGAGGAGCTTCTGAGCCTCTTTGACTTCGGATCCGGGTCAACGCCACCCGATCGATCATCACGCGGCTAGATCCCCCACTGTCATGTTCACATTCGCAATAGTCAACACCGCCACACTTCATGAGCAGCACATCCCGCCGCCACAACAAGACGGAACACTAGATCAAAACCGCTCTAATAGCTTGGACCTCCACAAGCCTCTCGCCAGCAAAAACACCTCCGAAAGGAGCGAAGGCACATGCTAGAAAATCATTATTCCCACTAGCACCATTGACATCTACCCCACCATGACGCTGAGAGAGGAAATCCAAAAATCTAGAAAAGATAGGGACTAAAACAAACACACAAAGGAGAAGCGGAGTTCCTAGCGAAATTGTCGGCGAGGAACCTTGGATCTAGAACCTCCTCCTAATCACCCTCGGAAAACAAGGTTCTGCGCATGTACCTAGATCATCATTTTGACCAAGTTTAGATATGTATGTAGACTAAAATGAAATATCTACCATGCCTTATAACGTGAACGGAGTGAGTATGAGTTATATAACATAAAAATTATACCATTTAAAAATATAACATCTAAAGTCTCAAATGGTATATTTTTGTAATATATATCTTGTGTTATGTTGGTCAAATTGACAATAAATAACAGCTAGGTAGTAAACATTATTGAATTTTCTATGCTCGGATAGCAGATTTATTTGAAATTCCCGAAAGACCCAGGAAATCTAACATCCATAGATTCATCAGTGACAACAGCCATCACATTGAATATTCGAGCAGCGAATTTATTCAGATACTAGTATTCCGCGATAATACAATTGTCACAGATATTAACAAAATACACTCCTCTCGATTATTGTTATTTACTGGAAACAAGAGAAGCCCATACAGGCAGCAGCAATACAGTTTCTCAATGAGGGGTCCACATAGCAGAAGTGTTTTATGCTACACTGGGTGTACAGCTAACAAACGGTAGGTTATACTGTAAAACCCAGGATCCAAATGAAAAAAAAAACATGGTTGTCGAAAACCTCCATGACATCGTGTGAAAAATCATATATAGAACAAACTAATCCATCTTGACATTTGAGTACAGGAGGGTATCCCTGGTAATGGGCATGTACAGAGACAGCAAATCTGCACGATCAGCACAACAGTGTTATCAGGGATGCGTGGCAAAAAAGTCAGTCAAGTTGACAAAGAATATGAGGAAGTGTGCTCACCCCAATGAGAGTTGACACAAGAAGGATGATCCCGGTAGTCCATGCCAAACTCAATCTAACAAGAATAATAGCAGCTATAGAAGCTGAAGCATTAGTTCTGCTTGCTTCTGCTAGCCGTCTTGAGATATGCAGTGAAGATGGTGCGTCAATGATGGATGCCAAGGATGTTGATGCCTCATTTGTAGATATTACTAGGCCAACAATTTTCCCTATACAAATGAAAGATGTCAGGGACAGAAAAATAAACTGTCAAAAGAGTTCTGCAAATGTAAGAATACTAGTAAGCAAAGGTTATGTTTCAAGTCAACAACCAACATCACAAAGTAATTTACCGTTATATGCTTCCTGCAACTGAGCAAATGCTTTGGTGAGAGCTGTCCGAACTACTTCAGCTCCCTGCTTAACAATTTCCGCGAACCGTATTCACCCTCCAGAGCCTAGATAAATCCACAAAATTAGTAAGTCTATATCAGTAACATAAGGGAGTCATGAGCTTAGGTCAAGGGATGCTGGGCTGAGAACGAGTAGACTTTTTAATTTAGCCTGGGAAATAAGAGGTCTGGGTCTCTTGATTATTCTTTGATGTGGACAATTCATAACAGAAACCAGTTTTAACTTGCAGCTAAAGGTTTATGTTTACAATTACCTTAATGCCTGTGAAGTGGCATACTAATAACTCTGCAGGGCTCACGATGCCACCTGAGAAATCTTCGTGAACCTGAATACCCCTTTTGATGGTTTTAAAAAGGAGATCAAGCTGGACGCAAATTCCAAGTCTGCATCCTGCGAAGACAACGAAATGCAGTCAAAATATAATACTAAATTTTAGTAGCCAATTTTATGCAAACTAGGACACAAGTTTAACGGAGAAAAAATGCATCCTCAGAGACAAGCTATGTTTATCCGCAGCTTGTTCATAAGCGAATGGATGAAATCAGATGTGATGCTAACCTTAGAAATAAGTAAAGTCAGAATCTTTCCACTCTCCAAGGGAATGTTCAATTTGCCATCAGTCTTCTGATATGATCCCTCCAGCCAAATCGCCTGCACGAAAATTGTTTATACTTTTAGTCTGTGAAAAATGTATCTACTCCGTTAAAGTTCAATTTGGTTTCTTCTTATAAATTGATGATTCTTTTTTAAGACTAACTTACTAGTGTTGTGCAATTTGGAATTGATCGGAATCTATCCCACAAGACAGGTTTTAGTAATCATATTTTTACACTTTGAAGACGGAGTTAAACAAAGAAAGACAAAACATCAAATTTATTCCTCATGTGTCTACTTTCAAACTGCATTTTTACAGAGTCCATATGCGTCCTGGAGGCTTGCATATTTATTTACCAAATCTTCCACTTCTGTGGGACCAAGAGAATTGACGGGATTGACACAACTCTGCCCATGCTTGATGGAACTGAGTGTGGTTTAATCCTATGGACTCATGAGGAGATAAGGACGGCTTTTGTAGTATCTGGAGATGTCAAACAGTGCTTAGATATAAGGATGATGGATTGAATGGTCAAGATTGAAGGATTGAGTCCATATAAATATTGGAGGAAAATTCGTGCAAAATGGGGGCTCTCCAAAAAAACAAGTCTTTCCTTCAATATATGGACTCCATCCTTCAATCTTGGTCCTCCAATCCATCACCCTTTGAGCTAAGGGCCCTTGGGTATCTCTAGAGCCTTCCAAAGCTTTCCGTATCTCATCATGACACCATAGGACTAAACCACACTCAAATTCATCAAATATAGTAGAATTTGAGTTAATCCCGTTGAAAGTGGCTGATTTGGAACAAAGAAGTGGGGGCTCCATATGACTTTCGAAGTTATGATTAAGGGGAACAACATTGATATATTAACTTTGTTCATTTGACTATGTCTTTGCATAAAAATACGATTACCATAAATTCCTATGCGTGGATAGATTTGAATTAATTTCGAGTTGCACTAAGCCTTGAAATTTTCTACAGATATAGATAATGTGTGATACTTTCCCATAAAGTAAAAAATAGTTACCAAGTCAGTGAGCTCATTATCAAGGGAATCTGCTCCAGAATGAACATCTTCATCCGAACGAATGACAATTAATTCATCCTTATCTGCAAGGAAGTACATGAATACATGATTATTGATAACTTTGTGTCAACAAGACACAAAACTGACAGCAGTACACTAAGTAATTAGTCAGACCTGTAAGCCCTGCTGCAGCATTTTTGGCACCTTCAATCTTGGTTTTGAAAATACTACCGGTTTCAGATATGAAACTATCAACAGAGGCTGATAATGATCAGGGGAAACAACATTAGCCACCACATCCAAATGCATGGATAAGCCTAATAACATCATCCTTGAAAAATTAACCTACCATGGGATCCATCGAGTTGCACCAAGAAAACAGCACGGGGTCTGTCAAATGGGTTAGGGAGTAGCACTTTGTTTAACTGAAACCAAGAAAAACAAAGTTTGAATAGCTTAGAAGTGTATCATGATGCATACAAAAGTTAGCTGAATCCATCAAGAAGGTTAAATGACCTTTGCAGAAGATTGAGAAGGTAGCTTGGCCGGTGGTGCAAAACCAAGCAAGACAGAAACAGCTGCAGAAACTTCATCAAGTGACATTGAAGTGGCCTGTTGTAGCGTGACGTGGCATATCACGAGATCAGAATGGTGTGTGGGGGAGGGAAATGAAAATAAAAGCTGAGGTTGATCATGCCACGGTAAGCTCAATGCCTTCACTCTTGAAGCACTAAGTGAAGGCACTTAGTCAAGGCAAGGGTAAAGTTCTATTAGGGCATGTATAAAAGCAGGTGATATACTTGGAAAGGTGCTTATCAACATGAGAGAGAGAGAACTTCTAGTCATGCATGTCAGATAATGTGCTAATTTAATAGGGTAATTACTTTAGTAGGCACTGGTGCTTAACATATTCGTCCGCCTGTAGCATAGGCACTTAACTACTATAGTTAACTTAATACAATATCTAAGTCCCTATTAAAGAGCATAGGCACTTTATCTTTGTTATTTTTCGGGCATGACTATGAGTATGACTTAAATGGCTGGGTATTTGATTATCTAGCTATAAGGTAATGCCCCGTGAAAGTATAATACTGCATTGTAACAGCCATTGGTACTCATCTGGTATTTATTACTAATCTAGAACATTATAAACCAGAATCGTGTCTGGATTAGCTACAAGAGTCTGTTGAACTTGGTTTAGAGGTAGGCATTCGGCAAGCATCGAAAGGCTAAGAAAAAGAAGGATCGGGACGAAACCTGGCCGTCTTGCTGATCCCGCAGGTAGCGGTGTGACGCGCCATCGATGAAGGCGGCGGAGTCCCCTTGTCCCTGCGTCAGCATAAGGATGGAGGCATCGTAAGGGGGCGGCCATGCGGCGACAGAGATGGGTTGCTTACGAGAGTGAGTTGGGTTGGTACCTCAGTGGACGCAACGGCGACGGAGAAGGCGAGCGCGAGGAGAGGGAGGAGCAGGAGGAGGCGGTGGCGAGCCATGGTCCCCGGCGTCGGCTGGAGATCCGGATCGGATCGCCGAGTCGCTGGCGAAGATTTGGATCTTGGTTGCCGAGCTGCGTCGTGGCCCTCTCTTTCTCTCTCTAGAATAGATTGGGGAAGACAAAGAATGAGTAGTAGTCGATTCAGAGGCGGAGGAGACACGACGCCCACGTTCCGACCTGTTATTATCGGTGGGCTTTGGGCTTCCTTTCTTCCTCGATGCTAGGCTCGCTCACGGCGCAATACCACATGGGGTTCTTTTTTCCATTACTACCTCCTATCTATATTAGTGGGCACAACTTTGTCTAGATACACATGTATCTAGTCTTTTTTTTTTTGATTTTTAAGTGGTTTTATATAACAGAAAGAAAATATTCAGGATTACAATCAGCATTCAGCTGGTCCGACACGCAGGTCGGAGCAGACTGATACATGACACCAGAAGACGAATTCGAAAAACTAAAAGCAGCCAGCCTGTGAGCAACTTTGTTCACAGCTCTCGGAATTTTTACACAATTTAGAACGGGCAGTTGAGCAGCGAGTGATCGGCCTTCAATGAAAGCAAAGCAAGCTTGAGATCGGTCTTCGTGATCAGAGGCTAGGGTGTCGACAACATATTGACAGTCACTTTCTAAGATCGAGGGTAGGTTAAACCTGGTAGCCAAGCGGATCCCCTCCGTGGCCGCAATGGCTTCAGCATCAGACGCCGAGCCACAGCATCTAATAGGGCTCCATGCAGAGGCCACCACATTCCATTGCAGTCCCGGATGATGGCACCCCAGGTTCCCTTGTTCGTGTCTGCGACGAAGGAAGCATCAGTATTGATTTTCAGCCATCCCTGCTCGGGTTTTGCCAATGGACCTGCACCTGCATAGGACACAGCCTTGTGTTCGAAGTGTCAGTATCGGTATCATCAATCTTTTTCTTACCTTTTCGATCAGCAGCTTCTACTCCTTTTTCAATTTGAGAGGATGTGTTGTAGTATCCATCCAGGAAGGTCACAGAGTGGTTTATCGACGCCTTTCCATCCCCAAAAATAGCATTGTTTCTTAAATGCCAGGCTCTCCACCACAGGAACATTAGCTTCTTCCTAGTCTCTTTATTCTGGTTAGCTAGTATATTAAGAACCCAATCCGGACCTGTGTGTCTGAGCTTTTCATCTCTGGGCAGCGTCCAAACCTTGCGTAAAGCAGAACAGAGTGTTGAAGCTTTTGTACATGTCATCACCGCATGGTACTCTGATTCCGTTTCCCTCCCACAAATTTGACAGGTGTCAGTAGTGTTTTTAATTCTTCTGCACCTTTTCTGTTGGACTGCTAGGCCTTCAGTTGCTAACTTCCACGTGAAGATTCTGATCTTTGAAGGGACATTTGTTTTCCAGATGCTATCCCATAACTTCCTATCACCGTTTGCGCTAGTGCTTGATCCAATGCCATGGGGGTTGGATTTTTGCTGGAGTGCCAGGTTGTATGCACTGCGAACTGAGAAGATGCCTCTTGTGTCTGGGTGCCAAGCAATGATGTCGACACCCTCCGAAATGGGAAGGTTGATCTTAAGAATTTCATCAGCATCGTGGGCATAAAAAATGGATCTTACCAAGTCAGCTTTCCATTGTTTTGTGTCTTGGTTGATGAGGTCAGCGACCCATCTTAATCTTGAGCCAGTGGGGTTTCCCGATATTTTCAGATTGCCTCTCGGGATCCAGTTATCACGCCAAATTCAGACCTGTTTACCATTGTTTATCCTCCATATGGTGCCTTGTTTCAGAAGTTCAAGGCCATGGGTAATACCCTGCCAGCCTGGGAAGTCTTTTTGATGAACGCTGTGTCAGTGAGGGCAGCGTTTGGGTAGTATTTGGCCTTCAGGAGTCTTGCACATAAGCTGTCAGGTTGATGTAGTAGTCTCCAAGCTTGACGAGCCAGAAGGGCTTGGTTGAAGAGCCGCATATCACGAAAGCCCATGCCACCTCTGGATTTTTTCTGAGTTAGTTTGTCCCAACTTGTCCAGTGTATATGTTTCTTATCGTCTTCATCGTCCCACCAAAATTTTCTGGTCATCTGCATCAGTTCATCACACAGTCCTGCTGAGAATTTAAAAACACTCATAGCATAGGTGGGGATTGCTTGGGCGACTGCTTTGATTAGTGCCTCTTTGGCACCACTCGAGGCATATTTTCCGACCAGTCTGAGAGTTTCTTCCTGTATCTCTCCTTTATTGGTTGGAATTTCCCATCTTTCATGCGGCCTTCAGGGACGGGAAGTCCCAGGTATTTTTCCTCAAAACCTACATTTTGTATCTCAAGGATGATGGCTACCTCTTTTCCATTTTCATGGGTACAGCTTTTCCCCAGCAGCAGGGAGCATTTGCTGGGGCTGAGCAATTGGCCTGTTCCTTTTTCATAGGCTTTTAGTGTATTTTTAATCAGAGTTGCTTGCTCAGCTGTGGCTTTGAAGAACAGCAGACAGTCGTCGGCAAACAGGAGGTGTGAGATACCTGGAGCACGGCGAACTATCTTTAGTTCTTCCCAAGTTGCATTGTTGATTTCTCTGTGAATGACGCTGGATAGTGCTTCTCCAACAGCAAGGAAGAGGAAAGGGGACAAGGGGTCCCCTTGTCTTAGGCCTCTGGTGGGTATAAAGCTCTGGAGAATGTGCTCGTTCAATTTTACTGAGTATCTGACCGATTTGACACATGCCATGATCCATCTAACCAGTTTGTGATCAAACCCCAGCTTCAGCAGTGCCATCTCGAGGAATCTCCAGTCCACTCGGTGGTAGTACTTTTTTTTAATTTTTTTATTAAGTCAGAACATTTTTTATTATGAAATTTTTTAAAGTCTGAAAGTTTTCAAAATCTGAAGGCTTTTTCAAATATGAAACTTTTTCAAAATCTTAACCGTTTTCTAAAAATGAATATTTTCAAATAGGAACATTTTAAATCTGAACCATTTTCAAAAAAGTAATTAGAAAAATTTGAATCATTTAAAAATAAACATTTTAAAAACCTGAACCATTTTAAAAATGTTTCGAAGAAAATAAAAATCCGAACCATCTTCAAAAGGAACATTTTTCAAAATTTGGTTTAAACAACTAACATGTTCCAAATATGATTTTTTTTTTATAAATTTGAACCAAATAAAAATGATTATTTAAAAATTCTAAACCATCGAAAAATGAACATTTTTCAAATAAGTACAATTTTCAAATCTAAAATATTTTTAAATCTAGACACTTTAAGAATATTTGTTAAATTTTCACATTTTTAAAAATTAAAAGAAAACAAAAATAAAGTAAAACAAAAAAGAAATAACATAATGAAAAAACAAAAAAGAAACATACTCGAAAAAAAGAAAAATGACGAAGAAGAAAAAAACGAGGAAGAAATGGGTCGGCCCATACGGTGCAACCTCTGCGGGCGAGCTGGTGGTAGCACTCAAAAGAGCGACATATAGTGTATGCGGAACTGTCCGCTGGCAAAAAAACTACGACGATGTTTTATCTCTCTTTAGGGTGTCTACCATGTTTTATCTATCTTCTTGCCCCTTGTCGATCACCTCTCGCTTAGGTTCCGGCCTGGACGGAAGGACGAAGGATTAAAGTTGTTGAGTTGTTGGTGCAGTGTGCCATGGTCACAAGAGAGAAGAACAAGGCTAGCGGCACTCGAAAGATCTAGTGGAGGCGTCACTGGACCGTCTAATCTTCATGGAGAAGATGATGGGTTTTTATGTGGAGGATGGGGTAGAGGATCCACTTGAGAAGGCCAAGTTGTTAGAAGTTGCACATGTTCATACAACTCAAGGATTTTGCCCGAGTGCATATGCTTAAATGAGGTCACCGTGGAAATCTGTGAAAGAAGGGAGGAGGATTGAAGATAATTTGTTTACCGTTCAGTTTGGACCACAGGAGATTGGAATAAGCGATGGAATTTGAACCTTGGTTGTTCAAGAAAGAGGCTTTGATGTTGTAGGAATATGATTGATTATTGAACCATAAATCCATTGTTTTGGACAAACTCGTAGTTCGAGCGCACATATTCAAGCTCTCTGACATTTTTTGGTTGAGCCGATTATTATAGATTGTGCAGAGCTATGAGGGAAATAATTGACGTTCAGATAAAAATCCTTGCTAGGTTTGTTGGCAAGTTTGTTCGTATCCGTGTGAAAGTTTATGTAAACAAGAAACTCACACGAGTTGTGTCGGAATTTTGACTAGCTTTGCTAGTGGACCTTTGGTCCAAAGCCCAACTTAAAATTCTGAAATTCTCATTGGCCCATGTGCATATGGCTGTGAGTGGAGTGGGACTAATGTTTAGGCCGTGTTCGGATCCCTCCAGCTTCCAGCTTCTTGGTGCTCCAGACCGGAGCAGCACCGACCAAGCGAACTCCACGGAGCTAGATCCGCGGAGCGGGCAGATTTGCTTGTACAAATTACGGAGCACCTATTCCGCCGATCCGTGGAGCAGTCCATCGCGGAGCAGCACGTAATTACGGCGAAATGCCACCGCCAAGTGAAAATAACTGTTCGCCGCCTTTTTCCTTTCTCCCGAGCGTGTCCATCGCTGGTCAACTGCTTCTCTCCCCCGAACGAATCGCACACTGTTGGCACAAGCCAACAAGCCGGCCTCCATACCCGCCGCCCCCCAACTCCGGCCAGCCTCCAGACCCGCCGCCGCCCCCAAATCCGCTGACCTCCAGACCCTCCGCTCCCCCCGTCTCCTTCCCAGGAGCTTCCTGTCAAGGTACAGAGGCCACCCTATGATGACCCACAAGTATAGGAGATCTATCATAGTACTTTCGATAAATAAGAGTGTCGAACCCAACGAGGAGCAGAAGGTGCTGACAAGCGGTTTCAAGCAAGGTTTCGCTGTAAATACTAGCAGACAGGTTTTTAGAGGTTTTTGATATAACAGGTAAAATAAAGTACGAGTAAGTAAATAAAGTACAAGTAAATAAAAGAGAGCGGCAATAATTGCAGCGAGTGGCCTAATCCTTTTTAGTATAAAGGACAAGCCGGTTGTTCTACTTATGATTACCAAACGTTCTTGAGGACACACGGGAGAGATGTCAAGTGCTTTCGCTTCATACCGTTGACTTATGTTTAATGTTTTGATAGGTGTTGTGTGGGTGAACCTATGCTAGTGCATCACCCTCACTTGGACAAATACACACTCGTGATTACACTCCTTCTGGGTTTCCGCAACAGAAAGGAAGTAATTAAGATAAATCTAACCACAGCTTTAAACTCTGGGATCCTACACTCCCTCGTGCATTAGCTTACCAACGGGGGTTTAGGTTTCTGTCGCTCCGGAAACCGCACAATAGGTAAACTAAATACACAATGCATTCCCCTAGGCCCATAATGGTGAAGTATCATGTAGTCGACGTTCACATGACACCACTAGAAGAATAACACCACAACTTAAATATCAAACATTAAATACTCATCAACATAATTCCACTACTAACCACAAGACTTCTCCCATGTCCTCAAGAACTAAACGAACTACTCACAAGACATCATATGGATCATGATCAGAGGTGATATAATGAGTAATAAAAATCTGGACATAAAGTTAATTCACCGATTAAACTCAAAGCATCAACCACAAGGAGTAATCAACACCGGGAGAGTATCCCCAATGAACTAAACAAGTACAACCCAAGATGTTACAGCGGAACGAAGTGGAGCGGTGGAGATGATGGTGCTGGTGATGGAGATGATGAAGATGACGATCCCGATGAAGCTTGGAGCGATGACGGTGGTGGTGGCGATGATTTCCCCCTCCCGGAGGGAAGTTTCCCCGGAAGATTTCTCCCTGTCGGAGAGCTTTCCTCTCTCCCTCTGTTTTCCGTCCCGCGGAGGCGGCGAAAAAATTATGCGAAGTCCGTCCTCGGGAGTTTTAGATCAAGACAGAGTATATCACCGAAGGGGGCACCGGAGGTGGGCCAGAGGGACCAGGCGGGCCCACGGCGCGGCCAGGGGGTGGGCCGCGCCCCTAGGCCGCCTGGTGGCCTGATTGCGTGGATCACACGTTCGCTGGGAGACCCCAAGAGGAAGGTATGATGCAGTGTAGCAGCAGTTTCCCTCAGTATGAAACCAAGGTTTAATCGAACCAGTAGGAGCAAGAAATCACTTCTGAAGGTTGTTGGTGGCGGAATATGGCACGGCGCAACACCAGGGAATCCGGCGCCGACGTGGAATCTGCACACAACACAATCAAACTACTTTGCCCCAACGAAACAGTGAGGTTGTCAATCTCACCGGCTTGCTGAAAACAAAGGATTAAACGTATGGTGTGGAAAACAGTAGTAAATTGCAGAGAATGAAAAGGAACAGTGTTTGCAGTTGGTTGTATTATCAGTGTAAAAGAATGGACCGGGGTCCACAGTTCACTAGTGGTGTCTCTCCATAAAAGATAACTAACATGCTGGGTGAACAAATTACAGCTGGGCAATTGACAAAATATTGAGCGCATGACAATGCATATATATGACATGATGATTACTATGATATTCATGTGGGCATTACGACAAAATACATAGACCGTTATCCAACAGCGTCTATGACTAATAATCCACCGCCAGGTTGTCATACCGAGTTCCCCGTTGGTATTAAGTTGCAAGCAACGGATAATTGCATTAAGTAATGTGCGTAAAGTAAACAAATGCATTAGACCTAACGGCGTACCCTTAAGCTAAGCATCGGTTATTTTATCCCTAGTGGCAACAGCACATCCACAATCTTAGAAGTTATTGTCACTCTCCCAGATTACCGGAGGCATGAACCCACTATCTAGCATAAATACTCACTCTTGGAGTTACAAGCATCTACTTGGCCAAAGCATCTACTAGTAACGGAAAGCATGCAAGATCATAAATAACATATAAGATAGATTGATAATCAACTTGACATAGTATTCAATATTCATCGGATCCCAGCAAACACAACATGTAGCATTACAATAAGATGATCTTGATCATGATAGGCAGCTCACAAGATCTAAACATGATAGCATAAAGTGGAGAGACAACCATCTAGCTACTGCCATGGACCCGTAGTCCAAGGATGAACTACTCACGCATCACTCCGGAGGCAGGCATGGTGATGTAGAGCCCTCCGGTGATGATTCCCCTCTCCGGCAGGGTGCCGGGAAGAGCTTCTGAACCCTCCCGAGCTAGGGTTGACGGCGGCGGCGTCTCTGGAACTTTTCGTGGATAATGGCTCGGGTATTTAGGGTTTTCGCGTCGGGAGGAATAAATAGGCGAAAGGGCGGCGGCTGCGGAGCCACGAGGGCCCCACACCACCCCACGGCGCGGCAGGGGGCCCGCGGCCCCATGGTGTGGGTGCCACGTGGCTCCTCCGTGTCTCCTCTGGACTCCGTCTTCGTGTTGGAAAAATAGGAGGTTCTGTCCAAGTTTCGTCCAATTCCGAGAATATTTCCAGACTAGCTTTTCTGGAATACAAAAACAGCAGAAAACAGGAACTGGCACTGTGGCATCTTGTTAATAGGTTAGTCCCAGAAAATGCATAAAAATGCTATGAAGTGTATATAAAACATGTAACAATTGGTATAATATCAACATGGAACATCAGAAATTATAGATACGTTTGAGACGTATCAAGCATCCCCAAGCTTAGTTCTACTCGTCCTCGAGTAGGTAAAACGATAAAAACAAAATAATTTCTGAGGTGACATGCTACAATCATAATCTTGATCAAATAATATGTAAAGCACATGTTATGAATGAAGTGATCCAGGTCAATGGTCTATAGTTTGCTAGCAAGTAGATAATGAGCAAACAACTGAATCATATAAGCAAAAACTTTTCATGAATAGTACTTTCGAGACAAGCATCAAAGAGTTTTGCATAAGAGTTAACTCATAAAGCAATAGATTCTAAGTAAAAGGTATTTAACCAACACAAAGGAAGATTTAAGTTTCAGCAATTGCTTTCAACTTTCAACATATATATCTCATGGATATTTGTCAACACAAAGCATATAATAAGTGCAATATACAGCATATAAAAATTGTTGCACCAAAGTTGACACTAGTGTTTGCTTCTAAGATAGAAAGAAGTAGGTAAACTGACTCAACATAAAAGTAAAAGAAAGGCCCTTCGCAGAGGGAAGCAGGGATTAAATCATGTGCTAGAGCTTTTTAAGTTTTTGAAATCATATAGAGAGTAAAAATAAGTTTTGAGAGGTGTTTGTTAATTGTCAACGAATCAGAAAATGGAAAGTACAATATGACCCCTGCCAACCAGACTTTTAAGAGCGGCTCCCATGAAGGACGTTATTTCTACCAGCAAGGCAGATCATCCCTCTTTCTCTTTTGTTTACACATGCAGATATTTCACTGTTTGTCATTGCTTGACTGATAAATCAGGGCAAAAATGTGAAGAGAATTAAGCGGTTAAAGTTGTAATTAATTGGGACTGGGCACCCCATTTGCCAGCTCTTTTTGCAAAATTAATGGATAAGCGGATGTATATGCCGCTAGTCCGGTGGTAAAGTCTGTTTGACAGTTGACATAAAGACATCCACCCCGTCCTCATGAGCTTGGTAAACATTGACACAAAATAGGAGTAATAAAGTTTGAATAGTTTAAAGGTAGCACATGAAAAATTTACTTGGAATGGCAAGGAAATACCACATATAGGTAGTTATGGTGGACACAGATGGCATGGATTTTGGCTCAAGGTTTTGGATGCACGAGAAGCATTCCCTCTCAGTACAGAGTTTAGGCTAGCAAGGTTATTTGAAGCAAACACAGGATATCAACCGACACAGCAAGGCTTATATGAAAACATATTGCAAGCATTATAAGACTCTACACTGTCTTCCTTGTTAACCAAACCCTTTTACTAGAAAATATCTAGACCTTAGAGATACCAATCATGCAAACCAAATTTCAACGAGCTTTACGGTAGTTCTTCTTCATTAATAGGTTTTAACTACATGATACAAAAGCTTAAACATGAACTACTTGATAACTCAAAACAATTGACAAGTATCAAATTATCCAATACAATGATCTACAAGAATATGTAAGCTTTTTCCATTATACCATCTACCACATGCAACATTTTCTGTTCCAACCAAACACCAATCAATTTATTTCAACATAAACTCTCCAAACAATTATAAGTGAAGCAAGAGAGTACTTTCTTTAAAAGAACTAACAGCTCTGAATAAGAGATGCATGCAAAACAGGAGCTAAAAGCATAGCAATAGCTAGATAAGAATACTCAACAAGTATAAGTGAAGAATAGGAGTATTCATATGAAAAAGCGGAGCGTGTCTCTCTCCCAATCAAGAATGCTGGGGTCCAATCAAGTTGACCATAAGAAAAATAAAATACTGAAAATAAAAGCACACAGACGCTCCAAGTAAAGCACATATGATGTGAAAGAATTAAAATATAGTTTCACTAGAGATGACCTGATAAGTTGCTGATGAAGAAGGGGATGCCTTGGGCATCCCCAAGCTTAGACGCTTGAGTCTTCTTGAAATATGCTGGGGTGATCCATGGGAGCATCCCCAAGCTTAAGCTCTTCACTCTTCTTGATCACATTATATCATCCTTCTCTCTTGACCCTTGAAAACTTCCGCCACACCAAACTCAAAGTAATTCTCATTAGAGGGTTAGTGCACAATCAAAAACTCACATGTTCTATAAGGACACAAACATGACCGTTACTTTTAACATTAGCTACTGCCACTGATGTTATGTGAAGCTCTTCACCCTAAAAAAGAATTCCACTCAACACTAGTAAAAGAGAGAATGCGAAAAATAAAAGACAGAATCTGTCTAAACAGAACAGTCCGCAAAGACGAATTTTTTCGAGGCACTTACGTTGCTCAGATCGAAAAACTTTAAACTAACGAAAGATGCGTACATATCTGAGGATCACGCACAAAAAATTGCAGATTTAAATAATTTTTCTGTGATTTTACAGAATTAAAACGGTGAACAGCAGAAATCTGTTCCTGCGCAGAAATCCAAATCTAGCATCATCTTCCTATTAGAGGCAATACTTGGCACAACAATGCGATAAAATAAAGATACAAAGGAATTGTTACAGAAGTAAACAACTCCTTGACAAAAACTGAAAACAAAAGATAATGGGTTGCCTCCCAAAAGCGCTTTCTTTAATGCCTTTTAGCTAGGCTTGAAGATTTTAATGATGCTCTCATAAGAATAAGAGTTGAAAAACAAAGAGAGCATCAAGAGGCAAATATCAAACACATTTAAGTCTAACCCACTTCTATGCAAAGGAATCTTGTAACAAAATAAATTATTGAAGCATAAAGCAACTAGCATAGAAAGATGAAACAAATAAACTTCAAAACTTTCAACATAAAGAGAGGTTTTAGTGACTTGAAAACTTTTACAACCATATTTTCCTCTCTCATAATAACTTTCAGTAGCATCATGAACAAACTCAACAATATAACTATCACATAAAGCATGCTTTTCATGATCTACAAACACATAATTTTTATTAAGCTCAAAAACAGTGGGGTCATTAAACCCACTTTTGACAATAGTAGTATAAAAATATCATTAGGCAATATAGGACCATCATCAAGAGCATTATCATATAAACATTAGGGAGCACATTTTTACTTTCTGCAATTTCCTTTTCTTGAGTCAAGGAGTTGTTACTTCAAATTTATCAAAAGGAGATATTTCAATAGAATCATGACATTCAACAATATAGCATTCTTCCTCCTTAGGTAGGCATGGAGGGCAATCATATAATGTAAGAGTTAAAGAGTTACTATCATTAGAAGGTAGATCCTCCTTTTGTTCTCACTCTCCTCCTCTTTTTCATCCAATGAGCTTTCAGCTTCAGCAATTTCTTCTTCCACAGGTTCCTGCAAGGCATAAGTTTCATCTTTTGGAGGAAACATCCTCTTAAGATGTTCAGTAATATAAGAATTATTATCCTTGTAGGTATCATAACAATATTTAAGTATGCCAAAACTTTCAGATTTATAAGGGGCATCAATTTTATGCTCAAGATAAGAACTAATTTCAAGGGCACCCTTAAAAACAATAAATTCTTCAATTCTTTCCACCTCATACCCATTATAGTAACCTTTAACATAAGAAGCTAAGGTTTCATTATCATTACAAGCACATTGGAAAGAAAAATGTTTGGACTTCCTATAACAATCAGATTCATTAAAGCAAAAAGATTTGCCAAATATAAAGCATAAATTTCTAGCATATTCCTCTAGTTGATTTAAGATTTTCCATAAGTACATCCCTTTTTGTGACAAGCGGTAATTCCTATAATATCTTCGTTCATCCTCAGTGGACCCACCTTGCCAACAAGATCTAGTTTCATAGAGATAAGCCATTGATAGCAAATAAACAACTAGACATAATAACAAACCGAAATAAACTAGATGCAAGTAACTAATTTTTTTGTGTTTTTGATAAATAAAGCAAACAAGACTAAATAAAAATAAACTAAGCAAGACAATAACAAAGTAAAGAGATTGGAAGCGTGAAACTCCCCTTGCAGAAATCCTCTTGCTCCCCGGCAACGGCGCCAGAAAAAGAGCTGTTGGAAGGAAGAGGAGCTCTCAGAAATATTTCTTCTCCCCGGCAACGACGCCAGAAAAGAGCTTGATTGCGTGGATCACACGTTCGCTGGGAGACCCCAAGAGGAAGGTATGATGCAGTGTAGCAGCAGTTTCCCTCAGTATAAAACCAAGGTTTAATCGAACCAGTAGGAGCAAGAAATCACTTCTGAAGGTTGTTGGTGGCGGAATATGGCACGGCGCAACACCAGGGAATCCGGCGCCGACGTGGAATCTGCACACAACACAATCAAACTACTTTGCCCCAACGAAACAGTGAGGTTGTCAATCTCACCGGCTTGCTGAAAACAAAGGATTAAACGTATGGTGTGGAAAACAGTAGTAAATTGCAGAAAATGAAAAGAAACAGTGTTTGCAGTTGGTTGACTTATCAGTGTAAAAGAATGGACCGGGTCCACAGTTCACTAGTGGTGTCTCTCCGAAAAGATAACTAACATGCTGGGTGAACAAATTACAGCTGGGCAATTGACAAAATATTGAGCGCATGACAATGCATATATATGACATGATGATTACTATGATATTCATGTGGGCATTACGACAAAATACATAGACCGTTATCCAACAGCGTCTATGACTAATAATCCACCGCCAGGTTGTCATACCGAGTTCCCCGTTGGTATTAAGTTGCAAGCAACGGATAATTGCATTAAGTAATGTGCGTAAAGTAAACAAATGCATTAGACCTAACGGCGTACCCCTAAGCTAAGCATCGGTTATTTTATCCCTAGTGGCAACAGCACATCCACAATCTTAGAAGTTATTGTCACTCTCCCAGATTACCGGAGGCATGAACCCACTATCTAGCATAAATACTCACTCTTGGAGTTACAAGCATCTACTTGGCCAAAGCATCTACTAGTAACGGAAAGCATGCAAGATCATAAATAACATATAAGATAGATTGATAATCAACTTGACATAGTATTCAATATTCATCGGATCCCAGCAAACACAACATGTAGCATTACAATAAAATGATCTTGATCATGATAAGTGATGACGTGAAACACACGTTCGTTGGGAGACCCCAAGAGGAAGGTATGATGTAGTCAGCAGCAAGTTTTCCCTCAGAAAGAAACCAAGGTTATCGAACCAGTAGGAGCAGCAACTCTTCAGAAGGTTGTCAACGGCGCCAGAAAAATAGCTGTCGAGGGAGTCTGGACTGTTGACGTGGAATCTGCACACAACACAATCAAACTACTTTGCCCCAACGAAACAGTGAGGTTGTCAATCTCACTGGCTTGCTGAAAACAAAGGATTAAACGTATGGTGTGGAAAATGAGTATTAAATTGCAGAGAATGAAAAAGGAACAGTTTGCAGTTTGTGGTTGTTTAATCAGTGTAAAAGAATGGACCGGGGTCCACAGTTCACTAGTGGTGTCTCTCCATAAAAGATAACTAACATGTTGGGTGAACAAATTACAGCTGGGCAATTGACGAATAGTGAGCGCATGACAATGCATATACATGACATGTTGACTACTATGATATTTAATTGGGCATTACGACATAATACATAGACCGTTATCCAACAGCATCTATGACTAATAATCCACCGCCGGGTTGTCATCCGAGTCCCCCGTTGGTATTAAGTTGCAAGCAACGGATAATTGCATTAAGTAAAGTGCGTAATGTAAACAAACACATATGCCCGTGGACATAGCATCGTTAGGTTATCCCTAGTGGCAACAGCACATCCACAACCTTAGAACTTTCTGTCACTGTCCCAGGTTAAACGGAGACATGAACCCACTATCTAGCATAAATACTCTCTCTTGGAGTTACAAGCATCTACTTGGCCAAAGCATCTACGAGTAACGGAAAGCATGCAAGATCTTAAATAACATATAAGATAGATTGATAATCAACTTGACATAATATTCAATATTCATCGGATCCCAGCAAACACAACATGTAGCATTACAATAATATGATCTTGATCATGTAGGGCAGCTCACAAGATCTAAACATGATGGCACAAAGTGGAGAGACAACCATCTAGCTACTGCTATGGACCCGTAGTCCAAGGATGAACTACTCACGCATCACTCCGGAGGCAGGCATGGCGATGTAGAAGCCTCCGGTGACGATTCCCCTCTCCGGCAGGGTGCCGGGAAGAGGTTCTGAACCCTCCCGAGCTAGGGTTGACGACGGCGGCGTCTCTGGAACTTTTCGTGGATATTTGCTCAGGTACTTAGGGTTTTCGCGTCGGGGGGAATAAGTAGGCGAAAGGGCGGCGGCTGCGGACCCCCGAGGGGCCCACACCACCCTAGGGCGCGGCAGAGGGGGGCCCGCGCCCTAGGTGCGTGTGGCCTCCTGGTGGCCCTCCTCTGCTGCTCCTTCGCTCCGTCAGGCGTGTTCTGGAAAAATAGGCACCCCCGTGTAGTTTCGTCCAATTCCGAGAATATTTCCAGACTAGCTTTTCTGGAATACAAAAACAGCAGAAAACAGGAACTGGCACTTCGGCATCTTGTTAATAGGTTAGTCCCAAAAAATGTATAAAAGTGATATAAAGTAGATGCAAAACATGTAGCAATTGGTATAAAACAAGCATGGAACATCAAAAATTATAGATACGTTTGAGACGTATCAGCATCCCCAAGCTTAGTTCCTACTCGTCCTCGAGTAGGTAAACGATAAAAACAAAATAATTTTTGAGGTGACATGCTACTATCATAATCTTGATCATATAATATTGCAAGGCACATGTAAATGAATGAAGTGATCCAAGTCAATGGTCTATAATTTGCTACCAAATAGATAATGAGTAAACAATGAATCACACAAGCTAAACGTTTTCATGAATAGTACTTTCGAGACAAGCATCAAACAGTTTTGCATAAGTGTTAACTCATAAAGCAATAGTTTCTAATAAAAGGTATTTAATCAACACAAAGGAAGAATTTAGTTTCAGCATTTGCTTCAACTTTCAACATATTTATCTCATGGATATTGTCAACACAAAGTAGTATAACAAGTCCAATACATTGCATATAACGCATGTTGTAACAAAGTTGACACTAGTGTTTGCTTGTGGAAGACAGAAAGAATAGGAAAACTGACTCAACATAAAAGTAAAAGAAAGGCCCTTCGCAGAGGGAAGCAGGGATTAAATCATGTGCTAGAGCTTTTAGGTTTTTGAAAGCATATAGAGATTGCATAAAATATTTGATACTCCTCCCAACCTTGCTAACACAAGCCATGGCTAACCGAATCCTCGGGTGCCTTCCATCAATCACATACCATGGAGGAGTATCTATTTTTGAGAGGTGTTTGTTAATTGTCAACGAATGGTAGCGGGTGAGAACAGTATTCTACCTGTCGAACGGACTTTTAAGAGCGGCTCCCATGAAGGACGTTATTTCTACCAGCAAGGCAGATCATCCCTCTTTCTCTTTGGTTTACACACATTCAGGTATTTCACTGTTTGTCATTGCTTACTGATGAATCAGGGCAAAAGTGTGAAGAGAATTAATTGGTTAAAGTTGTAATTAATTGGGACTGGGCACCCCGTTGCCAGCTCTTTTTGCAAGTTATTGGATAAGCGGATGTATATGCCACTAGTCCAGGTGTAAAAGTCCATCACAAATAGAATAAAGAATAACCACACTAATTCCTCATGAGCTAGTAAACATTGACACAAAAAGGGAATAATAACATTTTGAATAATTTAAAGGTAGCACATGAAAAATTTACTTGGAGTGGCAAGGAAATACCACATATAGGTAGTTATGGTGGACACAAATGGCATGGATTTTGGCTCAAGGATTTGGATGCACGAGAAGCATTCCCTCTCAGTACAGAGTTTAGGCTAGCAAGGTTATGTAAGCAAACAAGAATATCAACCCGTACACCAAGTTTTATATGACAAACATATTGCAAACGTTATAAGACTTCATACCGTCTTCCTTGTTAACCAAACCCTGTTATTAGAAAATATCTAGACCTTAGAGATACCACCGATGCAAACCAAATTTTCAACAAGCTTTACGGTAGTTCTTCACTAATAGGCTTAACTCATGTGATGCACAATTTAATCATGATCTACTTGTTAACTCAAAACAATTGACAAGCATCAAGTTATCCATTTTAGTGATCTACAAGATTAAGCAAGTTTTTCCTTATACCAATTACCACATGCAACATTTTCTGAACCAACCAAACACCAATCAATTTATTTCATCAACTCTCCAAACAAATATAAGTGAAGCAAGAGAGTACTTTCTACAAAAGAAAGCTAATAGCTCTGACAAGAGATACATGAAAACAAGAGCTAAAAGCTGAACAGCGCTAGATATGAATACTCAACAAATATAAGTGAAGAATAGGAGTATTCTCATGAAAAAGCGGAGCGTGTCTCTCTCCCAATCAAGAATGCTAGGGTCCAGTCAAGCTTTATTGAAAATAAAAGTGCAATACTGAAAATAAAAGCACACAGACGCTCCAAGAAAAGCACATATGATGTGAAAGAATTAAAATATAGTTTCACTAGAGATGACCTGATAATTTTGACGATGAAGAAGGGGATGCCTTGGGCATCCCCAAGCTTAGACGCTTGAGTCTTCTTGAAATATGCTGGGGAGATCCATGGGAGCCTCCCCAAGCTTAAGCTCTTCACTCTTCTTGATCCTATTATATCATCCTTCTCTCTTGACCCTTGAAAACTTCCGTCACACCAAACTCAAAGTAGATCTCATTAGAGGGTTAGTGCATAATCAAAAATTCACATGTTCTATAAAGACGCAATATGATTTGTTACTTTAAACATTAGCTACAGCCACTGATGTTATGTGAAGCTCTTCCACCCAAAAAAGAATTTCACTCAACACTAGTAAAAGAGAGAATGCAAAATAAAAAGGCATAATCTGTCTAAAACAGAACAGTCCGCAAAGACGAATTTTTTCGAGGCACTTACGACGCTCAGATCGAAAACTCTGAACTAATGAAAGTTTCAGACATTCATAAAGATTACGCACAAAAATTTCAGATTTAATTAACAATCTGGTGATTTTAGGAATTTCGTACAGTGAACAGCAAAAATCTGTTTCTGCGCAGCAATCAAAATTAAGCATCATCTTAACATTAGAGGCTACTCTTGGCACAACAATGCGAGAAAATAAAGATACAAAGGAGTTGCTACAGAAGTAAACAACACCTTGACTAATAATGAAAATAAAAGATAATGGGTTGCCTCCCAAAAGCGCTTTCTTTAATGCCTTTTAGCTAGGCTAGAAGATTTTAATGATGCTCTCATAAGAATAAGAGTTGAAAAAAAAAGAGCATCAAGAGGCAAATATCAAACACATTTAAGTCTAACCCACTTCCTATGCAAAGGAATCTTGTAACAAAATAAATTATTGAAGCATAAAGCAACTAGCATAGAAAGATGAAACAAATATAGCTTCAAAACTTTCAACATAAAGAGAGGTGTTTTAGTAACTTGAAAACTTTTACAACCATATTTTCCTCTCTCATAATAACTTTCAGTAGCATCATGAACAAACTCAATAATATAACTATCACATAAAGCATGCTTTTCATGATCTACAAACACATAATTTTTATTAAGCTAAAAACAGTAGGGTTATCAAACCCACTTTTGACAATAGTAGTATAATTAATATCATTAGGCAATATAGGACCATCATCAAGAGCATTATCATATATAACATTAGGGAGCACATTTTTACTTTCTGCAATTTCCTCTTTTACTTGAGTCAAGGAGGATGTTACTTCAAATTTATCAAAAAAGATATTTCAATAGAATCATGACATTCAACAATATAGCATTCTTCCTCCTTAGGTAGGCATGGAGGGTAATTATATAATGTAAGAGTTAAAGAGTTACTGTCATTAGAAGGTAGATCCTCCTTTTGTTCATCACTCTCTTCCTCTTTTTCATCCAATGAGCTTTCAGCTTCAGCAATTTCTTCTTCCACAGGTTCCTGCAAATTGTGAGTACATTCTTGTGCATTAATGAGTCTCTCTTTATAATCAATGATATAACAATTATTGCTGAAATTTTCTAGGCAATAATCAAGAATAAAAGAGACCGTATCTTTAAGTTTATTGCAAGCAACACAAGTTTCATAATTTTTAGCCATGAAGGAGTCTATTTCAGAAGCCCCATAAGTAAAACAAATTGTTCTACTTCTTCAACTCCCAAATGAATATAGTTATTCCAATGATAGTTCATAATTAAAACGTCTTTCACTAAAGCCACATTGGAATTTAAGATGTTTAGTATCCTGTTCAGAGCAACAATTTATATCATGGCGTTCCAGCAAAATTTCAGCAATTTGATTTAACTTTTTATCATGCCTCTCATGATTTTACCCTCTCTTGATTCTCTATACTTTATATATAATTCTCTAGCTTCCATCAACATAGAGGTTCTAGTAAATTCTTCCATAGCAAAAGTTTTTATAGGATTTTCAGTTTTATAATTTTTATGGGTTTCCAAGTAAACAAGCAAAACATAACTGGATAAAATTAAACTAAGCAAGACAAAAACAAAGTAAAGAGATTGGAAGCATGAAACTCCCCTTGCAGAAGACTGCTGTCTCCCCGGCAACGGCGCCAGAAAAATAGCTTGATGACGTGAAACACACGTTCGTTGGGAGACCCCAAGAGGAAGGTATGATGTAGTCAGCAGCAAGTTTTCCCTCAGAAAGAAACCAAGGTTATTGAACCAGTAGGAGCAGCAACTCTTCAGAAGATGGTCAACGGCGCTAGAAAAATAGCTGTCGAAGGGAGTCTGGACTGTTGACGTGGAATCTGCACACAACACAATCAAACTACTTTGCCCCCAACGAAACAGTGAGGTTGTCAATCTCACTGGCTTGCTGAAAACAAAGGATTAAACGTATGGTGTGGAAAATGAGTATTAAATTGCAGAGAATGAAAAAGGAACAGTTTGCAGTTTGTGGTTGTTTAATCAGTTTAAAAGAATGGACCGGGGTCCACAGTTCACTAGTGGTGTCTCTCCATAAAAGATAACTAACATGTTGGGTGAACAAATTACAGCTGGGCAATTGACGAATAGTGAGCGCATGACAATGCATATACATGACATGTTGACTACTATGATATTTAATTGGGCATTACGACATAATACATAGACCGTTATCCAACAGAATCTATGACTAATAATCCACCGCCGGGTTGTCATCCGAGTCCCCCGTTGGTATTAAGTTGCAAGCAACGGATAATTGCATTAAGTAAAGTGCGTAATGTAAACAAACACATATGCCCGTGGACATAGCATCGTTAGGTTATCCCTATGGCAACAGCACATCCACAACCTTAGAACTTTCTGTCACTGTCCCAGGTTAAACGGAGACATGAACCCACTATCTAGCATAAATACTCTTTCTTGGAGTTACAAGCATCTACTTGGCCAAAGCATCTACGAGTAACGGAAATCATGCAAGATCTTAAATAACATATAAGATAGATTGATAATCAACTTGACATAATATTCAATATTCATCGGATCCCAGCAAACACAACATGTAGCATTACAATAATATGATCTTGATCATGTAGGGCAGCTCACAAGATCTAAACATGATGGCACAAAAATGAGAGACAACCATCTAGCTACTGCTATGGACCCGTAGTCCAAGGATGAAACTACTCACGCATCACTCCGGAGGCAGGCATGGCGATGTAGAAGCCTCCGGTGATGATTCCCCTCTCCGGCAGGGTGCCGGGAAGAGGTTCTGAACCCTCCCGAGCTAGGGTTGACGACGGCGGCGTCTCTCTGGATCTTTTCGTGGATTTTTGCTCTGGTACTTAGGGTGTTCGCGTCGGGGGAATAAGTAGGCGAAAGGGCGGCGGCTGCGGACCCCCGAGGGGCCCACACCACCCTAGGGCGCGGCAGAAGGGGGCCCGCGCCCTAGGTGCGTGTGGCCTCCTGGTGGCCCTCCTCTCTCTGCTCCTTCGCTCCGTCAGGCGTGTTCTGAAAAATAGGCACCCCCGTATAGTTTCGTCCAATTCCGAGATATTTCCAGACTAGCTTTTCTGGAATACAAAAACAGCAGAAAACAGGAACTGGCACTTCAGCATCTTGTTAATAGGTTAGTCCCAAAAAATGTATAAAAGTGATATAAAGTAGATGCAAAACATGTAGCAATTGGTATAACAAGCATGGAACATCAAAAAAATTATAGATACGTTTGAG